>JAWNNX010000677.1:0-570000 GCA_035044505.1 Zaprionus lineosus
TTCCTTAATACATAGTTAAGTTAATATTAAGCATAGTTTCTTTTGCCGCTTATAATAAAATCTGAACACATATAAAAAAAAAAAAAAAAAAAAAACACTTGCAACGCGCAACGTTCAAAAAAAAAAAAAAGTTTATAATTTCAACAAAAGCAGCAAAAGAAAATGGCACAAAAAATGCCGACGAGTGTTTATTTCTTTTCTTGTTTGTTTGTTGCTTTGGGATGTTTCATCCTCTCTCACCACTCACCACACTACACTTTCTACTTCCCCACCGTCCTTTTTTATGCTCAGCTGTCATTCGTCTCTTCATTTTATGTTTCTATTCGCAACTTTGGCAAAAACTTTTGGCTCAACGCAATGGCCGGAAGGTCGAAATGCGTTTTTGATGCTGCTCCTCATGTGGGTGGCCGGTTGGTTGGGTGGCCAGTTGGTTGGGTGGTTGGGTGTTTGGGTGGTCGAGTGTTGGTTTCACTGGGTGGTTGCTCGGTCACGTTGGGTGGGCCACAGTAAAGCGGGTGGTTTCTGGTCTTTAGCGTTAAGCCGCCTACGGGTCTTTGGATGCTGCCAATTATGTGCTTCTTCTCTTCTTCTTCCCATTCTTCCTCTTGCGTTGCTATAAACATGCATAAGCCCAAGAGCATGGAAACTGATTTCTACCTACCGTTGACTTTGTTTTTCCCACCACCGCCAATACCAACCCACCCACTGATTTGCCATTCACTACCCACTCCTTCGATACAACACAACTAATGCGACCCGTAGAAACTCTTGGAAAATTGAAACAACTTTTGCAATTACTTTCCGCAAACAAAACAAATGTGCGCAAGTCACGCAATCTGCTTACCGCTTCTCCATTCCGCGCTCCCATTTGCTCCCTTCTCTTTACGCATATTTGAGACTGTGCGCCGTTGCATGACGGCGATGAGGTGAGTGGGCTGGTGCTAGTGCTAGTGCTGGTGCTGGTGCTGGGGTGAAATGGTGAGTATGGGCGAGGTAAAGCGAGGGGACTAGCACCCAAAACAATAATTACCCACCATTGTTCATGCATGCATTCGCTTATAATGATAATGACAATAACGAGGCACGAGACGTGTTTCACAATAAGAGAAAAGAGGTGAGGTGGCAGCAGGTGAGGTGGTAAACGCTAAGTAGAGACTTAGGGCAAATGTGTGTATGGGTGTGGGTGTGGGTGTGAGTGTGAGTGTGAGTGTTGGTACCCTCCCAAACAAACTGTTAAATGATTGTTTCAACGCTTCGCATTGTCGTTGAACTCGAAACAAAAGCCGAATGGTGATTTTTACAAGTGTACAGAGAATTTCCGATGGAAGTAGCAAAAAAAAAGACTACACACGATGATGATGATAATGACAGTGATGACGGTGATGATGATGAAGGTGTAGATAAAGATATTGTATAATCTTGTATATATCATTAGCAGCTGACATTTGTTTAAGCAATTAGCACATCTCCTCAGGAACCGCAAATATTTGCCAAATCAATTCGAAGGCAATTGTTGAGTTACTTTTCGGTTATTTTTAAATACCTTCAACTATTTAAATAAACTATTAGCGATTTGAATTACATAATCTAGTAATCATAAGTCTTAAATCGTATAAATAAATATAAATTTTCAGTTGATTTATCGTCTCAAATTAAATGCGAAATTCTTGGAAAGAAATTTCATATTCCGAAGGCAAATTTTTCACTTGATTTGATTTAATTAGAAAAACCTCAAAGAGTGTGTGTTTGTGTGTGTGTGTGTGTGTGTATTTACAAATATAAAAATACGTCAGTTTGTGTGTGCCTTTGATTTATTGAAAACTAGTTTTTCCAATAATTGGCCAAACAATTTTTCCAGCAAAAATTGTGCGAAAAATGCAAACATTTTCAAAGAGCAGAATTTATATGTAAATAAATACATGTGCCTATAGATATATTTGTATGTATATATGTGTGTGTGTGTGCACATGGATTATTGCGTTTATTTTTGTATCTGTAGTGGTGTGTACGTCCTTTTGGTCCTTCGGGCAATGCTACAATTTTATTATTACGTTTATTTGACTTGACCCGATGGATATGCATATATAAGCAGTTTTCCAACTGCCAACGCATATAAAAGCCAACAACAAGTACAAAAACAACAACAACAACAACAACAACAACAACAATATCAACTGCAGCAATAAAAATAACACTTTAAACAACAACTCGAACGAAGGAACGACTATAAAATATTTGCATTTTGCAATTCTCATTGTTGAGCTGCTGCTGGACACTCGCTGTGAATGCCTCGTAAATCCTTTAGCTGCAGCCACGCCCACACAGCCAACACCCGCACATACACACACAGGCAAACGCCCATTACCACAACCACCCACACACACACACACACACACACACAAAATACTGTTGTGGTCGACAAATTATAAGTATGTGTTTGTGTGTGTGTGTGAATCTCCTGCTCTGCCATCGTTTCAAATTTTCACCTTCACTCCTTCCGCTCCTCCTCATGCCCTTCATGTCTCCCCTCACCCAACATTCCTCTCTGTCATCTCTGTTAAATTGTATTATGCAATTTTCAACATGTGTTGTGGGTGGTGGGTGGTGGGTGGTGGGTGGTGGTTGGTGGGTGGACTTGAGGGCGAGGGCTACTGGCTGCTGGTTGCTGGCTGCTGGATGTACAGCTGAACATTTACAGTTATGCCGACACCTGCAGGGCCACTTATCCACCTGCGCCCAACTGCTCCCCACGTGCACCCGCATACCCACCACACGTCCCCAATGGGCCACACAATCCCATTAAATCCTTTTGTTGTTCTCAATGCGTTTAAGAGCAAGTGGAGGTTTCTACACGAGTGAGTGTGTGTGTATGTGTGTGTGTGTGTGTGTGAGTGCGTCTGTATGCGTGCTTGCGTTTGTATTTGTATTGTGCATGTTTTTCCCACTCGCACTTAATAATTCAATTACGGCCACGCCCCCTTTTAGGGTGACCAAACAAATTGCTAATTTCAATTTTCCATCATTTTGGCGGCCACAGAAACAAAACCTTCGTCCTTTGCCCTTCGTCCTTTGCCCTTCGCCCTACACCCTAAGCCCAACACCCTACGCCCCACGCCCTACGCCCACATTAAATGTACATAAATATCGGACTTAGAGATGGGCGCGTGACATGCAATTAGGCGATAAGCATTAGGGGTATGCGTTTTAAGGGGTGTCAAATTTGTTGGGTTTTCTTTTTTGATTTTATATAAATTTTATTTGAATTTTATAAAATATGCAAATTTATGGTTTTTAATATTTTAAATAAGAGAATAAATTTGAAGCATCCGATTAGTTCAATTTATGCGTAAATATATTTATATTTATTTTCCTCTTATTGAAAAATAATATTTATTTTTAAGCATCAGTTTCTGCCTGGGAATATGTTAAAGGATTTAATCGGAATTAAGAGGTCAATTTTAAGCTTCTAGTTGATCGGATTTAGATTTTATTTATGTCCATTTTTTTAGTTTATTTTTTACCCATTTTCATATTTTATTTTTTGTATATTTTATAATATTTTATTGAAAATCATTTTGAGCTCGATTTTATGCTTTTAGTTAAGCTTCTAGTTTATCGGATTTGGATTCTACTTTACTTAATTTTTTATTTAATATTTTGTTTCTATATTTTTTTAAATGTGTTAAACGCAACTTAAATTTAATACTTAAAATTCTGTTTTAAAAAAAATTAAATTTGAAATAAATTATTAAAGTGTCCTCCAAGTTTTTCATTTATATTCAAAGAATTTCCTTCTTATAAAAATCATTATTTTTTATTTAATTTCTTTTTTTTATTACGCATTTAGAACTCGTAAATTCCATTTTATAATTCATATAAGTTTCTTGTATTTTATTTTTTAATTTCATTTAATTTAATTAAAAGTAATCAGCTCTTAATTTCCTTTTTAATATCCTTTGGTCATTTAACTATTAAATTCTTAGAGATTTGTTCTTGTTGCAAGGAGCCGCGTGAGTCACGCACTCGACTCCAATTTGTATTTGCTTCTCCTGCCTCTGTGTGTGTTTGTGTGTGTGTATTTGTGGTTGTGGTTGTGTGTGTTGTTGCCACAATTCCACGTTGCACGTTGCACGTTGCACGTTGCAGCGTCGTCTATTTCTTCCTCGTATTCATTCAACGTGCCTTCAGCTTGCAATTCCAATCGCACTTTTACCCTCCAACAGCCACACACACACATATACACACATATACACACATATACACACACATACATACGTTTATATACATACACTTATATACTCGAAGTCCAGTCACGTACCCTGGAGAAATATGAACGGAGCGGAGACCCAACAAAGTTTGAGATCGGATCCTTAACAGTTGAGATTGTGGGGCATTTGGGTTTCTTTGTGCGATTTGTTTGGCGTCTCATTGCTCAATTGTCAAAGGAAATTTAAAATAAAAAAAAAAAAAAATAAGAAAATCAAAAATTGCTGTTTAGCTGTTTATTGCTCCCATTTTTCCAAATCAAGAAAATTGTTGCACTCAGCAAACATTTGGCTCGTGATTTTCTTTCATAATTTTTTTTTCCCCTTGATTTTCTTTTTAAATGTTTTTATATTAATAAAGAGACGCCCACAACGAGTTCAATGTCTGTTTAAGTTTACAAAAATAGCGCCGATTCAGCGGAGGCATTCAAAAAGAAACGCTTTGTAAACAGGTCAAAAAGGGTGGAGGTTTAACTCGACTGTTGGATACCCTTTAAATGGCAGAAGTGGCGAATTTCTGCAAGCTGTGAGTTTAAGCCAGCTCTGAGAACCTTTCAGGACTTTTTATCGAAAGAAAATTTAATTAAATTTTATAATTTAAATATTTATTATATATTTAATAAAAATCCCAAACACATACCCTACATACCATATTAAATAAAAGAAATACCCTATAAAAAGATTTAATTTTTTTCTTAACTCCCAAAGTCGCACACTTTGAACTGAAGAGAAAATCGCCCCTCACATCAATCGATTTATATTGACTGTTGGATGAGATGTACCCATTTTTATAAAAATTACAGGGTATTAATATGTTCGGCCTGTCAACTGCATGAATGAATGGCCACTAAATTTAAATTAATTGCAAAATAAATTCAAAAACAAATTGTTTTTATTCATGCACAACACGTGGCTATAACAAAGCACTTTTCGTGTATGAGCTTTGAGTGTGTCAATGTGTGTGTTCAAGTATATTTATGTATGCATGTGTGTGTGTGTGTGTGTGTTGCTTTGTATGTTAATTACGTGGGGCCACCCAAAAGCTTATTGAATAGTTGCTAGCAGATACCACAGATAGTTAATTGTTAGGTAAGTTAACCAGCTTCTCACCCTGTCACACACAGACACACACAGACACACAGAAAGAGATATATGTATATATGTGTACATTTATATATGACAGACCTACCCCTTGCGGAATTGAATTCTTAGTGCTCCGGTTGTTTGCATTTCTACATCATAAATAATGCAAATTAATTAGCTATGGAATTTATTTCACACTGCCCACTAAGAGTGTGCGCCCACACACAGTCAGACACGCACACACCCACACAGTGGACAGATAGTGTGTGTGTGTGTGTGTGTGTCTGTGTGTGGCTGGCAATTTACGCCAAAATGCCGGGTAATTTAATTGAAAATGGCAGCCCCAAGCGAAGAGGTGTGCGACTTGCAGGGGGCGTGGGCTGTGGGTGTGGGCTGTGGGTGTGGGTGGAGTGGCAGGGGAAACAATGGACAACAAACGCAGACAAAGGCCACAAACTGGACGAACAGGTCAAAGCGATGAAGGGGAAGGACAGCAGCAACAAAAGCAACAACAGCAACAACAGCAACTAAAATAACAGCAGCAACATCACATATGCTTAAGCAATTGTTGCTGTTGCTGTTATTGTAGTTGTTGTTGCTGTTGTTATTACTTTGGTTGTTGTTGCTGTTGTACGTGGCCTGGGCACTTGGCACGTTCCGTGCCAGCGAAAAATTCTCATAATAATTAAACGAAAAAACGCGTTGATTGCATGCAATTTGCATTTTACGACTACGCGACGAGGGCAACACCGGCAACTGTCCGACTGTCTCGCACAACAGACCGTATAATGTATATGTGTATATGTATTTATGTGTGTGTGTGTGTGTGTGTTAGTGCAGGCACAAGTAAAATTTAAACATGCCAACAGCTGCCCGGACTCCCATCGAAGGCCTCAATGCGGGGAAACTCAATAAGCCGATGTTGTTATTATAATGCACAACAACAGCAGCGGCAACAATGACGACAACAACAACAACAATACCAGCAGTAACAGCAGCAGCAGTAGTAACAACGACAACAGCAACAGCAACAGCAACAACAACGACAACAGCAACAACAACGACCGCGACAGCGAACACTGACGGACAGACAGCTCACACCTTTGGCCAACTAGTCGCACCCCTCAACCCTCCCGCTGGTCAACTACACACACGCCCACTTATAGACATTGGCGATGACGATACACCGACAACATTGATTAGCTCGATTAAGCAAATTACCCTTGCACACAGGCAACTGGGCAGGGGGTAGGGGCACAGATGGTGGGGAGGGGGAATGTTAGAGGGTTGCTTGGCCAGTTGAATAACAGTTAACAAATATGCCCATGCACCCCACATACTTCACTTCGTACACCGCACACCCAACACACCTCACACCCCACACCCCACACTCCACTCGGAGCACCACAAATGCTGCCATTTGTTCCACACACCGCGGGGTATAAATTATTAAGCAAGTTTGCCGCTTGTTAAGGTTTCAATGGCTCGAAAAGTCTTCACACTCAACAGAAATTAAGATATACCCATTACCCCATTAAGCGGTATTACTTTTAGAGGTCTGTTGGCTTTCGAAATATATTCGGAAAATTTCAAATTTAAAATCCCAAACAAAAGCAATAAATTTCGAAAATTAGCAAAGATTTCGGATGTAAATTGAAAACCAAACAAATAACAAATAAAAACACAAAATATTTATTATAAACTCAAGCGATGTATATCGAATTTATGCGATATGTGTGTAAATTAATTAAATGATAATAAAGCAAATAAATAAATAAATAAAAGTTTCCATAAATAACAACGATTAAATCCAAATAAAAGTCAATCAAACGGAAAATTAATTTTTTATATAATAAAATAAACAATTTTTTAATTAAAAGGAATTTTTAAACCATATGTAAAAAATTTCTTTAAGTCAAATTAAAAAAATGGAAAAATTGAAATTTATTTCTTTATTAATTTATTAATTTTAATTTATAAAAATAAAATAAACTTTAAAAGTTTTTTAAAAATAAAAAAAAATTAAGTGTAATTAAATATTTATAAATTGAAATAAATTTTGAAAAGTATAAATAAAAATTTTTGTACTTAAAAAAGTTTTTAAAAATGAAAATTAATATTTTTAAATTTAAAAAAAAATAAAATTTAAAAAAAAAATAAAATTTAAAAAAAAAATTAAATGTAAATAAATGCTTATAAATTGAAATTAACTTTTAAAAATATAAATAAATATTTGAAAATTTATAGCAGCTTTAAAAATAAAAATAAATCTTTAAAAATGGAAATAAATTTTTTAAGGCTAAAAATTATAAATATAAACACTTAATAAATTTAAATAAATCCTTAAAGATTTACGGACTGAAAAACAAATCTTTGTGTATTTGTCATTTGACACAAATGACTTTTAATTTATATTAAAATTTGAATTAAAAAAAAAAATGTCACACATTAAAATAAATTAATCACATTTTTTGCAACATTTTTCCGGCAATTAAACGAGCCAACAAAAAGATTTATCATCTATTTTCCGGCCACCGAATGAAATATGAAAATTATACGCGAAAAATGAGGAAAAATGAGGAAAAATGAAAAAGCAAAAATATGAAAAATAAATTCGTTTTTATGAATGTGATGAATTTAATAAATTTTTATTTTTACACAAATTAAATTTAATTTCAGCGAAGAAACGACGCGATTCATAGATGAAAATTGTGACAGAGGAAATTTACGAGTGCTTCCGCTATACATTTGCCATTTATTTTCTTTTTGTTTTTTTTTTTTTTTTGATTTTTAAATTTGATTTTCCATTTTCCACTTTTCATTTTCCATTTTCCATTTTATTTGTTTAAATTAGCGTCGCATTTCGAACAAAACCAAACAAATTTTTCGCTCTGAGTGTGTTTTGAATAAAAATAAAAACTTTTTCAATCAACAGCCGCAACAATAGCAACAACTACAACAATAACAGAATCAACTACAACAACAACAACAAGAATAACAACACCAGAAAATGGAAGAACAAAAAGAAGAAGAAGAAGAGGAGGAGGAGGAGGAGGAGGCAAAAGCGCGGAAGATCAAAAGAGTTTCCCAGTTTTTATTTGCATTAAGTAACTCAACGACGAGGGGAAAAACAAGGCGGGAAAAGAAAAGCAATAGAAAATCGACAGGAAAAGTGAAAATAAAAATCAAGCTGAATTTTTAATTGCAAACGAAAATGCGCTACATTAGCGTCCAATTGAAATGCAGGGTATATATAAAACACGTCGTAAAACGTTTAGGAAACTGTGAGGCCCCTTGCAGTGGACCAAATGTAGGGTATCCTTAGAGTATTTCAGTTCGAATGTAAGGCTTGTAACCATCAGTTGGAAGACTCATATACAAATATGTGTACAAATTATAGGGTATCCTTTGAGTATATCAGTTCATATTGAAAGCTTGTAGCCATCCTCTGGGAGACTCAACTAGAAATATAAAGGCCAATTACAGGGTATATTCTGAGTATCTTAGTTCACATATGAAGCTTGTAATCAACTACTGAGAAGCTCACATAATATACCCTTACACTATTTATTTATAGGGTATAATTGGAGTATCTTAGTTTGTAGCCTACAACTGAGACCTCCACTGCGCCACTCCCCTAGAAAATCTCCCTGGGCTTTGGGCCTCATTTACCTTCGCCAAGTCATCGCTCACTAAACATTAACTAAATTTATTAATTAATTTTGAATTGATTATTATTTAATTGCCATTCAAAACATCCAAATTAATATCAGTCACTTAATAAAATTCAATTAATTGATTAACTCTCCTTAGTCTCTGTCCAAGCCAAAAAAAATTCTCAGCGTGGCCAAAAACATGTGTCTAATTAAGCCACTCACTTAGGCAACTCAATGCTTAGCTCATAGCACCTGCCACGCCCCAATGCCGCCACCCAAATGACATGATAAATTTAAGTAATATACCCAATAAGCCCACAGATATATCTATATATCTATATCTGTATATCCACTATATAAATATATATAGTTTTTAGCCACCGTCGATGTGGCCTTTTTGGTCGTTTGGCTCGTGGCCAAAATTTTTCTTCCTTTTTAATTCTTTTTTTTCCTCTTCTATTTTTTTCTTTTCTACTTTTTTCTTTTTCTATTTTTTTCCTATTCTGTTTTTTTCTTTTCTATATTTTTTCTTTTCTTTTTTTTTTCCTTTTCTATTTTTTCTTTTTCTATTTTTTCCTTTTCTATTTTTTGCCATATTATTTTTTTTCTTTCTATTTTTTCCTTTTAATTTTTTTTCTTTTTTAATGTTTTTTTTTTTTTGTACTTAGCTTTTTTTTTGGGGTTGGGGGGGAAATTCTTGATGTAAGATTTATATGGACTGGCGAAAATTGAACGTTTGAAAATTGTTGCTTGCCAAATTATTTCGACACATTTTGCGGCTGACTGAAAGTAAGCTCATGATGAGCATGGCATTAATGATCATTGGGATCAACGTCATCATCATTATTGTGATGTGTATGAAGTTCTCTATGATAAAGTGCCAATAATTTTCACAACATTTTGTAAAACTAAAGCGTATCCATTTTTCTAACGGCACTTGAAAATAATTTATGAGCAAAAATTTTCATTTGATTTTCAGTTCAGTTGTTTGGCAATTAGGGAAGGCGTTTGTTGTATCAAATGTAGGGGGGTGGGGGCGTGGCTGGGCGCAGTGTTATTTATTTGCTGTTAATTAATGTCAAGCATTTCAATAAACAATTAAAGAAAACGTAAAGCGGCCGAAGGACCGAAACCAAAAATGTGGGCGTGGAACGGGTGGGGGCGGTGCACCAATTGAAATTCATGAATGTCGTTAATTTTTTTAACTCTTTTAAGCTCTTTTTTTTTTATTTATTTTTTTTTTGTTTGGTTTTGTTTTTGGTGTACTTCTTGCACATTTTGCGAGCTGTTTCATGCTTCGTGGGGCATGAAATGCAATGGCAGGCAGCAAAAAAAATTACAACAATAACAACAAAATTACATAAATAAAGTTGTTGTTTATTTGTTGATCTTTTTTTTTTTGATTTTTTTTTTTGTTGATTTTTTGTTTCAATAAAGTTGCAAAGGTTGTCAAACAATGGACGGCCATTGGGTTGCAAGTTTCGAAAATCATTTTGTGCGCTCAGCTGCAACATTGCAACAACCACAGCAGCCACAAAAAACGGCAACAATATTAACACAGACAACACCAACAACAGCAACAACAACAACCACAACAACAACAATTATAATAACAACAACAAAAGAAGCTGCACTGCCCGTTGGTCATTTTGCCTCACCTCAAATTGTGGGCTTTGTGGCAGCGTGAACACACAACAATTGAATGCACATTCATAGATTTAAAAACACAGATACACACACACACACACACACACACCATCTCATGCCATCTTTTAAGACCACACAACACACACATACACACACACACACTCTATCTCTCATCCATTACATATCCTGCATGTGTTTATGCATTTCGTTGAGTGTCCTCTGCGGTCTATGGATGCGCGCGTCAGGGTTGCCGCCTCTGCGCCACAGCAGCAAAAATAACAGCGACAACAACAACAACAAAATAATGATAACAACAACAACAACAATAACTATAATTGTAGGAGCAACATAAAACGACATCAACCACAATAAATTCAATTGAACGAAGGATTAAATGCGCTGTAATCGCAGGAGTTCAACTTAACAGCGCCTAGACTTAACATCAGCGCCTCAAAACTTAACATAAAAATGTTACAACATTTGCCTAACATCAGTCGCTGTTAAGTTAAGAGCAAATCAGAACTGGAGTTGAAAATCTAAAGTATATTTATAAATAAATATAAAAGTATATAAAATATATTTTTTAAGATTTAAATAATTAAATTAATTAAATTAATTATTTTTTAATTAATATTAAATAAATTAAATGCAACAAATTAACATTTAAAAGCTAATAAAATGTAAATAGCAAATTCAGAACATTTTTTCTATCCAAAGGCCTTTAAAGGACTCAACAGAACACAACTAATTTACAGGGTATAAAAAATGTTGTTCAACCATTTTTAGCTTCTGCATGTGAGTGTGTGTATGTGGTGTGTGTGAGTGTGTGTGTTTTTGTGTTCAATTAACGTAACATCAACTGCGGCTGCAGCAACATAAATGAAATATGTACGAAAACAATAATCAATGCAAACAAGAGCGTGGGGCGAGAAGGACGAGAGGGGAGTGTGGGATGGGGGAGTGGGGTAACTAGTGAGCATGAGGAAGGCAGCAAAAGAGTGGGCAAAGTGTGGGGGAGGGTGGGGAACAGCCAAACAGGCTGTAAGGAGGCTGGACATCGGGTGGGAGATGGTCGAGGCGATGTGATGATGGCCACAGCCATGAAATTTACTCGATTTAATTTTTAAGTGTCGTGCCATTAAAATCGCGTGAGGCGATCGTTCGTTTCGCTTCTTTGGCGCAGGGGCGTGGCACGCCCAACAATTTGACTGTAGCCGCTAAACGAGCTACGAAAATAAAACAAAATAATATAAAAAAAAACCCCGACAAATAAAAACAAACTTTTTTTTTTTTTGTCGATTTTATATTGACAACAAAACACAAGCAACAACAAGCTGCCAATTGGCGTGGCAGTTACAGTTGAAAGAACTTTGAGGGGAAAAATACTCCAGCACACACACACACACATATATACACACACTTATACACACACTCATACACATACACGCAGTGAGAAAATGTTATATTAATTTCAGTTAGCGTTGCTCTGTAATTAACTAGGGAGAGGGAGAAATGTGGGGGCTGTAACCTTAACGCCCTCCTCATTATCATCGTCATCATCATCATCATCATCATCATCATCATCACCATCATTATTATTAACATTATTATAAGTTATACTAGCAGCAAAGAGAGTGTGATAGAGGGCGAGGAGGGGAGTCAGTAAGGGCGGGGGAGGGAGCAGAGAAATTGAAATGGGTCGTCGTCATTAGCAGGAAAAACATAAAAGGCGTACTAATTAAAATTACAACAAAAGAGGGACGCGAATAACGAGAGGGAAACAGAGCGAAAGAAATAAAGAAAGAGAGAGAGAGAGAGAAAGGGAAGTAACAAATGAAAAGGGCAGAGGAAACAAGAGAGAACATAGAAAAGCTGAGGGAAGAATAAACAAACCGAAATGTATAATAGATAAACAATAAAAGCAACAACAACAACAACAACAACAACAAAAATAATTGAGTTGGCTAAAAGAGCAAACATCCGATAGCTGAAAGGACACCCCCAAAACAGCCAACATTAACGAGGGTCCAAGGACCTAGAGGCCAAGTGGCATTTATTTAAACGAGAGAATAAGAAATTTCCTGGTGACCAAATTGAATTAAAAATGTAATTGTTAATTTACAATATGCGCATAATTAAAGAGCAGCCAAGTACATGAAAATGAAAACAACAAAATTAAAAATTAAGAGGGAGCAAAATGGAGAAGGACGAGCAGCAGCAACAGGATCAGGATCAGGAGCATTTACACGTAAACAGCAGCTAAGAGCGTCACATTAAAGCTGATTTGCCACTTGACTTGCCAGCTAAAAGCAGACAAACAAATAAACAAAAACACACACATACAACAACAAAAAAAAAAAAAAAATTAATACAAACAAAAAAAACAAAGTATAAAAAGCAAACGAGCAAAAACAACAAAAAAAAAAGCAAACAAACAACAACAAAATGAAACGAATGAAGGAAGAAACGTTGAAGTTGCTTTTTATTCGCGCATTTCGCATTTTATCAGGCATTACGTATACGACGTGTGTAGTCCTCACTTTTTATAAATGTGAACATATGTGTGTGTGTGTGTGTGTGTAGGTGTATGGCTGTGTTTGTGTCTGTATGTGCACCGAGCTGACGGTTCTGTAGGTGGCGAGCGCTTAGCACAGGAAGCCGGAAGGCAGCTGGAAGGAAAGTAACAACACACAAGCACACACACACACACACACATATACAGTATGGTGTGTGCTGCACAGTGGGACACATATGTGTGGTAATAAATGCAAAAATTTGAATAAATTTTTAATATTAAATTTTATAAATAAAGAGACAAATCTGAGCAGAAAAATTTCAAAGGGAATAAATTTTTAATATTATAATATAATTTAAAAAAATAGTAATAATAAAAAAAAAAATAATAATAATTAAAAGAAAATAATAAAAATAAATAAAATAATAAATAAAAATTAAATAATTTTTTTAAAATTTATTATTTGTTTTTTTTTTCAAACATTTCTTTAATTTAAACAAAGTTTCACATATCAAACTTTCATCAAGCGTTGCTTCAATGTGCAGCCACGACAGGACACACTGTATGCTGAGGACAGGACAGGTTGGGACAGAACAGCACAGGACAGTACAGGACAGGATAACAGAGGGCAGTACAGAAGGCGACAGGATAGGAGAGGAATAAAAAGAGAGAGGACAGAAGAGGAGCTAAAAGGACAGGACAGGTCGAGGCAGGATAGCAGAGGCAAAGCCAGGACCAGCGCCAGGACCAGAGCAAGAGCCAGCGTCAGAACACGA
The DNA here is from genome assembly GCA_035044505.1 of Zaprionus lineosus. NCBI lineage: Eukaryota > Metazoa > Arthropoda > Insecta > Diptera > Drosophilidae > Zaprionus > Zaprionus lineosus. The sequence goes on from JAWNNX010000677.1 coordinate 13,943, forward strand.
CATGCCAGGACCCAAACAGGATCCAACAGGACAGGACAGAGTAACCACAGCGCAGGGCACATCCTGCCGCTATGCTGAATGCCCGCAACAACGTTTCCCGGACCACGGACCACGACCCAGAGCCATATTTTTATGCCCGTTCGGCTCCTACATGGCACATCCTGTCGTGAACAAGAAGAAGACGAAACAAAAATCGTTGTGCGAGGAACATGAATGTGTAACGTGCAATGGCAGCTGGAATTTACAATGGCTGTTGCCTCGTGGCGTCCCCCCCGCCCTGCTCTGCCCCCTCCATCCACTTTCATTCCCTTCCCTTCTTCTTCCCCCTTGGCAAATTCTCATCATCATCGCCGTTGCTACTGTTCCTGGTGAGCCTCCTCCTCCTTCTCCTCCTACTCCTCCTTCTCCTCCTCCTCCTCCTTCTTCACTCATCCTGTGGCTGCCGTCTGTCTCTTATATAAAATATCCTGGCAGCTTGTGTGGCGCTTCCTGTGTGCCCACACAGACACGAGCACAAGCTCATATGTATACCCATACATATATATACACACACACACACACACACACACACATACACACACACATATTCATTGTTTTGCGACTGTCGTTGATTTTGTCGCAGTGTCGCACCGACAAGAACAACACGAGAAGAAAAGCTCCCATCAGCAGCTATTTTGCCCGCCCCCTTCCCCACCTCTTCCCCCTCTACCCATCCTCTTCACATGCCTTCCCGCCTACTAACCTCCTAAGGCTGACTCTTGTTTCTGGGCGTTGCTTTGGCCTGTTTATTGTTTTTGTCACAGGAAAACCTTTGCTGGCGTGTCCCAAACTCCTTTGTTTCGGGGCGTGTGTACGTCCGTTCATATGTGTGAGTGTGTGTGTGTGTGTGTGAGTATTGGCGTGTATGTGTGTGTGTATATCTGTGTCGACATTGTCAGGATTTATGCAGCAACGTCGTCCTGGCGCATGTTTTCCCTGCTTTTTCCTTCATTTTTATTTTTTTATTCCTGTTTTATTTTCCTTCTTTTTGTTTTTTTTTTTTTTTTTTGGCTTTTCAGGATAAACTTTAAAAGGTTGTGAAAGGAATTTTTTGCGCATAAATTAAATGTCAATTTTAATAAAGTCATTTGACGGGGGAAGTTGCCAAATCAGATGCTACGTGTGGGTTGGGGGGAACGTGTCTGTGGTCGAACGACTGTCGAAAGAAATTAAATTTTTATGAATCAACTGAATGGTACACACACACACACACACACGCACGCATATACAAGGATACGCAGACACGCGCCCAGAAGGGCGCATAATGAAGTTTAAGTGTAGTATAATGGGCATTGGACATGGACGAGGGCGTGGACGAGGACGAGGACGAGGACAAGGATGAGGATGGAAAGGAGGGCAAAGGCGAGGACCAGACTTTGTGGCGACAACCCTAAAAGCAGCAGTTGCAACAACAACAACAACAACAACAACAACAAAATTGTGTGCATGTTCAGGTTAAAGTGGTTAAATAAACGCACGCGTTGCGACACAAATGAAACGTGACGAGTGCCACTGATGAGGAGCAGGCAGCTATGAGGGCGAGGACATATGGGAGGACTGTAACCACCCTCCTGCAACTCCTGCTTCCGCTGCTCCTCATACCCTTCATACTTCTCCCCCTCCTCTTCTCTTCTGATCTTTATACCCTTCAAAACTCCCTCGTCCCTTCTCCTCTCCTTTTCCTTCTTCCACTTCTCCCTCTCCTCTCCTGGGGGTGACTCTGCCACTGGCAGTGGCAGTGACAACGAATCGTGCCTCGCATGTGCAAGAAGATGTTAAAGTCAAAAGGCCGCAACGCTTGTGAGCTCGCTGAGTGGAACACACGTGCTGCCTGCTTTTCCATATTGATGAGATTTCCATGAAAATAGTGGAAAAGCGTACTCAATGCCAATAGAAAGTGGGGAAAAACATCAAAGTCTAGAAAATTCACCAAAAAAATATATTAAAAGCTATAAAATCAAGTTTTCTGCCAACTTTAAATATTTTATGGCTATCACTTTGTAAGACTTCCCTCCCCCCCTCTATTTACCACGCCTTCTCCTTCCACACCTACCACCCAATTTAGGACTCGCCCCTAAATGCGCTTCACTGAACCAATTAACCTCCGTGCGTGTAACATTTTCCACTCCCTTCTGCGGTTTCTTTTTCTCTCAATAATTTATGTAACAACATCGGCCACATTTTCAACAAAATGACATTGCATGTTAGGCTCAAATTAACCGAAAGTATTTCAAACTTAGTACATACCACACACGCACACACATACACACATACACATGCGACACACCGCACACACGCATCCCCAATTAGAGCTTCTTTGTGCTGCGGTCTGTCATTTTGGCCAAACTCCAGACACAACACAAGTCAAAAAGCAAGAACAACCACAAACGACTTGTACTTGGCTTAAACATAAGTTAGTAGTTAACAACAGAAATGTTATTAATAACAGTCTCAATTAACATAAGCTGCAGAGGCCATTGATACGCTCCCTGACATGTGCTTTAAGTAATTTGTATGGGTCAAATCTGTGGAGGGCTGAGAGAAATGTTAAAGGTAATTGAAAAATCACAACTATTTACAGTCTGTTAAGTATGAATAAGTTAACAGATAATGTAGAAGCTATATATAATCATACATTTATATTGGAAGCAACAGAGAATAAAATAAATATAGTTTAACATAAGAGTTGACAGTAAATGTAAAAATCAACTTTTTAGTCGGGCTTGAATAGAAAAATCTTTTAGTTACAGTAACAGCAACAGAAACTGTTAAACTAACAGCAAGAACAACGTTTGCATTAACATATATATTAACAGCAACAGCACTAAAAATAAATGTAGTCTAACATCAATGTTAAATGTATATGTGAACGAAAACTTACTATCGAATTAAAAGTAATCTTAGTTACAACAACAGAAACTGTTAACTGTTAACAGCGGGAACACAAATGATGTTCCGCAACCCCAACTGCTGTTAAGTTTACACTTTCATGTACACTTACAGAGACAACATTTCTTAAAAGTTAACATATTTATTCGTATTCCAAGAACCACTGTTAATCTGGCAAAAGCCATAACAGACACTTAACAGTCTGACATTTAATCTTGTGGTTGAGTTATTGCAAATTCCATTATCTTGCTTAGAAATGTGGAATTTCAAACTGAAGTTTCAAAATGGAAATTTCTCTGCCATTGCCACAAATGGAAATTAAATGAAAATGTGGAAAATATCACAAAATATCAAATTGTGGCATCTACAGAATTTGTGGCACATTCAATGGGAAAGTTTCACGCGTTGCTGAACACTGCATTTTGTTAATTAAAAGCACAAAACTATGTTGAATAATTAAATGAGCAAATCCAAAAAGAAAATGCCAGAAAGAGACGCCTTGCGTGGCCATTGGTGGGAAAGGGATGCACATATACAAAAAAGGAACTGCCATGTGTCAAAGGGATTTCGAAATTATTTCAGGTGCTTGGGATGAGTGAAAAAGTTTCATGTTAAGGACTTTGCCTAATGCCTTCCAGTCTATATAAGTGTTGTGTGTGAATATGTATATGAGTATGTGTATGTGTGTGTCTGTGTCTGTGTCTGTGTGTGTATGTGTATAGTTGCTATGCTGTGACTGTAGCTGCTGTAGCTCTCAGTTGGCAAGCGGATACAAAGGATGTTTCAAGTAGAACTAGATTCTGAGTTTGACGCGGTTTTCAGAATATAATGAACGATTGTTCTTGTTGTTGTTGTTGTTGTTGTTGTTGTTGCTGTTGCTGTTGCTGTTGTTGTTGCTGCTGCTGTCTCCGGCAGCAACATTTGCCTTTAAGTTTGCGCAGCGTCTTCCAATCAGTTAACGCCCACAGACAAACTTCTGCTTGAAATTTCAGTTGCTTTTAAATATATGCAAATCAGCAGCAACAACAGCAACAACAGCAACAACAGCAACAACAGCAACAGCAACAGCAATAGCAACAGCAACAGCAGCAACAGCGGCAACAACGACAGTTGCCGACGTCGCCAAGTTGTGAAAATCAAATTAAGCAGCAGCAGCAGCCAAAAAGACGTTGTTGTTGTTGTTGTTGTTTGTTGTTGTTGGTTGTGTGGCGCGTGGGCGTATCAAGAAAGTGTTTGTTGTTGTTGTTGGTGCTGCTGTTGCTGCCACACTGCGATAAATGCAGACAGTCAACAATGTTGCCTGTCGCCTGGGCTGAGTGCCAACATTTGGATAAGTTTTTGGGCCAAGCTCCTGGCTTCCAAACCAAACCTAACCAAACTCAAGCTCAAACTCAAAAGGCAAAATTGCGACAGCTGCGACTGCGACTCTGAAGTGGCAACTTACCAATGTTGCTGCTGTTGCTGCCACCAACGACCCACACAGCCAGGCGATAAAAATGAAGAAGAAGTATACAGTGGGGATGTGTGGTGGGAGGGGTTGGGGAGTGGACTCAGCAAGGAGTAAAGAGGAAAAGGGCCAACTTTGAGTTGCAATTTTCTTTCACTGTGTTTCAAGTAGTTCTCTGTGATTTTGGGCGCCCAGAAACGAAAGTCTTATGGAGGCCAAAGTATTTGACGCCAAAGCAACAACAGCAACAACAGTAGCAACAGCAACAACAGCAACAACAACAACAGCAGCAACAACAACAAACAGTAAAAAGCTAGGTGAATGGAGAATTCGAAATTGAATTGAAGTGCGCGCTTCAGTTTTGCGTTGCGAAGCAGAAGGAAGCAGTTAAGTGAACCCAAGGGAAAACTTTTTCAGTGACCGAGGAATGGGAAATGGAAAAGCTGCAGTATGAAAAACGGGCCAAAACTTTTCAGTCAAGTATACACTTCGGCACAGCCAATGCCCCCATACCATACCCATACCCCTCTCTTCTAACACCCCCTCCCCACACCATGCGGACAAGTGGAACCATAAAAGACTTTACATAAACTGAGCTTTCGATTGGCCGAAGGTTGCCAGACTGTTGGCTGCTTAACAAATGGCAGCACTACACAAATTGTTATAAGGTGTTATTTTAAGTTTTGGTTTAAGCTAATTAAATATTTTTTTTATGATTGAATTTTTTTTTTTACTTTTCTCACTTAATTTTTATAGATAGAAACTCGAGGGCTCAATTTTAAATAAAAAAGGATTAATTTTAATAAAACAATTTACTTATAATATATAATTATAATATATATAATATATTATAATAAAACAATAAGGCAATAATAAAAAACAAAGCGCTTTAAATACATTCGCTTCACTTAATCGAGGAAAATGTTATTAGCAGCGCTTGAGCAACAGCTGGCTGTTAATGTAACATAATATTGTTTATTTTATATACTGCGAGCGAAGTAAAGAAACGAACAATAATTTAAAATAAATATATAATATAAAATAAAAATAAAAAAAAAAAATAAAATAAAAATAAAAAGAAAAATAAAATAAAATTAAAATAAATTAAAATAAAAAAAGTATATTTATTTTTTATTTAATAGCTAATTTCTTGCGAAAATATATAATGAAAAGCTTTTTTAAGCGTGGCTTTCCCCATATATTATTAAGTCCTTGCTATGACAAAAATAAATAGAAAATCTTTTCATACGAATCTTTTTATTTGAATCTTTTTATTCAATTGATTTTATTCGATTCTTTTTATTCGATTGATTTAACTCGATTCTTTTTCTTTTCTTTTCTTTCTCTTATTCGATTGATTTTATTCGATTCATTTTATTCGATTGCTTTTATTCTATTCATTTTATTCGATTGCTTTTATTCGATTCATTTTATTCGATTGATTTAAATCGATTCTTTTATTCGATTAATTTAATTCGATTCTTTTTATTCGATTGATTTGAATCGATTCTGTTCATTTGATTGATTTTAATCGATTGATTTTATTTGATTCATTTTATTCGAATGGAACGATATATTTTTCAATTAGGAAGACAAATCCAATGTACATATCAAAAAGTATACTCTTTGCCATCGTCTGATTACGACGGACAGAGTTTAGGAAAGTCAGGAACCAAAACTCCGCAAAGCAGGGAGTCGCGTCGAAGGGTGGCTTAAAGCGCTCATCGTTTTTGTATTTATCGATAAATGTTGAAGTGTAATCGAAGAGATCATTTTTTATATCTGAATATTTTTCACCTGTCATAATTGGAGTTTCTTTTGCTAGGCCTTGCCTTTTCTTAAACTCATTCAGTGAACTTGTGAGTAATTTGGAGATTCCGATATACTCTAAGTACTCCTGTGTTCTGCTATAATTCAATGGGACTTGATTGTCAAACATACGTAAAACCCAGCTTTTGTCTATCAAAACATTGGGATCTTTCGTTTTGAGTACATGAGATTTAGAATTAAGAAAATGATTTATTAGTGCCTTGGCATCCAATACCTCTTGTGGTACTCTAGATGACATACCAATCACAAACTTTAGAAAATCTCTCAGTATAAGAAAATTATGCGATATACGATGTTGTTCCGATCGCAGAAAGATATTACTGGTATACTCATATATCTCTTCGGAGAGTGTAAGATTTTCCAATTGACATACATTTCTCTTTTGGCCAAAGCTGAACTACATATTACATTTAAAAGGTATTTTATTAGTGGATTTGTGGATGAAGTACACTTCAGACTATGTAGCCGGAACTCAGTTGCAACTTACCGCGAACAGTAGGCAAAAGACGCTGAGCACAGACCACATTTGAGAGAAGATTTGCAAATGATTCATTTCCGTCCATGACATATCAATAAGTATTCTCCACGTTTATGTAACCAAAATGCAGCTCTGTTAACTTAACAGTGCAATACGTAACATACTTTTGCAGCTCTTATCCTCTTCTAAGAACTGAAGCGTTAAGAGCGAATCGAATAAAGTTATACGCCCGATAAATTTGTATAGCTCAAAGCTGTTATATGACATAACATGAGATAAGTATTGTGATGATAACAGTAAAATAACAGTTAACTGTTAATGCAACATTAATATTAGTTTTCCGAAATTTCGACTAAGAGTTTTGTGTTTCAAAGTTTTCCCAAGAAGACGATAAGCGTAATGTCAACAAAAGGTCAACTAAGTTTCTGTTTATCCATTTGGAGAGCTAACAGACAGCTAAACAAATACAAATACAAACACAGACACACTTACACACTCGCACACACACACTCGCACACACACACTCTCACATGCGTTAAGCAACAAACACAAAAGCCAAACAAATTCTTTTTGGCAGTGATAAATGTTTGGCTTCTGAGGTGACAGTCAATGTTCGCTTCTGCTTCGCTCTACTTGATGTCTGCTTGCCTCAGTCAAACTTCTTCCCACTCCCACTCCCCTTCCCCTTGACAACTCCCTACCCACCCCCTTACCCACACTCTATTAACTTTCGAAAACTTATTCTCTTCTGTGGCTTTGGTTTTATATTCAATTTTTTTGTTTTTTTCCCCCATTTTCTATTGTGTTTTCTTTTCGTCTTTTTGCATCTCAAACCAAAAACAAAAAGTTGCCACGCCCACGCAAAAATCACCACAACATTGCGGACAGGAAGACGATGGGCGGCAGACGTTAGACGATAGAAGTGTCAAGTGTGGTATGCAAATGTGGCACAGTGGAAAATGCTAGGAATTTCGCTAAGAACCCAAAGACATTCAACAAATTTTCCTCCGATTTTCATTTATCTCTCTTCTCGCGAAAATTCACGGGCTTTAAGCAACTTGTTTTGTGTGCGTTTTGGCAGCTAATTAAATACAGAGACCCACAAAACAAAAGACCTCAAAAACATGTACTAACAACCTACACACACACACACACACACACACACACACACACTCAAGTACAGCTAAGCAGCAAGTCTATAAATAAGAAAAAAATAAAAATTAAATTGCGGCTCGTCAAAGCAAACGAAAAAAATGTTTAAATAAAATAAATTTTGAATTCTTTGAAATAAGAAATATGCGACAAATGGAAGGGTGGGCGGTGTGGCGGGGGCTGGCGGTGCGTTGGGTGCGGGAGCTCCCATGAGTGGAATAAGCGCATAATCGTATATACCCCACGGTGCTAAGAGCTTTGGCAATTTGTAGCAACGACAATTTCTCGCCGCATTTTGTAGCAATAAAATTTAATTTTATGAGACAAGTGAAAAAAAAAAATAAAAAAAATAAAATAAAATAAAAAAAAAAATTAGAATAAATAAAAAAAATATTAAAAATAAAAACTAAAAAAATGCTCATATTTATTTTGATAAATATACTTTATCATTTATACTATATACAACACACACACACACACACACACACACACACATACATATATTTATAGTATGTGCTCTGAAGTACTTGAGAATCAAAGTGTATGCAGGTTTGAGAAATTACATTAAGCATACGACACGTTGAACATGTCAGCGCTGTCATTTAGCAGATTCTCTGGGAATGAGGGTATTATATATACCCAACCCTATTGATATGATGGCTTTTTAATGGGTCCCCCAACTGAGGTTGGTCAGTGCCTGAGAATAATGTCGAGTTTGATGATTCATTGCCAATTAAATAGAATCTTGAATATATATCTTTTTGTGGGACTATAAATATGTCGACGATGTGCTTATAGATATGTACATATATATATATTTAAATACAGATATAAATTGCTGTGCGAAAATGTTATTAACATAACTCATATGTTAATAACAGAGTGAAGCAATTTATGCATGTAAATTTATTCCAAGTTTAATTTATGAAGCTTTACTGTAAAATCGCTGAGTATCTGAGTCCGACGAAATCGAGTGGTTGATCCTTTAGATTCCTCAGACTCAGATTCTTAAATTTTATAATTATGAATTTTTTTTTTTTAATCATAAGTTGACATAATATTTAATTTAACATAACGAGCTTAATTATTTTATTTATTAAACTTTAAATTTCGGTTGCCTTTGAGCTGTTGTCGACTTTAATTCTTTTTTTTTTTTTTTTTTTTTTGGGTTAAGGGAATTGATAAATTGAGGGATTTCGAGATGAATTAGAATCGTTATCGAGTGACGTAATTAGAAGGGGCGAAATGAAGGCAAATACCGAAAATAAATAAATGATTGGCGGCTTTCATTAAATTTGTTATTTTGTATTTGAATTGCAACAAATTAACTTGTTTGTTTATACATTTAAAGTGGGGCTGGCGGCCACGCAGACAGTTGTGGGTCGTTGGGGGCATCTGGACAGCCCGTGGGGCTGGCGGTGGCGGTGGAGCGATTTTATTTGAAATCGCCGCCGGATCATCTTTTGCTTTTGACGTGCACGAAATTTTCATTAAAATTACGCGCTTTTGGATTTATTTATTTATTTATTTATTATTATTTTTTTTTTTATTTTCTTCGGGTCTTTTTTTTCTCTCATTCTCATTGCCCACATTTTTCACACGTAATTCTGACAGCTTCATATGTATAATGTGAGTGTGTGTATGTATATACATATATATATATAAATATTACATGTGTGTGTTTGTCTGTGTGTGTGCGTGTGTGTGTGTTTGCTGTGCGTTTGTTGGTTTTGCCTTCCATTTGCTTATTTTGGCGTGTATTTCATTTTTGTATGCCAAATGTGCGAAATGTCATAAATTTTATGGCCAGCGCGCATGCAAAACACAAAAACGAACAAAAATAAGCAAATAAAAAGGCTGGAAAATACGGGAACGACTAGCAGATACCCTACACTCGAATACAAAATTTCTACAAAATAAATAAAACTAAATTTATATAGCATAAAATAAATGAAATATAAAATAAAAAATAAATTTATTTTTTTGTGAAATTTTCTAGAATTTTGTAGGGTATTTAAAATCCCTTAAGTCGAACTCTCCACACGCTTTTTCCTAGTATCAAAGCACAATTCAAACTCTTATTTATTTCTGTTCTGTTCCGTTTCCTGTCAACATAAAAATACCCCACATTTTTTTTCTTTTTACACATTTTTAATGGGTATGCCATATGAAAAGAAAGCAGCCGCAGGGGTCTGGCTGGGAGCATGGTAAGGGGGTATTTTGGGGAGGGGCGGCGAAGGGCTGCACATTTTTGGATGAATGGGCAAAGCCAATGGCAAAGGCAAAGTAATGAAATTCGTATTCGGTTTATTTTCATTTTTTATGCGAATTTTTTATTGCAACCACAACCACAACGACGACAACAACGACTTTGACTCCAAAAAATATGGAATCGGTGTCAAAACTTCGTTGCGTGCACTCCATAGGAATTATAACCGATCAATTCGTTGACTATCCCGTCAGATAGAAACCACTTTATACTCTAGGAATAATTCGATATATTCACTGGGATTTATGTACATGAAATACTTTACTTTTTTTTTATTTTGTATTTAATATTTATTTATTTATTTTGAATGTTTATTTTCTTAGAAAATGTTTACTTTTCTACAAATTCCTTTTTTCTTATCTCAGCTCACTCAATGTCATCTCTTTATTTAGTATCAACAAATAATTAAATAAAAATAGCAACAAAAATTTGAAATTAAAATTATATATATACACTATCAGTAATGTGAATATATAAAAAACAAGTATATATATAAATTAAATAAATTATATATATAAATAAAAAAAAATAAATTTATATAATTTAAAATATAATAATTAAAAAAACAATATAATAAATAAGTTATATATACAATTAAAATAAATAAATAAAATAATTAAAAATAAAATAATTAAAATAAATAAATAAAATAATTAAAAATAAAATAATTAAAAATAAAAATAAATTTAATTATTTATTATATATTGTATATAATATAAAAATAAATATGTATGTAGAAAATAAATATATATTTATTATATTTTCAAGTTAAAAATTATGACTTAATAATGCAGAATTTAAATATTAAAAAAAATGATTAAATAAATTTAAAGTGGCTGTTGAAGTACTTTTAATTGAAGAGTTGCTATTTTTATAAAATGCAACTAAATTTAGAGCGGCGACGGAGAAGATAAGGAACTGCCTATAGGAAGGAAAGTACTTTTAATTATAAAAAAAATTAAAATGAGTGGAGAGATAAGTTTTAGACGTTAAACAAGTTAAACGGTCATTAGTTACAGTTTAAAAGTAACAATGGAGGAATTTTGCCATTAAATCAGTTAAAGGCATTTCTAAGGCCAATCGGAATGATATTTCAAAGCTCTTTAAATATTTAAGTGAACATGGAGGAGAAATATAATAAAAGCGACTTTAATCCCTTCAGAGTTGGGGTAACATTTTTAACTTTGATCTGAGATCTTAAAGTAAATTAATTATGTATTTTTTATTGCAGTCAAAGTAACAATGGAGAAAAAAGTAACAGAGGAGAACAGGATAAAGCTGTACCACCTTCAAGCTTTTCAAAGGATTCGAAAGCAAGTGTTTAGAGCCTGCCATGAGCATCTTAAGGTATCCAAAATATTCAATCCAAGACATGATTGACTCCTCGAGTCAAACTGAGTGACTCAAGGTGAATGCCCTTGATGCAGTCTAAATGCCAGGGTATTTTAAGGCACTTGAATTGTTTGAAGTGTTGATTTCGAATTATATTACTTGTTTTGATTTATGGGCACTCAGTGTTTGTCTTGCGACATTGTACTTGAGGCGAACAGGTAAACAAATATTTGTCAAGCGATTCGAATAATGCCTCGAATAGGTTTCGACCAATTGAGTCATAATTTGTGAGTACTTTGAATACTACGAATCATTGTTGCTGTAGCTGTGATTGTAGTTGTTGCTGTTGTTTCTGTTGTTGTTGTTGTAGCTTCAGTTGTAGTTTTAATTGCTGACAAGCTCTCAATATCAGCCATATTAAACGCGATACTCAACAGAGTCCAATGGAAATTCAAATAAAATACATTGAAATTTAATCACTTAAATTATTTATGAGCAATAATTAAAAATAAAAAAAAAATTTATTTTCAACTCGGAATTAAATTTCACAAGCGAAGCAAAAACAGACATTAAATCTGAATGATGATAATTAAATGGAAGCGATTTTTTATTTATTATTATAGATATTTTTAAATTTCCTATAAAGATATCTTTGAGTGTGAATAAAATTGTGAATGGAAAATTTGAGTGTGAATATAAAATTTTCAATTTTTTATAAGTCAATAATATTTTTTTTTAATTCTTCATAAAGTATCTTAAAGAGTGAATAGTTGTTTTGAAGTTCTTGTAAAAGTATCTTTAAGTGTGAATAAAACTGTGAATTTATGTGAATAATATATGGGAATTTCCTATCAAATAAATTATTGAATGTTTTATAAAATAATCTCTAAATATAAAAGTATCCTTAAGATATTTTTAAACTCAAAGTAAAGATATAAAAGTGTCTTTTTATGTGAATAAAATTTTATTCAAATCCTCTAAAATGATCTTTAATTGCGAATACTTGTACAAAACACGAATAATAAAATATTTATTCGAATTAAAAGAATTTCGAAAGAATTTGTATTTCTTATTGAGATCTTAAACAGTTAAGACCTTCCACATTTTTTTAATTACCTCCTTTGCTTCAGGACTTCTCTCAGTCAATTTATGAATAATGTCAAAGAAAAGCTTCTCCGCGGGGCAAATATTTTTCCATTGACGAAGATATAGGTTATTAGTTTTGAACGTATCCAAGTATTCATTTGCATATTTAGTCACATCACTGGGCAGACTGGGCAATGTGAATTCGAGGGATTCTGTTAATTTATTTTGCATTTGCAGATCCTTGTCAATTTGAGCCACTTGATTTTTGATTTTTATTGTGGATTGTAAAAAGCGCTTATACTCATCTGTCTGTGATGATACATATGGTCTGTCAGGATCATAGAATTTTTTTATCAATTCATCCTTTATTAACACCCCGTAATCCCTTGTGTTAAGCAAAAAGTATTGAGATTTTCGAAAATCTTCCAAAAGCCTGATGCTCCTTTGATAACCCTCAATATCGTTGCGTGTATTTCGTAAATTCTGTGCGTTCCATTTAAATCTTTCCAATGTCATTATAAATACGTTCGTTATGAAGTATTGCCTCATTTTTAGGAAAACCTGCCCTGTGAATCGCATCATCTCCGAATAGATCGGCAATCTTTCCAATTCACATTGACCCTGCGCTTGGCCCAAGCTGAGCTGCATTACATTACAGAAGAGTTGATCGATGATGTGGCAAGTATTTTAAAAGTCGCTGCTGCAACTTACCCCCAACAGCAGGCAAATAACAAACACTTGCAACATAAACTTGGAACGATACATTTTTCCATTGAAAAGTCTCTGCGACTTTGATGCCTTTTATATATAAGCCCTGGTAATACCCGTAGCTGATGCGGCTTTAATGCATTGGATTTACTTATATAACCATAAAAAAAAAATAAAAAAATAAAAAAAATAAAAAACTTTTACTCAAAATGAAATGTAGATGAAATGTTGTTTAACATAGCCACAAAATGCACATTGAAAATTTAACAGGAAAATATGAAAAGCTGTGGCTACAAACAGAAACTTGAATTTTCCTCTAAAATTTATGTTCGTGCTGCCTGAAATGTTGTTGTTGTTGTTATTGTAACTGATATTGTTGTTGTAGTTTTTGTAACTGCTGCTGTTGTTGTTGTTGTTGTTCTTTGTCGGTTTATTTCAACAGCCCAGAGTTGGAAAGAGAACGAAATTTGCGGTTTTTCTAGTCGCATCTGTGTGTGCGGTTAGAGGAAAAGTTCTACATTTTCACTGAAAAATATTTTCAGTACCTTGCGCACAAATTGTGCGGTTTAATGGGGGAGACCGTTGTTGGGGGAGAAAAACAGAAAACGGTGTATTCTTTGGGGTGATTTTTTTCTTTCCTCTATTCCCAGAAAGATGGCTTACTATGCGAAGGGGAGGGGGGAGGGGGGAGGGAGGAGGGAAAGGGGTCTTCACTCGAAAATGTTTTATTAATGCAAAGCGCTCAGAACACAACACCCCAAAAATGTGAATATAAAATCGTTGAGTTATTATCCCAAAAACCCAAAAAAAAAAAAACAAAAAAATCCAAAAAAAAACCCAAAAAATATTTAAATGAGGGATTTACATTCTGCAGGAATTTATGAGGATCTTCACATTTTCCACTCTTGCAATTGAAAGCAATTAAAAGGTTATCCTTAATTAGCAAATTCCGAATAAAACTTTTAAAATAATATAACTTTCTTTCACCCACTCTCTCTTTCCCCTCTTCACCTGCTGCTGTACCTTGACTTTCATTTGCCATCAGAAATTGAATGTCCTGCCGAACCGAAACTTCCTTTTTTCGAGGCGTTTAACGAGATCTCCAAAAATGTTTTCCAACTTTATGAATTAATTTATTTTCCACTTTGTTGGTCAAAGTGACAAAACAACAAGGATCTATATATCCTTATATATATATATATGTATATCCTTATATAAATATATATCCTTATATATATATAAGAAACTAATGGAATTTCGTTTTAATTGCAAAACTTTTTTAATTATACAAATTTTTGCGCATAGCTGACACCAAAAGTGGCGCCATCTACAGAGGAAAAAAAACTTACGCTTAACAAGCAGTTGACTGCCACCGATGGGTTAATTAGCGGTAGTTGTGAACTCACCTGCAACGGGAAGGAAAGAGATGAAGATATAAAAATTAGTTTCAATCAAGAAATAATTAAAATAAATAATATAACAACAGATGTATGTTTTATAAATAATTGTATGTATATGTGCGTGTGTGTGTGTGTGTGTGTGTGTGTGTGTGGATAGCAAACATTGAAATTCAATTTACCGCCATTTGGCATAAATCAACGTAAATATTCCAGCAAAATATACACAGACACGTGCAACACACACACACACACACACACACACACGCACGCAAAAGCCACTGCCGCAGAGGCAATTAATGTGACGCATAAATAATTTATTGACATTCGCAATGACAATTGAATGGAATCGCACAATCATGTGGATGAAGTGAATGTTGCTGTTTGATTGCAGATGTTGCGGGGAAAAAAGGGGGGGAGGGCGGGGAGCGCACCACAGTTCCACATACAACACGTATAAGACACAAGCACACACACATGCAACACACCCCACTGACTGACTGGCAACACAATTGCACATCTGTCACGTCTACAACAACAACAACAAAAATAATAGCAACAACAATAACAACAAACATAATAGCAACAACAACAACAAACAGAAGAACAGACAAACAAATGTTCCTTGCGACAAGTTTATTCAGCCATCGGCAACTCAATCCTCAAAGCTGCGAGGACGACGGCTTCTGCTGCCCATCGACTGTGGGGATGAGCCTTGAAGTTATGGCACACATCAGCCGCTCTTCTATTGTTTATAGGGAATCCTTGAGAACTCCATAGCTTAGATGGAAAACGTAATTTGAAACTGAACTAAGAAGTTCCACAGATGCTGAACCAGGAAGTTCCGTAGATGCTGAACTAAGAAGTTCCGTAGATGCTGAACTAAGAAGTTCCGCCGATGCTGAACTAAGAAGTTCCGTAGATGCGGAACTAAGAAGTTCCGCCGATGCTGAACTAAGAAGTTCCATAGATGCAGAACTAAGAAGTTCCGTAGATGCTGAACTAAGAAGTTCCATAGATGCTGAACTAAGAAGTTCCGTAGATGCTGAACCAAGAAGTTCCGTAGATGCTGAACTAAGAAGTTCCGTAGATGCTGAACTAAAAAGTTCCACCGATGCTGAACTAAAGAGTTCCACAGTTGCCGAACTAAAAAGTTCCACAGTTGCCGAACTAAGAAGTTCCAGTTAACAGTTTAAGTAAGCAAAAGGGATTCAGTTTTAATAACTTTGAAGTTCCGATGAAGTTCAATTTATTGAAGACCCTAAGTTGCATTTCACCAGCGGTGTGGCAGTTGAAAGTTGCACAGTTGCACGGCTATTTTGGGGGATGACGACGACGACGCGTTGCAGTGTCTTTGGCTGGGGGTCAAGTCTTGACACAGGCGGCAATAACAACAACTTTCTAAATGCACAAGTGAAGAACACTTAGCCACAGTCGTTTAACTGTTTTGTGGTTATTCATCTATCCATTCATCCATCCACTCAACCGTCCACTCATCCAGCCACTCGACCAACCAACCAACCAACCAACCATCCATCTATCAATCCACACATTCATCAACAACGGCAACGGCAACAACAACTGCAAGTCACTTGAGTGATGATTCCGTGCAGCTTGGAAAGGCAATGGTTGTTGCTGCCACGCCCACCACTCGTTGCAAATCAGTTGAAAATTATATAGAAGAAGTAATCAGTGAATATAACTGGAAATGAAACTGAAACTGCCAGTGGTGCTGGAACTGAAACTGGAACTGGAACTGAAACTGGAACTGCAACTGGAACTGAACGCTTCAAATAACTTAATTCAGTCACTGATTAATTGAGGCCATGGGCTTGGGTCTTGAGGCTTGGAGCTTGGGGCTTGGGGCTGGAGGGCGCCTCAAGTAGCTTCAATTAGCCTCTGGCCGGAGCGGCGACAATGTCATTATGGAGCTCTCGAGATTGACTTTTAATGACCGGAAATAAAAAATAAAAACAACACAAAATTCAACAGCAACAACAACTAAAACAACTGCTACAAAAAACAACAACTGCTACAAAAAAAACAACAACAACAAAACATCTACAAAAACAAAGCCAAAGTTAAGCAACAACCAAACTTAGGAAACTGCTCAAAACTAAAATACAATGAGAAAAGTTGAAGCTGCTTTTTTTTTCTTTTTCTTTTCTTTTCTTTTTTCCACTTCTTTTTTCCACAGCCGCCCTTTGGCCCGCCCACTCGGCCAGAGGCATTAAAACAAAAGAAAAGAAACGAAATGAAATGAAAAAAAAAACGAGGCAGCCAAATGAAAAATGTTTCAGCAACCGCCCATTTCAGTTGTCCCCATCGTCGTTGTCCGCCGCCCTTGCCCTGCCCCGCCCACAAACTCATGCCGACATTCCGGCAGCGAAAGGTTCAAGTCTCAGTCGAAGCGCCCTACCCAGCGGCCAGAGATGGCACTGAGCTCAGCAGCAGATGAAGTCGAGACACTCAACGACTGCGAAATATTCTATTTTTATTTATTTTATATTATTTATTTATTAAATTAATAAAAATTATTTTTGTTTATATTATTTAATTACTTGTTCTATTTTTGAATTTTTTTATTTTTTATTTAATTTATTCTTAAATGCCCGTTTTAGTCGTTTAATTAACAAGGTATTTAAAAAGCTATATACAGAAATTTCATTGCTTTTGCCATTCTGCGTCGCTTCAAAGTTTCGTTATGTTCTCTGTGGCTACGACTGTGACTGCGAATTTGACTGTGATTGTGACTGTGACTGTGACTGTGACTACGATTTTAACTGCGACTGTGACTATGATTCTAACTGCGACTGTGATTGCAATAGTGAGTGCCACTCTGACTACATGTGCGACTGCTGCTCCAACTGTGGCTGTAACTACGATTGTGACTGTGATTGTGACTGTGGCTATGATTGTGACTACGATTCTAAATGCGACTGCTACATTAAGTGCCACTGTAACTGGTACTCTAAATATGTGACTGTGACTACGTTTGTAACTGCGACTGTGACTACGATTCTAACTGCGACTATGACTGCTACGAGTGTGACTGCTGCTCTAACTGTGACTGTGACTGCGACTGCAACTGTCACTACGATTGTGACTACAATTGTAACTGCGAATGTGACTACGACTCTAACTGTGACTACAACTGCGAATGCGACTGCTACTCTAACTGTGACTTCGACTGTGACTGTGACTACGTTTGTAACTGCGACTGTGACTACGATTCTAACTGCGACTGGGACTGTTACGAGTGCGACTGCTACTCTAACTGTGACTTCAACTGTGACTTCAACTGCGACTTCGACTGCGACTGCGATTGTGACTGTGACTGTGACTGCGACTGTGCCCACAAGCATCGTTTGGGCATTTGGGGTTCTATGAGGCTGGGGGGCATTTGTGGCATGGCTCCGGTTCGAGTCTTTGTGTTTATAAAAAATGAATTGATGAGTCGCTTGAAATGAGTTCAAAAGGTTAATAAACGTGGCCCCCAAAGAGTTAACGTTCTGCGCTGCGCTGCGAGTGTTGAGTGTCGAGTGTCGAGTGCTGAGTGTTTGGCCATTGAATGAAATGAATATTTATTCATTTATTTATATTTGAATATTTGTTAATGTTTGTGAATGTTTCTGTCCGTCTGTCTGTCTGTCTGTCTGTCTGTTTGTCTGTCTGTCTGTCTGTCTGTTTGTCTGTCTGTTTGTTTGTCTGTCTGTCTGTCTGTCTGTCTGTCTGTCTGTCTGTATGTCTGTCTGTTGAGCGCAGCGCAAATGAAGCAATTTGTCTAATTGCCCACGGACACGCCCATCAAAGGCCCACAAAACAAATTAGTGTTTGTTCTAAGGGGGCTTTAGGCCTGATTTGGCAGATGGCCAATACCATCTATGGAATAAGAATAACAGCAACAACAACAGCAAATACTAAAACAACAACAAGAACTACGACAACAACAACAACAACAACAACAACAACAACACCAAATGCCAACGCAAATTATGCGGCACGAATGCAAATTGCGGCTGACAATAAATGTGGGCGTTGCTCAATTGTTGTATTTGTTGTTGTTGGTTAGTTGGTTGATTGTAGTTGTTGTTGCTTTAGTTGTTGTCTCAGCTGTTGTTTCTTTAGTTGTTGTCGTAGTTGCTAAATTGAGCAACACGAAGTGCCAAAAGTGTTGCCAGCACTTGAACAATTTAATTATAGCCCCGAACGAGGCACTTGAAATGTTGCACAGACAACAGCGGCAACTGCGACAACAGAGGGGCAACAGAGGAGCAACAGAGGGGCAACAGAGGCAACAGAGGTAACAGAGAGACAACAGAGGGGCAAGGGAGGCAACAGAGGGTCAGGGGAGGGGACAACGGCAGCAAAGCCAAGAGCCAAAAGCCGTTCCACCAGTTGGCAAATAGTTTGTCGACTTCTCGTAGTCCCCTTTTGTATGTATTTTTCGGCTTTTTTTTTTTTTTTTGGCTACTTTTTTCAACTATTTTTTTTTTGGCTAAATTTTTCTTATTTTTGGTTTTTTTTTTTGTTGGTTTTCGGCTATTTTTCTTTTGGCCATTGCCCAGAGAATGAGCCAAGAGACGTGCGGGCAGTGATGGCGGCTATCGTTACATTTGACAACCTGTGCGGGTTAAAAGGGGCACATATCGGATATATATACAGATTTATATACATACAGATTTATACAGATTTATATATATACAGATTTATACAGATTTATAAATATATATATGTACAGATATATATAAAGACATTGCGATTCGGCCTCGAGACAGTCTGTTAATTTATTCAAAATATGTTAGCCAAATGGTCAAAAGAGCTGTCATTAAATGGTCTAAACAAGAGCAACAGTAACGGGAGCAACAGCAACAACAACTACAACAAATACATATATATCTATATCTTTATATATATACCGATCTATATATACGTACATGTATATAAATTTATATTGATTAAATGCCGTTTTATTTGTTGCAATTTAAATAATTAATTGAATACTTTGATGCTAACAAACGTCGGGGCGCCACTTAAGACCCCCTTCAGTGCCCCTCAAGACCCCATAAGCCCCTCCACCCCCCCTCCCACTCCCCTACATAATACAAGATCCCACAATTTATGTTGATGACTGCGAACTGCAGCAGATTTCAAGTAGGAAAATCAATTTGCATATGCAAATTGCTCACAAAGTTGTCTCTGCCCCGCGACTTGAGTTTTGCTTGTTGTTGTTGTTGTTGTTGTTGTTGTCATTTCATGTTTGTTGTACGTTGTTCTTGTTCCTTGTTCGTTGTTTGTTGTTTGCTGTTTGTTGTTCATGTTTTTATATTCCTCTTGCTGTTCGCCCCATGGGGTGTTAATAAATTGTCACAAGAGACGCCAAAATATTTGCCAAATAATTTTTCTTGTTTCTTTTGAGGAAATAAACGATTCTTATTTTTTTTTTTTTTTTTAAATTATTTTTTTTTTAAATGCGCAACTCATCGAAGGCAAAGTCTTGCTACGTTTTTGATATTTAAAATATAAATATATTAAATAAATTAATATTAAATAATTAAATATTAAATAATTAAATATTGAATAATTAAATATTAAATAATTAAATTAAATTAATATAAAATTAAATTATTTAATATAAAATAATTTTAAATCAAATAATTTAATATAAAAAAAATTTTAAAAAATATATTTAATAATTTTAAAAATTTTATATAAAATTAAGTAAATATATTTTGATCAATTGGGAAACAGATTACAAGTATCTTGAAGATACATTTGAAAATTAATTGTATCTTAAAGATACATTTGGAAATAAAATGTATCTTAAAGATACATTTGGAGATAAGTTGTATCTTAAAGATACATTTAGAAATAAATTGTATCTTAAAATTTCTTAAAGAGATACATTTGAAAATTAAAATGTATCTTAAAGATACATTTGGAGATAAGTTGTATCTTAAAGATACATTTAGAAATAAATTGTATCTTAAAATTTCTTAAAGAGATACATTTGGAAATAAATTGTATCTAAAAGATACATTCGGAACTAAATTGCAAGGATCTCAAAGATACATTGGATATTTAAAAAAAAAAAACTTAGATACACTTTAAAAGCGAGCTTAACATTTTAAAATAATCGACTTATAGTTTCAGTAGATACTCAAAAAACATTCACAAATCCAAAGCAGCGCTGCCTGTGCACTGCCTGAAGCGTTTTGCTGTCTGCAGCTAAAGTTATGAGCTTTTCATTAGACGAGCTGCTGTTTTGATTGTCTCCAATCAATTGACTATCTTTAATTCGATCGAATTTCATCTACTAAATTAACAACACAATAAAGGTGAAAGGAAAAGAAAGAGATAGCAAGGAATAATATATCGGATAGAAAGAGAAAGATATAGACATATAAAATAGTGATTTTTATATTTCGCTTTATATTAAAGCCGATTTCTAGTTCTCGGTAGCTCCATGACTTGATTTATGCACTCGACTCGCATTTGCTTTAATAAATTATGCACACACACACACACATATATGTATATATGTATGTATGTATAACATTTCCATATTCCTGATCAATAAATGAAATGCATGAATAAAGTTAAGACGTGTTTTAAATTATTTTTTCCACAGTCGCCCCTTCGGTGACTTGAATTAAATAAGCAATTTTTGTCATTGACCATTGAACATTCAAACTACATTAAATGCTATTGATAAACATTCACTAAAAAAATAAACTAAAAAAAATATATTGTATATAAACAAATAAAACCAGTAGCTGTTATTAAAATGTTTTAATTATATACTGAGCGACATTTGATTTCCATTTAAAAAATGGGAATTTTATAGTTTGGCAAAAGGCGGCGATTAAAATGAAAACAAAGCCGAAACTAAGCATTCACTTCATTTCAGAGATGTTAATGCCTTGGTGTTAACAGAGCAATAAAATAATAATATTAACAGATGCTAAAAACAAGATATAAAATACTGTTAACAGTTCGGATTAACAGATAATCACATAGCAGCACTTAAGTAATATATATTCACTTTAACAGCTGTTAAAATACACTACGCTGTTAATAACATAAAAACCAGCACTGTTATTAACATATTCATAAGCACTGTTAATAACATAAGTTAACATTATTTACAGCTGCTTGTCATTTGCCATGCTTAACATATATTTATGACCACGTATATTTAACACTTTATCATCCGCTGTTATTAACAGATGTCATTCATTTTAACATCCATTGCCGCACACATTGGCTGCTTGGAAACAATTTCTGTTTATTTATTATACCTGAGTTATTTTCTATACATTAAGCGTCTTTCAGGCAGCTGTCAAGCCGTTAACATTTTTCGCTAAGTAATTTATAACAATTAGTCAAAAAATTTTTCTCAATCATTTCAAAAAAATTATTGACAGCGACTTTTAGCATATTTTTATTGAATGCTGTCACATTTCTCACGGTTTTGCCCTCGATATGAATAATTCTTGTTCCTCGAATCATAACATCAATTTTTTAGGATTCCATTTGCAATTTCTGATACTGTCATCAAATTCCGGATAAATTATTCGGTTACAAAAGGCGCACTGAACTCGATTCCCAGGGAATAAAAAGTAAAAATAATCGAAACAAAAATACAAAAGAAAAATAGTAATAAAAATAATAATAAAAATAATAACAAAAATAATAAAAATAATAACAAAAAAAATAAAAATTGTAATAAAAATAATAATAAACAAAATAAAAAAAATTCAACAGCAAAAGGAGTCATTTTTATTGTGCGGTTTCCAATGTATCGCACGTCTGAGTCTCTGGCTCTGACTTGGGATTGGGATCAAAGGAGAACGAGCTGAGGGCAAGCGGAGGACAAGCGGAGGACAGACGGAGGACAAACGGAGGAAAAGCGGAGGACAAGCGGAGAACAGACGGAGGACAAACGGAGGAGTGGAAAACAGTTCCCAGTTCCTGGATTCCTTAGTCTGTCTGTCCATCCGGTCGCTCAGTTCGTTTGTCTGCTTTATCTGTCGCACTCTGCCGCAGCGGGTGGTCTCCCCAACAGTTACAGACTCAGATACAGATACGTATACATATACAGATACAGATACATATACAGATACAGATACCCTATGATCTGCTTATGCTACGACCCCCACATTCAGATACGCTTATACACGCATGCACAGCAGAGCTCACACAATACACTGCAAGTGACATGAGTAAATGTATCTGTATCTATATCTGTATATGTATATATGTGTATCTGTATCTGTATCTGAGTATCTGTGCGCTTGTTAACTTGTTCGCATGTCATTCGTTTCATTTTGACGTGCTTTCATGTCACTAAATTTGATTTTGTGTCGCAGACAACACGGCACAACGACAACAACAACAACCAAACGACAAGAACAACAATAATAATAATATGAACAGCAACAACACAACAACAACAACAACATCAACACTGACAACAAAATTATGGCCATTAAATTGGCTAAGAGCATACACAGATACTTATAGCTAGCTGTTCAGAGCGTTGTGTATTTTTCTGTATCTATGTATGTGTGTGTGTATGTGTATCTGTGATTGAGTTTGTTTTGGTGTTGTGTGTGTATCCGTATCTGTAAATGTATCTGTGGCTGTATCCGAGTCACTGTTTGCCCATTGTAGTTACTCAGTCACATTTATTATTGATATCAGCCACGCATTCATTATAAATGACAAATTTTCATGCCTAATATTTCGTTGTTTAACACACACACACATACACATGCACACGCATACGCACACACATACATGTGTCAATTTGTATACCCTTATGTTGTAGGGTAGCAAAACATCAAACAACAAATCGCTTAGATATTCAATGGGAACAAGGAGTTGCTACATTTTTATTAATTTTTAATTTTTATAGTTTATTTATAGTTTTTAATTTATTTATTTATTAGCTATAATTGTTTATATACATGTATGTTACTTTACTTTATTTATTATAATTTTTTATATGCATTTATTTCTTTCATTTATTTACTATAATTTTTTATATGTAATACTTTTATGTATTTACTATAATTTTTTTATATATTATTTTTTTTATTTATAATGATTTTGAAAATATATTATTTTAATTTATTTACAATAATTTTTGATACGTATTATTTTTATTTATTTACTGTGATTTTTAAAATATATTATTTTTATTTATTTACTATAATTTTTTATATATTGTATTATTTTTATTTATTTATTATAATTTTTAGTTTATATTATTTTTATTTATTTACTATGATTTTTCATATATATTATTTTTATTTATTTACTATAATTTTTTATATATATTATTTTGCTTTTTTACTTATTTTTTCATTTTAAAAATTATAGTATAATTTATAAAATTTATCATTTTTAATTTTTTTAAGATACTAGCCTCAAATATTAATAATAGATATTATATATTTTTTGGGAGTATAAAAAATACTTTGAAGTCTGAGAATCGTTTAAGGTAAATCTGAATTAATTTAAATCTTAATGAATTCAAATTTGATATAGATTAATTACTCTAAAAATGAATAATTAATTTTTTATAGCAAAATTATTGCTGTTGATTCAGTTCTTCTTTCTCAATTATTTTTTTTTTTTTTTAATTCTGCAGAGAAATTATAATATTTTTTTTAAAAATAAGGAAACCTTTTTTTTTTATTTTATTTAACATTTTTTTAATTAAATTATCATCAATAATTGATAATATATACTTTATATAAAAGTAATTTAAAAAAAAAAGTATCTCTGTGTGCGAAAAATCAGAAATAAAAATAGGAAAAAAGTTGAATTTGATTGATGGCAGAATTAAAAGTGACTTTGAGACATCAATCAGAAATTTATCCTTTTTACTTTTTGTTAGCTTTTATTTCTTTATTTCTTCATTTCTTCTTTAATTTTATATTCTCTCTCTTTTTATATTTGTAGAGCATTTGCTCTTCGTTGTCTTCTGCTTGTGTCCCGTTAGCTGCCTCCCTTTTTTTTTATTTTAGCATCAAAATTTATTTGTCATTCCGCTTTGTTGTGCATTTTGTATGGTCGGTTACTTTTCGCTGGTGTGTCCCCAGGCCCCTTGCCCCTACCCCCTCCCCTTCCCCTCTTAGCTCTGCCATCATCATCTTCAATTGTGTCGAGTTTATTGTTTATTAGCGACCGTTTTTGTGGCTGCCTTTATGAGACCCTCTCACAGTCCCCACCCCTCCCAACCCCCGCAAACTCCTACACTATTCTGTATCACTCCCTCATATAGTTATTATTTGTTGGTGGCATTGTTGTTGTTGTTGTTGTGCATTGTTGTTTTTGGTATTTCACAGTTGAGCGCATTAAATGCCTAATAATACGCATGTCAAAAGCTTCCCTGGGACTTCACTTAGCTATCAATGGCCACAAAATTGGCGCCATGTCGCACGCTTCGCTGATTCGTTGCCACTCACACCGCTCCCGCTCCCCCTTTCCTATCCTTCATTCTCCATTCTCCATTCTCCACTCTTCACTCCCGATCCCGATCCAACTTCCATTTCAATTCCCACAACCTATCCCCTTCCTTCTCCCACCCCTCCTCCTTCTGCGCCGCTGCTTACCCAAAAGTAATTCATAGATTTGGGTTAACAGCCACATGAGTGAGTGAGTGACTGAAGGAGCGAGCGGTTTATAGGGGGGGAGGTAGGTAGGTAGCTGAGGGAGTGTAGCAATTAGGGGGCGTGTGCGAAAGAGAGCCACACAATTTTGCCACTCAACGACTTGCCACGCGTTGAACAGTTGACAAGGCGCTTCTCACAGCCAACCAACTTGCAACGCAACAACAACCCAAAGTGTGGCAATGTTGTCATTAAACCGTTAAACTGATAAAGCAATTGAATAAATCGATTCATTGAGCTTCTATCGGTGAGTGTTTCAATTAATTCGTAGTTGTCGTTGAACCCTCATTAGGCAAACCCATTAACCCACCTACCCACCTGCCCACCTTCCCACCTTCCCACCTGCCCACCTTCCCACCTGTCCACCTACTAAAAATCCCAACTGAAATGGATTTCACTTATTCCCACAGCCTTTCCCATCATTTTTATTGCCCAAACGAAAACAAGGCGTGTCTTGGGCTTAGACTTGGACTTGGGCTTGGGTTTCAGGTAACGAGAATCGATATTTGAGAGTTTAGATACTTTTTTTTACAGATTAATTTGAGAGAAAGAAAAAAATGTGAAATTGTAAAAGATAGTAAAAAAAAAATCATTACCTTTATTTACCTTTGACACGAATTAGTTAACAAAGGACGAGACTTAAATAAGGATATTCAATACATCGAATTTATAATTTATTCACGCGCTACCCTGCCTCTTTGCTACCTCCTCCCCTTACGATTTTCCCCCTTTTTTCCAGAGTTCAAAATTCATTTTCAATCAAAAACCTTAACCCAACAATTTTCCTACTCTGTGTGTGTGTGTGTGTGGGTTCGTTATAATCAGATATGGTGATTCGAATGGCAGTTAACCAGCTCCACACACAGAGAACCCCAAAAAAAAATACAAATTTTTTTTTTTTTTTTGGAATTCAAATCCAAACCTCAAATACCAAAAACCCGCATTCGCATAGGCAATTTGGCAAATGTGTGCGCTTTGTGTATGTGTGTGTGTGTGTGTGTGTGGGGTGTGCGTATTATGTGTGTGTTTTTACTGCGTTGTGGACATTGTGCGTCATGTCCACCTCGGAGCAATTGTCAGCGGTAGCAGCCGCAGTAGCTACCTACCCTACTCTACATAAAGTTACACCTCACCCCTGCATCCCCTTCCCCCAGGCCAACACTTTTCCCCCTTCACGGCAGGCAGTTAGACGTGCAGCCCTCCTGCGTCCTGCTCAACCAACTGTCCGACTGTCCAACTGTCCGCCTGTCTGCCTGTCCATCCGTCCGTCTGTCCATTCACTCACTCAATTGGCAGCAGCGCACAGAGGGCGACCTTTTATGGCCTGTGACTGGCAAATGTGGCTATGGATGTGGATGTGGATGTGGCTATGGATGTGGATGTGGCTATGGATGAGGATGTGGATGAGGATGAGGACGTAGAGGTGAGCGTGGACGTGGATTGTGGACCCCTGCGGTCGTTTGCAATGTAAAGCGTGTGCTGGGCGAGCGAGAGTGCACGATGGGGTGTAGAGAAGGAGGTGGAGATGAAGTAGGAGGTGGAGGTGGTGGTCTGGGACAGCTGGCGGGCCAGCCAGAGGCCAAAGAAACCAAAGAGGCACGAGAGGGAACTGAAAGTGGAACTGGAAGGGGAATTGTTGGTGGTAGAGGAAGGGGAAGGGGAGAGGGAGAGGGAGAGGAAGGGGGCCACTGCTACTAACATGATTTGCACGCTTCGTTGCTTCGGTTGCATTTAACATGGCACGGATCGAGTGCGGCACGGACAAGGGGTAAGGTGCACGACGAGAGGGGCAGGTCGGGTGACAAGCGAGGGTAACGAGTGGTGGGAGAGACGCGCGAGCTCGCGGGCTCTGCCGGGGAAGGTGGACATAGACATGGACGTGGCGACGACGGCCTGTGGTTACTTTTTGCTCGACGTCGTTTGCGGTTTGCGATCGAATGACCGTCCATTGCATTTGGCTATAATTTGGTTTGCTTTGCCTCGCACAGGAGGGGTGAGGCTAGTGGAGAAGGGTGAGGCTAGTGGAGAGTGGAGAGGGCGGGTGAGAGGGGGTAGTTGTACGCGGTGCAGTATGGTGTTCGGGCTTGGTCTGTTATGGTCTGGTCACTGGTCGCTGGTCGCTGGTCGCTAGTCTCTGGTCGCTAGTCTCTGGTCTCTGGTCTTTGGTCTGGCGCCGTCCCATGTCCCCATGGCCGTTGCATGTTGCAGTGCCATAAGCAGCATTCGAAAACTGTGCAAAAGTGCAACATGGAAATAAATTATGACACTAATGCACACAACACAGCAAACACAAACACAAACACACACACACACACCTTTGCTTGTGTGTGTATCGAGTTGTGTGCTTATTGTTTGTGTAATGTTTAAATTATTTAGCGGCGCCTAATGGCAATTAGCTGACAAGTGACACGCTTCAAATTTGGAATGTAAAACCAACAACAAAAAACACAAAAAAAAAGAAAAAAAGAGAAACAACAACTCAACAAGAAAACAACTACCAAAAGCCATAAACATTGCAAACAACATGAAATGAACTATAA
The DNA here is from genome assembly GCA_035044505.1 of Zaprionus lineosus. Taxonomy (NCBI): domain Eukaryota; kingdom Metazoa; phylum Arthropoda; class Insecta; order Diptera; family Drosophilidae; genus Zaprionus; species Zaprionus lineosus. Next base: position 41,792 of record JAWNNX010000677.1, read on the forward strand.
CATTAAGAGGCAACAACTCAGACATCCGGTAATTGAATACTTCATTGCCCAGTAGTTTGTATGTAACGACATAATAAGAAAATTGACAACGCGGCGGCGACTTTTGAATGCAGTTTGGCAGGCGAAACGTTTACGAATACCGCACAAAAAGGAAAGGCGAGATATGCGAACAGGAGAGCAGGTGCGAGGGGCAACAAAGCAGAGCTGCAAAGCAATCCGCGAATCTCAGTCAAATAGAAGAAAACATCCATAACTGTGGCACATTTAGACAGAGGTTTAAAACCTTTACGAATGACATCAAAGAAAACATGACAATTAAATGAGAGCTATGAATAAGCGTAGGTGTTACAAAGGTATAAAACATTTTCCCTGATTTTCCACCTCTTCGTAAAAATAAAGTTTCTTTAACTGCCTTTCTACTCGCTTCACAAACGTTTACGAATGTTGAAGAAGAAGAAGAAGAAGAAGAAGACACAAAAGAAATGGTGCATTACTCAATTTTAACAGCAGAACCCAAAACAGACCCAAGTCCAACGCCACAAAAATGACTCTATTTCTCGAGGTGTCAAAACATTTCCAATTTCCCTTTTTTTTAAATTTTGATTATTTTCTTAATTTTTATTTTTTTTTTTTTTAAGCTTTTTTATGTGTTTGTTTATTTATTTACTTTGTTTTCCTTTAACAATAATTTCCATAAAACGTTTTGTTTTTTTCCTTAAATTATGATATTAAAAATAATATTAGTTTTTAAAAGGAAAAGCCCACCAATAATCAACATTGGTCTACAGGGAAAATGCAACTCATGTGGGGGGAGGTCGAAGACGTGACGTGTGTGTCTGTGTGCGTCTGTGTGTGAGTGTGTGTTTGTTTGGTTGGTGTTAAGGGGCGGGGTAACTGCGTGTTCTAAATGCTCATGAATTATGGAATAGACAAGCGGCATTCAACACATTCAACACTCATGTCAGTCATTTATTTAGTTCGTCATACAGTCTGTCAGTCAGGCAGTCAAGCAGCCAGTTAGTCAGCCATTTAGTCAGTCAGTCAGTCATTCAGTCAGTCAGTCATCCAGTCTTTCAGTTATTCAGTCATTCAATAATTCAGTCAGTCATTCAGTCATTCAGTCAGTCGCTAAAAACACAGAGCTCAGGCGTTGAGCTCGCCCTTGCGCTGCTTTTTGGACAGCTGTAAAAAATTATCGATAAATGTTTAATAGCTCGACACGCACATTTTCAGATAGCGCTGGCGAATGCGCATAAATAAATAAACATAAATAAATAAATAGCTAGACAGAGCGAAAGGTGCTGCGGCGAAAGAGGGTGAGCAGGGCTGGGCGGCTGGGGGGCTGGGGGGAACGGAGGTGGCGGTGTGGAGAGTGTGGGTTGAAAACTGAATGGAAAAGTAAACCAAGCCAAACCAAACGAAACGAAACGAAACGAAAAACTTCAGAGCAAGAGACTCTACTTGGAATCGACCAACAGACCGAAAGACAGACGGACTGAAAGACAGACGGACTGAAAGACAGACGGGCTGAAACCAAGACAGACTGAAACCAAGAAAGACTGAAAGACAGGCAGACTGAGAGTCAGATGAACTGAAAGACAGACCGACCGAAAGACAGACGGTCTGAAAGACAAACGGACTGAAAGACAGACAGGCAGACTGAAAGACGGGCGGTCTAAGACCAAGACAGGCCGAAAGACAGACAGACGGACTGAAAGACAAACAGACTGAAAGACAGACGGACTAAAAGACAAACGGACTGAAACCAAGACAGGCCCAAAATCAGACAGACGAATAAACAGACAGATCGGTCGTTCGGTTCGTCGGTCGTTTGGCTCAGTCGTTCGGTCGTTCATTTTATCTGTCGTTCAGTTTATCAGTTGTTCTGTCGTTCAGTTTGTCCGTTGTTTGGGCGGTCATTTGGTCGGTCGTTCGTTTGGCTGGTCGTTCGGATGGTCGTCCAGTTTGTCGTTCCGTCGGTCGTTTGGCTGGTCGTCCAGTTTGTCGTTTGGTCGGTCGTTCGGCTGGTCGTTCAGTTTGTCGTTTGGTCGGTCGTTCGGCTGGTCGTTCAGTTTGTCGTTCGGTTGGTCGTTCTCTCCTCGCCTCGTATTTAATATGGACAAACATGCGACGAGCGTGTAAATATTTACTAATGAACAATATTTACTTTGTTATTAAAGTAGTCGACGCGGCGGGGACTGAGAATGTGGAAGATGCAGAGGGGAGAGCGAGCGTAGGGTGTAATTGTGAGTGTGAGTGTGAGCTTGGGTATGGGTATGGGTATGGGTATGGGTATGGGTATGGGTATGGGTATGGGTATGGGCATGGGCATGGGTATGGGTATGGGTATGGGTATGGGTATGGGTATGGGTATGGGTATGGGTATGGGTATGGGTATGGATATGGTTATAGGGTATAAAAGATGGAAGATGAAAGATGAAAGATGGGAGTTGGAAGAATACGCCTTTTGCTTGCTCTGTTGTTGTCTTTTCAGGCTGCGTGTTAATGGCTGTGAGAGCTTCAAGTTACCAGTTTTAAGTTTACATATGTGTGTGTGTGTGTGTATGTGTGTGTGAAGAGACTCTGTGGCCGTAGGGCTCGACGATGGCGGCGGTCGTGATTGCGGCAATCGAAAAGAAAAACAACAACAATCCGAAACCAACAGAAGAACCAAAGGGAGACCCTACAACGCGAGGCCACAGAAACTGCAGATTGGTTAGCCTCAGTTCCTCAATCGTTGACTGTCATAAACAACTTGATTGCATGGCACGGCACGTCTGTCTGCCATGGACAGGGACAAGAGGAGGGGAGTGGAAAGAGTGGAACGGTTGAGGGAGTGAGTGAGATCGGTATCGGTATCGAAATTGGTCTAGGGTTTGGGTTTGAGCTTGAACTCGGGTTAAGGGGGAAGGCAGGCGATAATTGCCCTGCAGGGCAAGCGCTTAAAGTAGTGACAAAGTGGCATTACTTTTCAATTTTACAAGTGCGCAACAATAACAACAACTACAACAACAGCAACAACAACAACAATAACAGAAACAAGGGCAACGGCAGCAGATGATGATGATACTCATGAGTTTTTTGGCCGTACGACCGATGACTGAGTACAACATAATCAAAGCGAGGCAATCGTTTAAATTTATTTTAATTATGACCGAACGTCTCGGTCACCCCTCGCCTGGCGTTGCGAATGAGCGTGCAAAGGGGCGAGGATTGAGTCCCCTTTTCAAAATTTAACGCCATTTGCTGCTGCCGCTGCTGCTGCTGCGCGACTCTGAGCACTCGAAATGTAACAGAAGCAACGCCGTTGCGAGGGTAAAACCGGGCGCCCGACCAAGGATCGAATGTGGAAGGGTCGCGCCCGAGCAGGGACCAGAGCATCAGTGACGGCATGAATCATGCATTGTGTGCCGCGTATCGGCAATGGGATTGAGGGTACCGGGTAGAGGGTACCGGGTAGAGGGTACAGGGTACAGGGTACAGGGTACAGGGTACAGGGTCCCGGATCACGAGTCCGGCCTAACAAAATTGAGGAGGCAGCAGAAGCGGCAACAACAACAACAACAACAACGACGACATTCAGACAGACCCAAAAACAAGGGAAGACCCAGGACAGAGCAGAACAGAGCAGGGCACAGAAAGGCAAGACAGGCAAGGGACATGCATGGGTAGAGGATAGGGAGTCGGGGATCGCGGATCGGGGATCGGGGGTCGGGGGGTAGATGGGAATAGTGGCAGTGAGAGTTTCCATTCCTTAGACTCTGTATGCAAGACCTGTTTCATTATAATTATGACCCTCATCAAAAATATTTGACTCAAGCGGTTTGCTCACGGAGGGGTGTAGACTCAGCCAAGGGGTGGGGGCAGGCAGTTGGAGAAGGGTATAACCGTGCCCAATTCCCTTGCATGTAGACCCTCGTTTCCCTTGCCCTCGTGCGACCCTTTACATTTCTTCCACATTTATTTTTTTTTCTGCTTTTATTTATTTGTTTTTTTTTTCTTATTTTTTTTTTTTTTTTTGTAGCCGTTGCTTTCATAATTTCATTGAGGATAATTTGAAAATGTGCTCTAAACCCGTCGCCACACACACACACACGCACGCACACACACGCACACTCATACATCTTCCCTTTGGGTTCGAAAAGAGGAAAGCGATTACCGCGTAGAGCGCAAAAAGTGCCAAAATAACGATTAACGTTGAGACGAAATGGAATGGAATGGAATACATAGAGTGAGAGGGTGGGAGGGGGTAGAGTAACAAATAACCTAAGGGTGGCTTCACTTCTGCTGTCGACTAGGGGTTGATTGCCAGTCGCCCCACTGTTTGTCCTGCATAAGTAATGAATGTAAATGCGAAAGGGAAAAGTAACGAGAAAGGGAATAGGAATGGAGGAGGGGGCGGGGAAAGGGGCGGGGATATGGGAATGCGAATCCAAACGTTGAGCTGCCAAAATTTGACTTTACCCCTTGGGATTGAGCCAAAGGCACGCTTCTGATTGAGGCTAAGGGCAGCTGCTGTTGGGTTTCCATTTGTGAAGGGTTTGGGTTTGGGTTCGGGTTTGGGTTTGGATTCGAGTTTGAGTTTCAGTTTGGGTGTGGGTTTTGTGGTTGCTATATCGCAACAGATTTGTAGCGTTTCCACAGCAACAATTGCAACAACTGCAACAACAACAACCACAACAGCAACAACAACAGAAACCTAAATAACAATAACAATAACAACTGAGAAAGTGTAAGCCTCACCAACGCCAGGCACTCCTTTACGTGCGACGCGTGGCATCAACGAGTCCTTTGCGATCCTTAATACGCCAAGAGGCGTTTGACCAACTCCGCAATGGGCACTGGTGTGGTCACTGACCAGGGCATTAAGTAGTTCCGACAACTCCCAACTCCACTTTCAATTAATCCTCAGCATTTCCACCCCATACCCTTACCTTCCCCTCCCCCTCCCACCTATAATTCCTCTTATATTCTCTCACACTCACACACACACACATACAAACGCTCCTTATGTGTGTGTCTGTCTTCTGGGCAATATGCTGTAAATTACAGAGACGTTGCCGATGGCGATGTCGATGCCGATGCCGATGGCGATGGCAATGGCGATGGCGATGGCGATGGCAATGCCGACGGTGCGGCACTCACAGGTAGCTGCCAATTGGCCCGACAACCAGGCTAAGGCAATCAGCCACAAAAACGAGGCGGCAACTGCCAGGCCCCAGCACGGCGAAGCACAAAGTGCAGCCCATTGGGTATGGAAACACTAATTAATACCCTACAAAATGCCAGGCCCCCCCAAGGGGCAGCTTAGCTGCCACACAAAATGCAGTTGCCCAAGCGAAGCTTATGCCAAGTTTTCTTGCTCCTCCTTTGTGTTCCACTTCGTGAACGTTTTACAGGCTTAGGGTCTACTTTGCCACGAGTTAAGCCTAAGAACACATTTGGTGCTTCCAAACTCTTGGTCTAAGTGAAAAGTTGGGAAATTGAAGTTTTCCAAAAGTTGTCTATAATCTCATCTTTCGTTCCGCCCTCCCCCTGCTTCAAGCCCAGCCCGCATACCCAGCACAGTAAATGCAGCAAGTACAGGGCATAAATGATGCACATGCCACATACTCCACAGTCAGTTGCAAAGACTTTCCCCCTGCTATTTCCCCCCTCCACAGTTGCTGCTGCTGTCGCTGTCGCTTCTGCCTCTGCAGCGTCTCCCGCTTCTGCCTTTGCAGCGTCTCCCGCTTCTGCCTCTGCCTCCTCTGCTGCCTCTGCTGCCACTTCTGCCGTTCGCCGTGCACGTTCCCCACACAATAAAACTCGACATGTGAACAACAATATTATCAACGTCATGGCTTCCCCCGGACTGCCCGCTCCCCACCGTCCGCAGCCCATGCCTTTCTACTGCCCCAAACGGAGGCTTTAGGAGTGAGGCTTTTGCTTAGGTTGAACGTTGGGTGCCCTTTCCAAGGGCCACAATGATGAGGTTCCCTTTTTGCCACAGTTGCCACAGTGTTCTGTAGGTTTGTATGTGTGTGTGTGTGTGTGTGTGTATGTAACCCCTGGGGATTTCAGGCGTGTAATGTATGCTTTTCATGTTTTTTATGCCATTGTTTGTCTGAGTTTTCCTCTGCTTTTTGCTTTTTCCATTTTTCTCTTTTTTTTTTTATTTTTGAGGCAACGCATCTCCTGGCAGGCGAATTGACTGACTCGCCAAGAGCTCTACATGTCCTGTTAGCAGGCTAGAAATTCAAATTCCAACAACGAAAGCAAAAAGAAAGAGTATAAAAAAAAAATTGAAAAAAGGAAACTAAAGTGGAGTCTCCTTTGGCTCTGCTGTTAATTTATTTCCACTCTTTTTTGTTCATATTTTTGCCCACTCACTGATTGCATTTTCAGTGCTCCAAAGCCTGAGCCCCAATGTCCCTACAGCCTACACTATGCCCATACACACACATACATACATGTATACACACACATATATACATACATATACACACTCATACGGATATGGACATGAACATGGACAAGGCTATCATTGGGTTTGTCGTCGCGCCTTTGACGTGCTCTGCCCTCTCCCACCTTCCGCCCTCCGCCCTCCGCCCTCCGCCCTCCGCCCTCCACCATCCTCTCTCCTCTTTCCATCTCCCTTTCTCATGCTACCTACCTCCTTCCTGCCCCACCCCCACGTACATTTTTTTTGCGGTGTTTTCGTAATTGCACGGAATCCTTTCGCTTGTGCGAAGAGGATTTCGCCCCTTTTCAAGGGGCACTGGCAATGACGTCCATAATCCTATCAGAGGATTATAAATCCATATAAAGTTATTCCTTTGAGTGCTAAGCTCTTTGCTTATATTAATTTGAAGGATGCTCAAGCAGTAAATAATGCTTTCTGCCTTCATCCTTCATGACTCGAAGCTCTAAAGGAACAATAACACTTTGAGTAGATGTACTTTAAATGGGCAAAGGATAAATGCTAAATATAAACATCCTTTACTTGACTACTTGACACACACAAAGCACCTTTCAGCTACAGCTTCAGCTTTCGACTTAAGGATAAAAGTCATTAAAGTAAAAAAGAAAAAGGGACTCAAATTATTTCCAGGTAAAAGTTGAAAATCACATTGAACGCTTGCTGCGTGAGGGGAATTGAAGAGGAAGGATAAGCAGTAGATTTTTAGAGATCCCAGGATTCATCTAGTTCCCTAATTACTACAAGGGATTTAATATCCTTGGACTGTCAATAATTTGAATCGTCGGAGCCACTCAAGTAATCAAATTTTGTGAGATCCTCGCGAGCGGAGGTAAAAGGTTGATTAATGTATCTGAGATTAATTACCGTTAATTGTTATAAACAAGGGGAAGAAGGTGAAAGGATACGCTACAGCGACTTTGATAGTAAATAATCCATTTTCACCAAGGTGACTCTGCGCAGCTGCGAGAGCTTGAAACCAGTGCAGGACAAGGCAATGAACGGCGGGGGAAATGGTAACGCGAAACGGATGGTAAAAGCAACGGGACAGGACGAGGCCAGGATGAAGCGGGCAACGGATAAAGTAACAAATATGCTTAATAAATAAACACGCACAAACACAAAAGGCACAGGCGACAGGCGGCAGTCGACAGTCGACAGTCGAGAGTCGAGAGGCGACACAGCAAAGGCAGTCAGAGGATGAGCGGAAAAGGGGGAAAATAAGCAGAAAGGGAAGAGATGGGATGGGATGGGAAGGGGAAGGGGAAGGGGCGGAAAAACCCCAGTGTTTGGTATGAGGATGTGGCACGTATAATTACGTAGCTGACACCTTTTGTCCGGGGGTTGCTCGCTACCCTCCGAGTTGACGACGACTGCCATCAATTTGCTCAAAAAGGTTGATGGCAAGCAGGCCGGGAGGGGAAACAAAAGGGAATACAAAATTATTTGCGTTAAAGTTGCTGAGCAAACAGGAAACCAAACGAAAGGACGAAAGGACGACTAAAGGGGGACCGTAGGCAATATGGAGGACTAAATACGGAAATGCCGCATCAGTTTTGAGGGTTGCTGACGAGTCAACAAGGATTTCATGTTTGTATGTGTGTGTGTATGCATGTGCTTGTCCCTGGGGAGGGTTTCCGAACATCCTTCTCCGCCTCCTCGAACAAAAACAAAGCCCAAGGGAACGCCACAATCGTCGCAGCCTCTGCGCTTAACATATTAAATGCTAATTTTCATTTGATTGAGTGCGTTTTTATTTTCATTCTTTTTTTTTGTCGACCAGAAAAACCAGGACAATCCAAGCAAGAAGGACAACCCAAGCCAGCAGTACAACCCAAGCAAACAGGACGACCCAAGCCAGTAGGACAACCCAAGCAAGCAGGACGACCCAAGCCAGTAGTACAACCCAAGCAAACAGGACAATCCAAGCCAGCAGGACAATCGGGTCAACCACGACAACAAGGACATCAGTGGACAATTGTCATAGACTCCTTGGGAGCGCTTCGCGTTTCACATTAAAAAGAGAAAATGTAAAGAAGCATGAAAATTAATTGATTTGCGGATTCGTTTTTGGACAATGTGTGAAAAGCCGACAGCTGCTCGAATCGTTGAGTCAATTGATGCGAGAACGAAGGACCAGTGAAAGGTCCTGATGGCGTCATTGAGATGAGATGAAAGGAGAGCCAACAGCGCCAGCAATTGTATTGCACGCTCAATTCCCTCAATTCAACTTCAAGTGGCATTAAGCTGGCAGATAGAGCTACATATGCAGATACAGATACGCACACACAGACGCAGATACATTTACAGATACAGATACAGCTGAAGATACAGATACAGCTACAGATACAGATACATTTACAGATACAGATACAGTTGAAGATACAGATACAGATACTCCACAGACACAGTCAAACGCATATTTTGTTGGATATTGAATAAGAAGGAGAACATGAATAAATAAAATTCCAACAGTTGCCCAAGGTATGTGAATATGTTAAGAAGTGAGCGGGTGAGCGGGTGGGCGGGCGGAGGCGGGAGGCGGGAGGGCGATGGGTAGATAAAGGCCCCAGCCGTGCAACACATACGCTTAAAGCAAATGAAAATCGAGAAACACGGCCATGGAAAGCGATTGAGGAATGAAGTATGTGCATGGGACGTGCACAGTGGGGCAATAACAATTTGAATAATCATTTTATGGCCACCGCAAGCAGCATTCATGCTCACAAGTTCGCATAACTTAACATTGCACCTAACAGTCTAATAACATGGTCTAAACGTTTAACAGTGCGCAACTGCTGTAAAATCATAATTAACATAAATTTACAATTTTTAATTGCATAACAGAAATATGAGCTCTCAATTATATATAAAAATTATATGTTACATAAAGAATAAAAAAAAAAAAAACTTTCACGACTCTTGTACCACTGTGCGTGGAGAGTTTTTTGGGTCTAGAACCAATGTGCAGTTTGTTGTACTTCGATATTTTATATGCTGTTTGGCATGCAAATTGTGTGCTGTTGGGATGACTGCCTCTGCCTCTGTCTCTGCCTCTGCCTCTGCCTCTGCCTCTGCCGCTGCTTCTACTTCAGTCCTTGCTTCCGTCCCCCTTCCCCACCTTTAGCTGTGCCTTGCTTCTTGTTGCTCTGCGCGTTTCCAGTTCAATGCACAAATACACAAGCTGGCAAAAGGCAGTCCAAAGACATAGAGAAAGAGAAAACAGAAATGGAGACGTAGACGTCAGACAGAAGCAGAGACACAGACGGAGGTGGGGGACAAAAGACGGCAGGGATAGAAACGAAGAGGGAGAGGGAGATGAAGACAGAGACGTGGAAGAAGTCAGAACAGCAGCAAAGACTTCAGTTCAATGGATGCGATGCCAAAAGGGGTGACGACGCTGGCGATGTCTTTAGTTACAAGCGCACACACACACACACAAATACACACTCACAGCCACAGGGGAGAGTTCGAAAGAGAAAGAAAAAGAGATGAAGAAGGAGAGGGGGACTACTGCTGATGCATATCTAAAAGCATATTAAGAGTCTACAACAACAATAAAAGCAAGAGCAAGAGCAAAACCAACAACAACGATAACTACAAATACTAAACAACAGCAACAACAACAACAACATAGGCAGCAGAAACTACAGCTACAACAACTGCAACAACAACTACGACTACGATTCGTATGTGCGCTTGGTAAGTGTGTAAAATGATCAGCAATGCAAGTTGCAAAGAGTGCCAAAGGCGAGGGGACTAAATAGTGAGGGGAGTTTCAAGTGTGGAGAGTAAAGAGTGCAGAGCGAAGAGTGGGGAAAACAGAAGTTGAAGGGAGCACTGCAGACAAAATCGTAAGCAGGGAGTCAGTCGTGTGGTTCGGACAAAGCGCCGGCAACAGCTTAAGTACAGATGTGTGTACATACACATGTATAGATTTATGCTTATATATGGGTGCGTGTATATATGTGTGTGTGTGTGTGTGTGCATTCTGTCTGTGCTGAACAGAAAGACAAAAGCTGGTGTGGAGTAGGGCAACGTGCCAGGCAAGGCAACAACAAAGGCATTAAGTATTCGCAGCCAGCATACAGGATGAAAAAGGGTAAACGAAGAGCAGAGGAGCGAGGGGAACACACACACACACACACACACACACACACACATGCCAAGAAAGGCAAACATAGGGAACAGGGCGAGTCCGTGTCGCACATAAAACTGATTGCGGTGAACTATGCGAATCTTTTAAATGTGTCTGCACACACACACACACACACACATGCATGTAAGCAGACAACTATTGTTATTGCGTTAATAGTCTAAAAGGATACAAAGGAAAAACAGGAAGTTGAACGCAATGTAATGAAAATTCAAAGCGAAGGGCAATTTAATTGCTGCTTTCCATGAGGAGGAACTTTCCACTCAAGCAAAAGTAACATGAGAAACTTTTTAAGAGCATCCATCAAGAAATTCCCACACAAATAACTAAGGGCATTAAAATTCTTTAGATTAAACAAAAAACAAAAAAAAAAACACAAAATACATATAATAAAATAAAAAATGAAATAAAAGAAAAATAAAAGCTTCAATCACAAAAATTTACTTAAAAATTGATCAGTTGTAATCCAAGGCACCCACGCAGCTGCTTCAGTTTTACCCGCAAGCTGTTGGGGGCCAACGCACAATAATAAAACAATTCCATTTCAAAGGCACACACACACGCATACACACGCATATATATACATATAGAGGGGCACACACACGCAGATCTATTCCACCATGGGGCCATTTGAGATTGTGCCATGCGCCGTGCCAGAAATAAAATCTATTGTCTGCCAAAAAGTTAACGCACTTTATTGCCATTGTGTTGCCTGTGGTGGGTAGAGGGGTGAATGGGGTGGGGGGGAGTTGTAGGAGGTGGAATAGGTTAGCAGTAGGGAAGTTGGGGAACCACCATAGTGGTGCTTAAGGAGGGTGTGGGGAGTTGGCCACACTAAACAGCTATTGCTATGGTTTTTGTGTGCCTCCATTTGTGTGCCTGTATGTATATATGTATATGTATGTGTGTGTGTTTGTAGAACTGCTTGAAGCAACTCAAAAAGCTCATTTGTCAAGTGAGCTTCGCAACTTTGCGGCAAAGACGAAACAGAGCAGCAAGAAAGAAGCACAAACAAAAAGAAGAAAATCAGAAAAAAAAAAATAAAATAAAATAAAGTGTAGGGCAGGGCGGAACAGGGCTGAGCCGAGACGAGGCGAGCCGAGCCGGGCCGGGCAGAGCAGAGCAGAGGAGGGCAGAGGAGGGCAGGGAGCTGCGGTTCAGGCCAAGTAAAGCGAAGCCAAGCCAAGCAGCACAAAAATGTTGGCAATACAATATTTTGCCATTATGTCGAACAATAACAAGTCGACATAAGTAGATGCCGGAGAAGGTTTAGAAGGTTGGCCATCTGAGAGGGCGGGGCGGGGCAGAGCAGATGGAGTGCGAGGGAACAAAAAAAACAGATGAAGAATAAGAATAAAAGTAAGAAGAGGGGCAGCAGGCCAGAGACCCAAGACCGAAGACCCAAGACCCAGAGATTCAAGAGACCACAGCCAACAAACAACAGCAACAAGAAGAACAACAGCCAACAAACAACAACAGCAACAACAACAACAACAACAAGCAACAACCACAGCAACAACAACAACAACCACAGCAACAACAATGAGCGACAACAACAAATACAGCGAAGAGCAACCACAACAACAACAAAAGCAGGCAAAGAGCCAAGCGAATAGCTGCCAATTTCAGGCTTAAGTGTTCTTTTTGACCCTCTTACCCCTCCCCTCCCCACCCCTCAGCGCACCATCAGCACAAGCGACAGACTGCCAGTCAGCCAGTCCATACGAAGATAATGATGGGCACACAAAGACGACGACGATGACGACGACGATGACGACGTCGATGGCAGAAGGAAGACCGTGCTAGGTTGATGGAAAGGAAAGGGAAGGGAAGGGGAAGTGAGTGGAAGTGGAAGGGCAAAGAGTAACGACGCATATGAAATTTAATACCACTTCACCTTTTTGTTACCCCGCACAGCCCCACCTCAACGCACACAGCACATAAATAACTGCTGCGAAGGCATCCGGCGTTCGGTATTGCCCTCCCCCAACCCCCCACCCCCGCACCCGCACCCTCATCCTCACACTCACTCATACCAAACTCTGATTGAGCGCTTTATTAAGCACATTTAAAAATTATAAACAGCTACAATAAAAGTATATGCGTATGTGTGTGCGTGTGTGTGTGTGTGTGTGTGTGTGTATGAGTGTTAAAGAGTGAACTTATGTTGGCCCAAAAGCTGTGAAAAGTTAACGGCGGAAAAACTTGGCTTGAAGTAAAAAAATAACGAATGTCAAATGCTTAAAAAAAGGCATATAAAAAGCAGGGAATTAATCACAGGCATAAAAGAAAATACCAACGGCAGCAATAGAAGATAATTCAAAGCAACAACTGCAGCAACAACAACAGCAACAACAACAACTACTACTACAACAACTACAACAACTACAACAGCAACAACAACAACAAGAACAACAAGAACAACAAATCTTTCGCATGAACAGGCTCAAACAATTTTCAAAACGACATGATTTTGCGAAGGTGGGGAAGGGGGGCTTGGACGGGGGGCGGGAGAGGGACTCGTTCAGGGCGGAGAACTGAATTGGAAAAAGAGAAAAGAAACTCAACTCGACAGCCAAGCAAAAAGTAAAAGAAGCAAACAAAGAACAAGAACGAGCTGAAGAATTTTTACTTTTTGTTTCTTTTTCTCAGTTGTTTTTTGTTCTTTACTTTTTTTTACATTTTTATATTTTTTTTTACTTTTTATTTTATTTTATATTTTTTTTTATTTTTCATTTTTTTTTTGTTTTGCTTTTTGTTTTTTGCTGTCCCACAGCGAGAGAACGTGGCATGAATAGCAGCCAGCAAACAAACTAAAATAAAATAAAGGAAAAAGAGAGAAAAAAAAAAAATTAATATTAAACAAAAAGTGGATTGCATGCAAGCAAGCGAACAGACCAAGATGATGGTTGGGGGAGAGAAGGGGGAAGTGGCAGTGGGGAACAGGACCAAGACACAACGGCAAACTTTTGTATCAAGCGGCAAGGAGCCCAACGGAAGCTTCATGCGCCAGGGAGGGGAATGGCCAGAGGGGAGGGGTGAGGTACACAAGCAACAGCAGCTATTAGGGGCCCTTGGCAGCGGCACTGGCAAAGGCAGCGAAGCAACTGTCGACCTGTCGACTTGTGTCTTCGGTCCTTCCTTGTCCCTCTCACTGTGCAACAGTCAAGCATTACAGGCGAGTGGAAGCGACAGCGCGAGCGCGAGGGAGACAGGGAGAGAGGGAGAGAGAAAATGACAGAGTTGCTTAACTCCGGTGGCTCCGGTTATCCGGTCTCTGGTAAGCTGCGGCTTAGCGCAGAATAAAGCACAGCAACAACAACAACAACAATGACAATAACAAGAACAACAACGATAACGACAACAGCAACAGCAACTACAAAAAAAAAAAAACGAGAAAAAAAAACAACAACAACGACAACAGCAGCAATGCAAGTGAGCAAAGTTTTAAAATGCCATAAAAAGGCAGTAACATCAGCAGCAGAAGCAGCGGCAGAGGCAGCGGCAGCGGCAGAAGCAGAAGCAGAAGCAGTAGCAGTAGCAGCATTGATGGTGGTGGTGGTGGTGGTGTGGTGGAAGTGCAGTCAGTAGAGCGCGCGCGGGTGTGAAGCTTGACGAAAGCTCATCACGTATACATGCATATGTATGTACTAACAGTAGTTGAACACATAAGAGCGTGAGTAAAGGGAAGAGAGGACGGAAGGAAGGGAGTAAGAGAGCGATGGAAAGAGATATGTACTCGTAATATAATTTATGCCACACTTCAAACGCCTGCCAGACCGAGTGCCTCGCCTTGCACACTCCGCACACTTCCCGCACACCTCACACACACTCACACTCACACACACATTACACACCATACACACCACACACACTACATACACTCCTCGCACCCTGCTATCCCTTTCCCTAGATAAGCTGTTTGTTTTAATTAAGCCGCTGGCAAGCTGCAAAGCAAATCGAAGCGGAAACATTTTCAGCACCATTAAAAATGCATTATAAATGCCACGGTGCAGGGCGGAGCGCAGTAGCAGCAAGCAGCAAGCAGCAGGCAGCAGGCAGCAGGCAGTGGCTATGGGCGGGGGGCGGTTTGGTTGTGGCAGCGGGAGCTGTGAAAATTATTTTCATGTATTTGTTTTGGTTTTTGTTTTCGCTTTTCTGTTTTGGGTAAACGATGTGTAAACGTGCAAAAAGTGTGTCCATATGTGTGCGTGTGTGTGTATGTGATTAATTGCATGACAGCACACACATACCACAACAACGAAAACGAGACAAAAGGGGAAAGGGGAAAGGCGTGAGGACAATGCAACTTGCAACTTGGCAGATAAATAAAATTTCAACAAATTGCCACAACTTGAGTTTTCGAGAATTCGAATCAAAATGAAAATCAGCATAAAAATGCCAAAACGGCAGCCACAAAACAACAGATGACGGCGAAGACCAAGAAAATATTGTATGTATACAACAGAAGCGATGACAAGGCAGCAGCAACAACAACAACAGCCACTACATAAATTGCAGATGGTCGCGTGAGCAGTCACGATGCTCACGGGCAACTCCAAATGTTTCGACTAATCGAAAATCTGTACATTTATTTTAAATGAAAATCTTGAAAAAGAAAAACAAATTATAAATAAAAATTTTCTTCATTTAAATTTTCTAAAAATAAATATTAATAAAAAAAAATTAAATGTAATTCTTAAGTTTACACATTTTCTAATCTTTGCAAGGATCTCGGACTTAAGATATTTTTACAGCTCACGCAATCATCGCGGATATGAAATGCTGCCTGTTAAGTGGTCGTGTCCATAAAACGTCTGGCATAATGATGTTGGTGCCGTCGACAACTGCAGCAGCAACAACTGCAACAACAACAACAACAACAACGGACCACAAAAACAAGAACTGCAACCGCAATTGCAGCAACTACTGAGGCGGCACATATTTCACTCAGAGACGCGGCGCATTTGGAAGCTTGTTGCAAGGCATTTGAAAAATTGCAATTGAAACTAATTCGGTTAAGTGCAAGGGGCAGGCACTTGAAGAGGCGATTGGTCGATGGAGTTGAAGCCGGGGGCAGGGGCAGGGGCAGGGGTAGGTGCAGGAGAAGATATACATATACTGGCCAGGAGTGGGCAAGCGGGCAGAATTGAGTCTTGAGGCATGCAACTGGTCCATAATTCATGAGCGACACTCGCTGCGTGCCCGCTGTGAAACAAGTTGCAAGTTGTACACATGCAGCAAACGGTGTGCGCGGCCAACAAATTTCTCAGCTGCATCGCAGTTGCCACAAACTATGGAGTGTGACTACAGCGGGGAGTTGCTTTGGATTGGGTGGCTGAATGGCTAGGAGCTGCGAGCTGGGAGCTGGGAGCTGGGAGCTGGGCTGAAGTTGCAGTCTGTGTGTGTCGTGTGGAAAATTAACACCGCAACTCGCAATCAGCTCAACTGTCATTATTTTTATTAATTTAATCTCCGTTTACAGACAATCCAACCAGTCAGACCCCGGAGCCCCGATCACCCGATCTCCCCATCCCCCCCAGAGTCAATCCAGTCAACGATGCTCATTCCCTACACGCAGACCCCTCCCCGCATTTCCCAAGTGCGGCAACAGCTTTTCCGCTTGACCACAAATTAAAAGCGCGACATTATTTTTTTTTTATTGATTTCCTCAAGTTTTTTATTTCTGTATTTATTTTTTATTTTTTGAAATTTTTTTTTTTTTTTGCGGCTTGTGCGCGACAAATTTGTTATAACAAATAAATACAGTAAAAATTTACCGACTTGCGTATTTATTTTTTTTTATTTATTTATTATTTTTTTTTTGCTACTTAAACAGTTGTTTTTTTTTTTAAGTGCTCGGCTAATGAAGTCTAAATATGAAACTATTAATGGAAAAAATACAGTGTTGAATATTTAAGTAAAATATTTATATTTTATATAAGAGAAAAAATAAAAAATAAATGTTTAAATAGATATTTAAGTAAACGTAATATTTATTATAAATTATTTATTATTTATTTATTATTATTTATTTATTTATTATTATTTATATATTTATTATTATTTATTTATTTATTATTATTTATTTATTTATTATTATTTATTTATTTATTATTATTTATTTATTTATTATTATTTATTTATTTATTATTATTAAAATAAATATTATTTATTAAAAGACTTCACTCTGCGATTCCGATTCAAATAAAATATAACGAAAAAAAAAACACACTCAAAAAGTCGCTCAAGTTTTATTTGCACTCTTAACCCAAGAAGTAAATTCTCAATGCAAGTGGGAGTCAAAAGAGTAGAAGAAGAAGGGGGGAAGTAGGAGGAGAAAACTTTCAAGTTTAAGCAGAGCGATTTTCCCATTACTAATCTGTCAATCAACATCTTGCCAAGCTTTCAGAGTGTGCACAGTAAAAATGTTTGCGCTTGGCAAATCTTGTCGCGTCGTATGTAGTCATAAAAAGTAAGCGCAAAATATAATCGCAAAATATTTGCACAACTTATTTGTGTGGCTCGTAATTTTTGCTGCACTGCGCTGTGTAAATACAATAAATACTTGAGTTTAAGACAAGAAAAAAAAAACACAAAAAAAAAAAAAATAAAAAGAAATAAAGCAAAGGAAAAAAAATTGCATTGCGCTGCGTTGCAATTGGCAAACAAAAACTGCAGGCAATTACAAAGTAAAAAAAATACAATAACAACAAGAACAGCAACAGCCACAACAACAGCAACAACAACAGCAATGGCAACGGCAGCGACAACAGCAGCAACAACAAGAATAGCAGCGACAACGATAACAACAACAACAAGAACGACATCCACCAACAAATGGTAGGGCAATGGAGAAGCAGGCTACAAAGAGCACGAGGTGTCTGTTTTCACAGCCTTTTTGGCGCTGTATGTATGTATGCATAATGCACACATAAACGTACGTATATACATGTATGTATGTATGTGCTTTGCCCTCTCTTTATGTGACTGGTTCTCTTGTTTGCCCAGCCATGCGATGCGACCCAGAGACGCGTCGCGGGTGTCCGTTTTGTAGTCTCAAGTGTTGCCTTTTGGTTCTCACTCATTCTCTTTTAAAGCTTAGCTAATTTGCTTGGCGCGCCAATTCAGACAGGCGGACGTCGAATGCAATGACAGTGGCAGAGGTAGCGACAGCGCTGCTTCACTGATAGTGATGGTGGTGGTGGTGGTGGTAGTGGTATTGTTGGTGTTGTTGGTGACTGCATAAAGCGCAACAAGCAAAAAGCCATTTCGCAATTTTCAATTGTGCACGTCAAAGTGTTAAAACGGCACGCGATTTATTGCACATGACGAGTGTGTACACATGCATACATACATGCACATACACATACGAATACATGCATACATGTATACTTATATGTATATAAATTCTATTGCCTGTGTTCGGGTATATTTCAGTAGCTCGCGTTATCATCATCACCGTCGCCGCTGTTGCTGCTCCTTAGATGCGCTTAATTAGACAGCGACTGTAGCAACGGCGACGGCAGCAGCGATGGCAGCAGCGACAGCGACTGCGTCGCCAACGCTTTGCTTTATTGATTTACGGCCAGCAATCAAGTGTGAAATTGACTTTTACATCGAACAGACCATCACACAGCCCGCCGCTTCACCCTCTGCACTTGAATCTTTTCTTAATATCAGCATCGAGGCGTGTAAATATTTGTTGCTGTTTCTCAAAATTTGCAACGGCAGCAACAACAGTGGCAGTGGCAGGGGCAGGGGCAGAGGCAGTGGCAGTGGCAGTGGCTGGGGCAGCGACGCGCCTGCATTTTATTAACGCGCTTCGTACGAATTTTCTTTTAACAGCATTGTCATGATTTATATGCGCCTCATTAATCTCACAAGTTGTTTAACTTAAACGCGTTTTTAGCACTCACCGAGCGAGTGAATAAGGAGCGTTAAGACGTTGCTTGTTAGGGTGGGGGGTGTGTGTGCGTGTGTGTGTGTGTGCGGAGGGTGAGGCGAAATGAAATCAAACCGTTGCCATAAATAATCGTGCCATGCGTTGTCAATAGAGCTGCCAAAGCGAACCATAGACTTGGCTCTGGAATTCGAAGCCAGTTTCCAAGTGTCTGGCGAGGGGAGCTCGAAAAGTTGCCCGGTAAGCTAAGCGTCAATCAATCATCATTCAATTGAGCTCTGGGCCTTGTGCGCTTTCTTATCTTTATCTATTGCTCTTTGAGTGTGATTCATGAATCATTTTTGATCTCACCGGACTTGAGGCTTACGACTCATTATGCGGCTCTAGGAGCAGCGCTTTGGACTGAGCTGAAGCTAAGCTTAGCATCAAATTGAACAGCTGCGAGAGTTGTTTGTAAAGTTTGTGGAAATGACATTGAATCACTTACTCATTGTATATTCATGAATTACTGGAACATTCACAGTGGGAGTTACGTGTAAAAAAATGTTATCTACTCATGTGTCAGCTCTCAAATAACATAATCAAGTGGCTCACACACTGTACCTCACCCTCATCAAGTTTCACTGTACAAGCAGTTGTCAGGCTTCGGTAACACCTTCATCTCTTTACGTGCGACACACCGCAAGACCACATGCCACACATCACACACCACACACCACACACCACACACCACATACACACCACACGCCATAGACCACAAGTGTAAGGGGCTTTCAATGCCTCAAGCAACTGCTCAGTTTTTAAAGAAATAAAATAAAATTAAATACCAAAAAAAAAAAAAGCAGTTGCTGCCAAAGTTGCAGTTGCACTTGCTGTTGTTGCAGTTGTTGCAAGCACGAAAAATCGAATGCCACTAATTTGAGTGGCCACTGCAATTGCAAATGTTAATGTTGAACGTTCAACGAATGGCGACTCATAAATTGTGGCAATTATGTTAATGCAGCCAAGTCACTGAGTTGAAGTCACTGTCACAGTTACACACACACACACACACACACATACACATGTGCAGTTGCAACCACAGAATCGAGTTGAATGTCCAATATTAAGCAATTTACGAGTCACAAGCAAACATTGCCTCGGGTCTAATCCAATCACACACACACACACACACACATACACACACACAATTATCACGCAAATACTTAGTAATAAAAAAAAAATTAAGTATAAATAACAATAATAATAATAATCAAATAATCAAATGAAATAATCATAGAGGTAATGATTATAATGATAACAATCGGCAATTTGGGAAAATTGCAAAAATTAAACAATTTACAAGCTCTCCCCCCATTTGTATAAATTATCGATGGTTTGACTAGAGTGAAAATAAGCAAGGGAATACCTCGAATGTGAAAGGTTTTTTATTGTCTAATTAACGTGTAAAAAAAATTATAGAGAAAGCAGGATCTGTGTAATAAAAGTAACGAATATCCCAATTAAAGGCATACCCTTATTGCCACTAATAAAAAGGAAAAGTAGCTACACAGGGAATACCCATAATTAAAACCTTCACTCAGAAGTTACCTTGATTTTTATTTTTCCGCTGATGCCCAGAGGTGACTTTCTCAGTATAAACATATACATAGAGAATTCCTGATTAAACAAACAACTTGGCATAATAATGTTTAATCCTCAAACTCACAGAATTCCCAGGAAAAAGAAAACATATACAAATATTTATCGATAATCAGCGGAAAAAAATGATGCGAATTCATGAAATGAGATAAACACATTCTGAATGTACACAGAATAATAAAATAAATGTGTACATAACTATAAAAGATATTAAAAAAAAAAAAATATATATATATATATATGTATATAATATATTATAATCTCTTTATGGCCATAAACCTTAAGTGGAAGTTCAGGAAGCCGATAACTTTTATCCATCTATCTTTTTTCGGGTATATGGGTTAATAAAAAATTTAACAAAAATGTTAAAAAAAAAATTAAACAAAAAAAATAAAAAAAAAAAAAAATTGAATAAAAAAATTGTAAAAAAAATGAGATAAGAAAAAAGAAATCACGTTTTCAGGTTTTTACCTTCAATTAGTAGATTATTTGGTTTTTTTAATATCTCTTTCAAATGGCAGTAGCTTTGGGATTGAGGAATAATTATATTTTTATTTTACGATTCTTAACCTTAAATAAAATCTATAATTAAATCAAATTTTCAAAGCTCGTGACGCGCATAAATTTAAAATTTGTTACATCTTCTTCGCTTTGTATGGTAATCGGTAGATTTTTTTTCTTTAGTATTTTTTTTTTCTAGTGGTTTTATTGTTCGCTCTTATAGAGCATTATTAAAGTCAGTCCAATCCAAAAATGATCCCCCCCCTTGTATTTACTTCTCTCACTCCTCACCCTTTTACCGGCTTTATTTACATTTTTCTGACTTTGAGCAAACGCACAGAACCAACAAAAAAAAATAATAATAATAAAAAAAACAGACGAGTCTCATTTGCCTTGTCGGCTAAAACGAAGAGCGAGTGGAGAGAGGGGAGGAAGTGGAAGGTGGGGGGTAACCTAAGCCGTCAAATAAAGAATCATAAAAGATATCAAAATAAATATGTGAGAGCGGCTAAAGCAGCTGAAGCGGCAGCGGCAGCGGCAGCGTCAACGCCGGCAGCAGCAACAGCAGAAGCAGCAGCGCCAGCAGCTTTACGCAGTAGCAGCAAAGCACAGCAGGCGCTCGCAAAGTTGTTGTTGTTATTGTCGTTGTAGTTGTTGTTTTTGGCTGCAGGCAAAGAAAAAACAAAAGCAAAAACAATAAAAGGAAAACAAAAAAAAATCTGCTTAGCTTGATATTTGGCGAAGCAAAAAGTCGCTGCCAGTTAAACACAGCACGAAACAGCGTAGCGTGAGTGCAAAAGAGAGGGCAATAGACGCGGCTTTGTGGACTGTGTGCTTATCTCTACACCGCTGCATCCGCCCCCGCCGGACTATCACCTTACACTACAAACAAACAAACCCACGCCCAGGCGCACCGAGCAAAGACGAAGGGCAAGACAGAAGGAGACGTGGAAGGAGCTCAGAGACAGCGCCGTTTCTCAGTTAATGAAGGTACGGCAACAGCAACAACACGAGCTACAACAACTACAACAACAACAATAACAACAATAGCAGCAACCACAACAGAAATGACAATAAAGCATACAACAAAATAAATATGCAATAACAAAAGAGCAAGAGCCACAAAAGCCCCAGGCTAAATAAACAAACAGTGTGAATTTCATGAGATATACGAATCATACGAAGCGAAAACGAGAAGACACAGAAAGCGGAATAAAAACAAAACACACAAATGAAAACAAATATAAATATAACATAAAGCCAACATCTCAGCAGTCAACCATCCATCGTTTACCAACCCCCTGCCCCACCCCCTCACCATATACAGACGTTGATATTGGATAAATTTTACGAGTCTTTTTTATTTGATGATCGGGGGGAGAAAAATATGGGAAAAAACATATCACTGGAAAAATCAATCATCGATGTTTTGAAATTGTGCGGCAGGAAAAGCTACATTAAAAATTTTACTACTCTTGAAAGTAAACAACATTAAACCGAAACTATCGACTATCAACTAACGATTAACAACTATCGACTGATTGAAAAACTTTTTTAATAACTTTACTGTCTTTGAGAGTTACAAACTCCAAATCAATACTATCGATTATTGATTATAAGTTATCAACTATCGATTTCCAACTATCGACTGATTGAAAAAACTTTATTAATAATTTTTACTGTCTTTAAAAGTGAACAACTGTAAATCAATACTATCGATTATAGACTATTAATTATCGACTATCGATTATCAGCTATCGATTAACAACTATCGACTGATTGAAAAACTTTATTAATAATTTTTACTGTCTTTGAAAGTGAACAACTGTAAATCAATACTATCGATTATAGACTATCAGTTATCGACTATCGATTATCAACTATTGATTATCGACTATCGACTGATTGAAAAACTTTATTAATAATTTTTAGTGTCTTTGAAAATGAACAACTCCAAATCAATACTATCGATTATAGACCATTAATTATCGACTATCGATTATCAACAATTGAATATCGACTATCTAAAACCGATTATCGCCTATAGCTTATGCAATGCGATAGTTAATCAATTATTTACATCGACAACACGCGAAACATTAATAAATCAAAGTTTAAGTTCTTTCTTTTACGGTTTATTTGCTTGTTATGATAACTAACATTACGTTAACAGCATTTCGTCACGTTCGTTTATTATCTAAACAGTTTCGTTTTTTTGTTTACAGTAAAATGTTCACTGCGTTATTAAAATCACATTTTAATTTCCAGTAAAGCTTCAACTCAAATGAAGCAAAAATCTTGTTAACATTGTTGTTATTTAAAATAAACAATTAACAGTGTCATTTTATTTTAAAAATGTAATGGATAAAGATTAACAGTGCCATTTAAAATTTAACAATGTTATTATGAATATCAGACAGCACTTTAACAGTCCTCAGGTGGAGAGTTTGTGTTCTATTGAAATACATTTAAAATTTATGCATCGCTTCATATAAAATTTAGATCGAAATATTTTAACAGCGTCACTTTAACATGAACAGTTAGCTCTACTTAAAGAGTTTCTTTCAGTTTGTTACTCCACTTTTAAAGCACCACTAAATCAATGCTAATCGTGATTTTATTTTTTATTTTTTTTTCTTTTCAGTTCCTTAACATAAGTCGTTACACTTTTAAAAGTCGCTGAAACAAGTTTTTTTTTTATTTTTTGCCGAAAGCAAATAACATGTTAATTGTGTCACTTTAACAGCAACGCATAAGCAGCATAATTTTTTTTATTTATAAGCCGCTTGTTAACAGATTAACAGTGTCACATTAACAGCGCAATGTGAATTGCATCCAGTTTGGCAGAAAAATGGCTAGAAAACCGCTAGAATAAATTGATTATTTATTTTTAATTTAATTGCGTCACTTTAAGAGATTTTTTAAGGTTTTGTTTGAGATTTTTTTTATTTTTTTAATTATTGTTTTTTATTTTTTATGAGAGCATTCCAAAATTCGTTGTAATTTAATTTTCTTTCATATTTTGGTATTTTTTTTTTTTGATTGCGTTGCCTAAATTAAATTTAGCGCATGGCGTTTGCGTGAAGCTATTTCTGGCCTCAAATGACGGCGCGTGTAGCGATCACAGTTCAGATTCAGATGGACAGCGAGATACACACACACACACATGCATACACATACAAATATGTATATATACATATATTGGCATTAATCCAGAGATTGTGATTTAACGATCTTCTATACAACATTATATTTTCTTTCTCGATTTGTTATTTTTTTTTTGTTTTTTTTTTTTTGTATTTTGTATTTATTTTGTGAGTGATCCTCCTCATCCGAAGACCTTCATCAATTAGAGAATTCCAAATGCCTGAATGATCTTTAAAGCGTCTACACAATCGTTTGGCATTCATATGCAAATGTTTCTCGGAAATACCACAGATTCATATTATCAAATTGATTTAGATTATGTTCAAGTTTCACTTCCCCCTCACCATCCCCCTCCCCCTACCCCATCCCATCCAAATCTTCAGTACATTTTAATCCGATTATTTATGGGACTAATCTGAGTCATAAGTATATCTTTTTATGGGCGTGTGGAGTGGGGGGTGTCGTCATCCCATCCTTCTTCCTTATCAGTGAGTAAGAAGCATTTGACAAATTAAATAATTTAATTTAATTGTGTGCAAAGCGTTGAAAATAATTGCAATTATTTATTTGTAATTACGAAATATTTCATTCAAATTTCCGCCATAACCAACCATAAAAAAAGCTTAACATTTTAATATCAATTCTTGTTATAATATTTTTTTCATAATTATTCTTTGATGGCTTATCAGATACTTTGCATACCCTGTGGGTGGTCGGGTTTTGGGTATGGGGTATATTGACTGCATACTTAATATATGAGGAAAATTTATTTTATTCAGTATTTAATAATTATATTATTTATAATATATAAATTATTATTTTTTTTTATTAATTTTTATATTTTTGCTATAATTTATTTTTTTATCAATCATTATTTGCTTATTTTTGTATTTGATTTATTTATTTAATTTATTTTCTGTAATTATTATTATTATTATATTTATTCAAAGTTATTTATTTATTTATTATAATATTTTAAATATAATATTTATTAATTTAAAATGATTTATTTGAATTACTTTGTGTGTCTTTAATTTTTTTTATTTTTTCTATTTCTTACTATTTATAATCATTTAATATATTTAAGTATATCATTAATATATTTATTTTATTTATTAACTATTATAAATTTATTGTTATTCAATTATCTATAAATTGTTTATTGACTTATAAAAAGAAGCCTCCCGTAAGCAATCAAAGTTAAAGCCCCGAAATTTATTAAATTTATTATTACTTAAAGTGAAGAGGGAAAACGTTGATCTTTAATCGATAAACGATTACAGATAATATTCGTTTAGTAAGTCGATATTAAAAATGCAAATACAAAAGGTAAAAAACTCCTTAGAAAATGCTTTTTATAGCCCATAAAAATTATAGATAATCATTTTTATGAATGGCTATTAAAAAGTGATCGTAAACCTTTAACCTTGGGTATGTCTCAGTCGTTCATAAAGAGAATTAAAACTGATTTTTTTTATTATTATTATTTATTTATTTATTTATTTGTATTTGTATTTTTTTTTTTTTTTGTTTGATTTCAATAGTTGCCCGTGAGTTGTGTGCGCAAAGATAAATATTAATTACGTTTATCGGTTTACGATATTCGCAATATTTACACGTTATAATTAATTGTTTTTATTTATGCACATTTCATGCCTTCAATAATGAATTAGTGGCAATCAAGTGTTGCTTCTGCCCCGCCCACACCGCCACCCACAGACCTATTGACAAATCAAATTGAGTTATCGACGCTGAAAATGTCACACGCCGACGGGAAAAAATTTACATTAAATAAATACGATTTGTGGCTTTTGTTTAATATCAATTTTTTTTCTGCTTTCAACTATGCAAATTAATTTTTTTTTTCCTTTTTATCGTATCTGCCTCTGTAGCTGTCAATGTGTATCTGCAACTGTAAATGTATGAGTATCTGTATATCTGTATATCTGTATATCTGTATATCTGTATATCTGTATATCTGTGAATCTGTGTATCTGTGTATTTATGTATTTCTGCATATATGTGTGTATGTGTGTGTGTGTGTAGCATAAATTAATTATCAAAGCCCTCAATTTACAGAACCAAATGATGGCCCTGGCTGTGGCTTGTATGTTTTTGTATCTGAAAGATACTCGCCCCGATGAAAGATACTCGCCATTCGTAGATTCATTTTAAAAAACATATATATAAAATATAAAAAAAATCAAATATAAGCGAAAATCCAAAAACAGAAAAAAAATCTATATATATATAAAATAAAAAAAAAAAAAAACAAACCATCATCACAATCAATTTGCCGCAGTTCTGCCCCTCGACCCCCTGCCTAAAGTCTCTGGGAATTAAGTTTCTGTAGCTACGCTTTTCTTGTTGTTTTGTTTGTTGTTATTGTTGTTGTTGTTGTTACTGTTGCTTTGGCATTGTTTATGTCGTATACCCAGGGGGAGGCTATAAACTGGGTATATAAATCAATTGGTAATAGTCAAAGACTGAGCTCTAAAATAATAACTTTTTAGTTCAGATTTAAAGATTTTTTTAAAGATATTTTTATAAATTTTATTGGCCTTTTTAACCTTTGATATCAACTTTAAATTATCTTCCAAATTATTATATTTTTTTAATTTATATTAAATTTTTAATTGCAAATGAGATTTTATTTAAAAAACTCATTTAAATGCAAACCTCAAGCTGCGCTGCTCGGAGCTGAAGCAACGCCTCAGAACGACTTCTGCCTTGGAGCTTCGTTAAGTTCGTTTTCTCAATCTTTGTTTAAGCCAATTTGCAGGGTATCCTAACAGTCATTCTTTTTTGTTTTAGTTTCTTAGTTGTTTTTACGTTAATGTTTGTGTTGTTATAGTTGTTGTTGTTGCTGCTGTTGATGTTGATTTTTTGTTGTTGCTTGGCCCACATTATCTAGTGAACGTTGAACGCTTTCGTGCCTCTGGTGTTGTTTTTTTTTTTTGCGTCCCCTTTAGCTTCCCCTCCCCATCATCTGATATTTTCCCCTGTTGTCTTATTGTTGCTTTTTTGTTGTCGTTGTTGTTTTTGTTTTTGTTTTTGTTGCTGTTGTTGTTGTTGTTGTTGCTGTTGTCTACATGTGTTTAGCGTGTTCAGAAATTTGCTTTTTTAATGACGCTCTTGTTGATTGCGGGCTGTTTGTTTTTACTAGAGCCCCGCCGCCTTGTCCCCTCTCCCCCTTCTCTATCCCACCACATTCACCTCCTACTACGCTTGCCATCGGCCTTTAACATTCATTTATTATGAAATGTTGAACAAATCTCACAAATCTTATTGAAGAAATTTTCAAAAAAAAAAAATATATAACCAATAAAAAAATCAAAAAAAAAAAAAAATTATTAATATTAACTTTGGAGTACAATTTATTGTTGCTGTTGTTTGTCTTTTGATTATTTAGTGGAAAAATTTTTTTTTGTTTTTTGTGAGTTGTCAGCGAGCGAGCAACAAACAGCTTGAAATTGTTATTGATTAGACTCAATTAGAAATATGGAATACGAATATGAATACGAGAATGAATACGAGAATGAATACGAGTATGAATACGAGTATGAATACGAGTATGAATACGTGAATGAGTACGAGTATGAATACGAGTATGAATAAGAGTAGACGAATGCAAATGAGTTCTGAATTTTGTTACTTAACATAAATTTTCCATTTGTTATTGGAAATAAAAGGTTATGACTTGAAGCCTGCACAGACGTAATAGTCGCTAGTTTGTTTAGTTTTAGTTCAAAGTTACGTTTAAATTCTATGACTTGAAATGATTTTTCATTTATTTATTTATTTTTTTCTTTAATTTTTTTAACTTTTCACAGTTATTAACAATGCATTTATAAATAAATGGAATATTGCTTTTAGTCCGCTCATTTTTAAAGTGCACTCATGCGAAGTCGTTCAAGCGGCTTCCCAATTTACTTTTTACTTATAATTTTTTTTTTCTTTTTATTTTTTTTTTTTTTTTATACAATTGAAATTGCCACAAGTTTTGCAAATTCGCCGCTGATTTGCATGGGCGGCGTCTGGCGAAACGGTAGAAACGGTGGAAACGAACGTTTGTCACTGTCAGACATTTATGAGAATTGAACAAATCAATTTGCTTTAATCGCGTCGCCGAGGCGGGGCTCTGACAAATGGCCAACTAAGTGACTGCACTGGGCAGACAGACACACATACAGACAGACAGAAAAACTGACAAACTGACAGTGGGACAAAGCGACATACAAACAAATAGACAGACAACTAGACAGCTTGTAACTGGTTTACTTTGTATACGGGAGCGTAACGAGTGGCATTTATTTTGAATTAATGAAGTTTCATTTCCATTTGTTGCAAATCATTAGATCATTTGTTCTAAAAAAAAAGGTTCGGCAAACTTAACGAAGAGTTGCCCAAAAAACGCTGCTCACAAATGACTGAAATAATTAACATTTGTTGTCTTCAAGATGTTAATTAAAAGCATAAATAGCTTATTATGACAATTGATTAGGCACCCAATGCCTTTAACTAAACATAATTATTATTATTATTTATTATACATTTCTACATGGAATGTTTTGTCACCCAATTGACACATTTGTTGTGCGAAAATTGTTATCGTCTAAGGCGCAAAACGGTGGCAAATGCCAACAACAACGGCAATTACACATTGCAGGAAAGGCAAAAGCTCCCAATGCTCAAACTAAACTAAACTTGTTTGTATGTTTGTGTGCGCGTATGTCGCAGTGAGTATGTAAGTATGTGTGCGTGTGTCTTGTACAGGTCTTTACTGATGTTCTTTCTGTGGTGGTGGTGCTGCTGTTGCTGCTCTGCTGCTCTGCTGCTCTGCTAGTAACTTTTACCAGCGTCGCTGCCGACTCCAACAGTGTGACAAATTATTATGTATGCTTATATGTATATATAAGTGCCTATAAGTGTTTTGGTTTGTGTGGGTTTGTGTGTGTGTGTGTGTGTTGCATACTGACTGGCAAGCAAGCAGTCGGCTTACAGCTTTGGCTTGTCGCTGGCGGCGCTGCTGGTGCTAATGACCGTAACTAAGTTGGCGTCACGATTGTGCGCGCCACTGGAAGCTCCCTCCGCTCTTGTTGTTTTTGCTTGCGTAGTTTTTGATTTTGTTGTTGGTTTTTTTTTTGTTTTTTGTGTGTTTATTATTTGTTTTTGTATTTTGGTTTCGCGTTTGCCCAGTTGCCTGTCGCTGCTGCCCATTTGTGTAAAGTATTTTTAATGTTATGACCGCGAGCGCGTCTAATAGACGCTTAATTGTGTTGCCGCTGCTGCTGCTGCGTCTGTTGATGTATCTATCTGTATCTAACAATTGTCTATCAATAGTTGTTGTTGTTATTATTGTGTCTGCTTCATTTTATATGTTTACAGAGCGTTTATCGCAATTTACTTATTTAATTATATGCTAAATTTAAATAGACAGCGGCAACGCATCTGTCAGATACATTTCAATAGATGCAATAAAAACTTCCGGCCACTTATTGTGCATGTAACAATTAACATTTCATAAATACATATCATTAGGAAAATAAATGTCTTCATAATAAACACACAAACACACACACACACACACACACACATGAAAACACATTTAAAAAATTTTCATAATTTAAACTGAATGCAAAACACGCCCAAGCAAGAAAAAACATATCAAAGCGACACAAACAAACATACAAAACACCAAAGGGGGCAGTTCAGTCAGGCAGCGGGCGGGCGTGTAAGATAAAGAGAGCATGAGGCGAGAAGTAGAAAAGAGAACGCGAGAGCACGAAAGGGGAATCCACTACGTGTGCTTTGCTTCCTTTTCGAGTCCACCGTCTGTTTATCGTTCGTCATTTGGTCGTTTCGTCGTTTGGTCGTTTGGTCGTATCGTCGCTTTTTTTCTGTTCGTTCTTAACATGGCTGACGCTCACTGCGCGCCACAGGCTTCATTAGGCAGCGTGATTCCTTTTTCATTTGTATTTATGCATGTATTTTCACTGTTCGTCCCTTTTGTTTGGCGAAGCTGCTGACGACGCCCCTTTTATGGGAATTTCACTGGTTGTATGTGTGAGTGTGTGCCTATATGCGTATGCGTTAGCTTTAAATTCGAAATAATAAAAACTCAATGAGCCGTCACATTACAAATGAAGATCAAGTAAATGGGGGAAAATAAAACAGAAATAATTTTGCTATCCTAAACCTGCTTCCCACGTTCTTTCGTGCGTATTAAATAATAAAATACCAAAATGTCAATTTAAATTGACAGACATAAATCAAAATATGGCAATTTTAGACATGTTTATGCATGTTTGTACATATTTGCTGCTTAATTGCTGCGCAGCCGCCTGCCAATTTCTAACCATGTCTTTAGTTCAAAGAGATTAGACGGGTGCGGGGATCAACAAACAAAAACCCATTTAATTACAAATCGGCTTAAACTGAAACACCTTAATTGGCATTAACTTGAGGCACAAAAAGAGAAGAAAAAAACCAAAACGAGGAAAAAAAAACTGAAAAAAAAATGAAAAAAAAAATCATGCGCCCCGAAGCAGCAGCAGCAGCAAGCGGCAATTAATCAAACTGGAAATCAATTTACTCTCTGCCCCTCTCTTCGGACACAAGTACTATCTGTATACTAGCATCTGACTATCTCCCTTGCACTCATTCAATTGGCTCATCACGAAAGTGTGGCGTAAAAGGGTGGGGGCTGTCTTTAAGAATTTATAGCATGCCACATTTAACAAATATACACATACATAAATGTATTTTTGAATGAATGTGTAGAAATGTATGTTTACAAAATCATAAACATATAAAAATATATAGTGTTTGGTTGGGTTTGTGTACTTGCCTTTTTATAAATCCAAAATAATCGCAATTTCTGCTGTTGATATGCTCGTTCCTGCTTCATAGGCGACAGCATGCAGTCGTTGTTGCTGTTGTTTTTGTAGTTGTTAGCGTAAGGAGAATAAGATAGAGAGAGTGGTTGGGCAACTAACTGAGTGGGGGAGCAAGGTGCGAACGAGGATTTCGTTGCCTGCTAGCCTGCTTGCTCAGCGACCCTTGCACTGACGTGCGACAGAGAGCGCAAGATTTAGTGAGAGCGCGCGGCCCGCAAGTGAGCAGCAGCCGTAGGTAGTAATAATCCACAAAAGAAACGCCGACGACGAAGACGACGGCGCTACACACAGGAAATGTAAATCCACAAATTTTCGTCGTTGTAGGCAGAGCTTTCCTTTTTGCTTTCTTGTTGTTGTAGCCAATCTCGAGAATTATTTGCCATTTATGTAAGCGCGAGAACAAGAAGGGTAGATAGTGCCATGACAAGCACACATTTTTTTTTGCTGTTAATACTTTTTTTTTTCTTTTTGACAAATATGCTGCTGCAAATTTTCTTGGTTTTTTCACTACATGAACTTTTTATGAGGTTAGTTGTTTTCTTTTTTCTTCTACAAATACAAAAACAACACTTTGTGTTAGAGCGAGAAAGCACGCGGTCGAATTGTTAAATGTGTATGTGTGTGTGTGTGTTTAAACCACACGCACATACACCTTAACATTCAAAGCTTAAAGTAAAAAATGCACGGGGGAGTTAGTTGTACAACAAAATGACCGACGAAACGACCGACCAAACAACTGACACACCAACCGACCGACTCGACGCACGCGCACAAACGTTACAATTAGTGAGAGCAACTAAGCGACCAGCGACGAACGTTTGTCGGCGTTCTTTTACCGCAATGTTTGTGTGAATCATAAAAAACTCGCAAATACACATTCACACATGCTTATGTATGTGTATGTATGCGACGCATTTACAAACATACAAACATTTGCTTCAAACGCCAACGTCGTCGCAGCGCAGTTGCTGCTGCCCAACATTGTTATACCCGAAAAAAAAACTGTCAGTGCAGTATAACAAGCGCGCCGAGAGAGAAAAAGAGAAAGAGAGACGCACTTATACAAATACACAACTCATACGGGAGACGACGACGACCGCGCTGTATAGAAATTTTATTCCGGTATTATACGGCTGCTGTGGTTGTTGGTTGTTGTTGTTGTTATTATTGTTGGTGGCAACATATTGCCACTGCCTTTTTGGTCGTTTTACTACTATTGCGGCGAGTGCTTACTACTTTTTCGTTCAGCAGTATTCGTGCATAGTAGTGTGTATGTGTGCTATAGCTGTGTGTTGTATGACAGCGACTGCTGATGATGATGATTACGCTGCTCTTTTCACACATACACATACATGCACATACGCACGCTCGCATAACATAGTCAAGCCCAAGTGGGTAATTTGTTTTATGAGTAGCGGCGGCAAATAGCACTTGTGCATTGTTGTTGTTATGTTGTTGCTGTTTCTTGTGAATGACAGACAGCCAACTAGTAATAATTTTTAATGCGTTTTTGGCATTTCTACACTGCTGCTGGTTAATTGCTAAAAGACACTCATCCACACATATAACAATGACGTTCAAGACGCGGCGCGACGCACATTGACCAAAGGAGTAGTGGGTGCGGATCAAGACGACTTTTCGACACTGTTTGCTTGTTGTATAGCTTGATTAATTCAATGCACACGCACATACGCGCATACACATGCCTTTAATAACACATGAGCACTTAATTATTTACATATATTATGGCGAGGTTTTAATGATTTAATACCTTTGCCTATTTGCTCATGGAAATCTATTTGTTTAGCACACCATTAATGCTTAAATGTTGAATGTTGTTTTTTTTTTTGTTATTTTTTATAGAACTTTTCGACTATTTTGCGTCGACAGTGTTTCATCCGTACTGTCCGCCACGAAGGAGCAACGCGTACAAAAAGCGCATAAATTGAGCGCTCTCGCTAGCAACACAACAGCGCGCAAGCCAGGGTTGTCAAGTGATTTATAAAAGATTGTTTGCCAACAAAGTCTAATGCAACGTGTACATTACGCTTTTAATTTTTTATGCATTTTTTAGATTAAATTATGTTAAAAAAAATGTTTGTAAATCTAATTTAGCACTTATTAACTTTCTAATAAGTTTTTATATATATGTATATGACTTGACAGCTCTGCGGCGTTTGTACACGCATGCTACACACTAAAGCATTCCCATGCACATATACGTAGCACTCTCTGAGAGCAATTTCTTTAATGGCGGCGTTTTTGCTGTGCGCTCGCTCTCTGAGCGCGGTCGTTCTCACTCGCGCTCACCGTCAGTGTTGCTGTCGCTGACGCCATGTTGCGCAGTGTTGCCCTATGTTTATCTCTTTTCATTTTGTTTACAGTGACGTCGTGTGGTCTCACTTGGCAGCATTGCTGTGGCTCCTTTTCGAGTTTTCTTATTGTCAGTGTAGGGTATGTGAGAAATAAGAAGTGATGATGATCCAATAAGATATTTACATATATTTATTCTAATAAAAACAAAAAAAATCATAATTGAATTTTAATATTCTAGACCAGATGTTGAGAAACATTGATTCTTCTATGACCAGCCATATTAAAGTTTTTTAAAGTCAACAAGACTATTTCTAACTTTTCACAGGGTATTTATGTGTGTGACCTTCCCCAATCGTTTATGCTATCTTTGCAAATTGTTTTTGGAAGTTGGACTAAACAGGAGAAGGGAACGCGGTAGTGCTACGACGTCCTCGTTGTCAATGTGCGTGCGGATTGATTACTGATTGGCATGTCGCTTGGTTATTGCCGTTGCGACGACGACGTCAGCAGCGACATCGGCATCGACAGCGACAGCGAAGCCGAAGCATCGGCTACTATTTTTTCGTTACCTCTGCGTCTTGTTGTTTATGGATGTTGTTGTTGTTGTTGCTGCTGCCGCGCTCGAGCACATAATGACATAATGAGATTTATTAGGCGCAAAATAAAGCCATAATGTTCCGTTTGACCTTTGTGTAACTTTGACTGCAGGAATATTGTTTTCCTTTCTTTGGGGGCCAACACATTCGACACGAGGACACGTGCTTGAGCCTATTACATATCGGATGACACGTTCTCGGATCCAAGTGTTGGCCTTACTATCCACAAATCAGTCATCATCTATGGTTTTATTTTTTGTTGGTGGTTGTTGTCATTGTTGTTGTTGTTGTTGTTGGTACTCATTTTAAATTCGAATTTGAAAGTTGCCTTCGCTGCCTTTGCTGCCATTGAGGCAAAAAGCCAAATAAACGTTGTCTGTTCTCAAGCTCAGTCCTTTTTGCTTTTATGCTCCATTTCGCCAAAAACTTGTTTGTGCTTCAACCTAATATACTGTGCCTGCTCCCCTCCATCACCTACCCCTCGACTTATCCAGCCCCCCCATCATTCTCGGCTCCCCTGTGAGTAGTGTCTTTTGCCTGCTTCTTTCCTATTGGCATTCGTGCACGCTCTTTCAATTTTATTGCTGTGATTCTGATTTTAGTTGGATTTGACTACACACACACACACACACACACACACACACACACTGCACAGAAATACACTATGATGTACAGTAAAAGCTTTTCTCTCGGACATCTTAAGCTTGAGAGTTTATTATCTTCGAAGTTTTTTGTTAGAAACTAAGTTATCCTTTTAGGTTAATTAACTTTTGGACAATTTAATTACACTTTAAGAAATTATGATAATTATAGCAAATATTTATAGTGTAAACATTTAGTTAATTGATAAAGTGTTTTATATAAAATCACTTTATATTTTAGATTTTTTTTGCTGTCCATTTTAAGAGGAATTTACTGTAGTTAGTTGGGTATTTTTGTGTGCCTTGGGAATTGATATCCTTGTGCGCATTTGGCTAAAGTTCAAATATTTTTCATTTTATTGCGTTCTCTTTCACACACACACACACACACGCACACGAACGCACGCACGCACGCACACAAACAAAACAAGAACCAGCCAGCAGATTTTCTCAGTGCTGGCAATATTTCAAATCCTGCATCCTCATAGGCAAAATGGTCGCTGTCAGTGTCGCCCCTCACTTTACGGCTCAGTGCCCGGCAAAGGGACCTCAATTTGGCCGAAAAAGGATCCGGCAGCTCTCTGTGTGCATTTGTGCTTGTTTGTTTCCTGTGTATGTGTGTGTGTGCTTGTGCGTGCTTATGTGTGTGTATGTGTGTGTGTGGGTGTCCAGCTTTAAATTGTATATAATTCAAATAAAGCGGCTTTGTCGCTTGAAAATGTTGCACATCGTTTCGATTTGCTTTGTGTAGTGCCTGCCTGACAGCACAGGAAGGACCTCGTCCCCTGTCCCTCCCCCTTGTCCTTCATTGAATATGATGTAATTATGTGCGTTAAATTTTCGAAATTTGTGCGAATGCTAATGAAGCTATTAATATTTTATGCGCCATTTAAACAGAGCGCAGCGTCAGCCACAAGGTCCTTGTAATGGTGTAAAGGAGCACACAGCATGAATAATAAACGAGGTCTCCTCACGTCTTGCCCCTCACACTCGTTTATACACTTACGAAAAACTGGCAAAAGGCGCAAAAACAAGCAGGAAAAGCAACCAAAACAACAACAAAAACAACAACAAGAGTAAAACAACATCTCATGACAAGTCCAAGTTGCCATTTGCAAATACAACGACAAATGGACAGTCAGTCAGTCAGTCAGTCAGCCAGTCAGTAAAACGTTAAGTGTACAAGTGTATTTGTGTGTGTGTGTGTGTGTGTCTGTGTTTGAATCCTTGGCTGCCTTCTTAGTGGCAAGGCTTGGCCGTTGGGCATAATGTGATTTTCCAACAAACCACACACACGCGCACAGACACAGGCACACATATATAGATAAACCAAAGCCACATACTTGTACACAGTGAGTGTTAGAGAAGCAGTGAGAGGGAGAGATGGAAAAACAGAGGGGAAGAGGGAGCAAGAACGAGCGTGCGATGAGGTTTCTGCTTATTTGTGCTTGGCTTTCGATATGCGTGTGTGTATGTGTGTGTGTGTGTGTGTGTATCTGCTGCAAGCGTATAAATATTTATGCGAACATATTCTATTCCCTTATCCAGCACACGAACCCCTCACTTCATACTCGTTACTCCTCACTCCTCACTCCTTACTCCCCACTCCACATACCATACTCCTTACTCACCACTTATCCAAGTACCACACCTGGGTGTTCGTCCAGCTAATGCTAATAGAAATGAAATTGCCAACTGCCGCACTTCTGTGGATGCACATACCGTTAGACAAATACCCAAACGGACGGACAAATGGACGGAAAGACATACATACGTACAAATGGAAAGACGAATGGACGGATGGACGGGCAAGGAGGACGAACGTAAAAGCGGCATATAGATAGGTACGAATGAGTGCGCATTGGACAAATGAAAAGCATTTTCAAGTTGTCAGCTTCCATGGCCCTAAACTGAGCTTTGTACATTTTGTTGCAAAATATGATTTCATTGTGCACAAATTGAATTAAATTTTTTGGAGTGTGACGCTGTGCGCGGCATCAACATTGCCAACGGCAGCGGCACCTTCTGACGTTTTGCTCTTCACTCTCCCCAAAAAGCGGGCTACAATAACAGACCTCAGTCAAAGTCTCAGCTGTGTTGGCATTCTATTGCCTTCTCGCTCTAACATTCACAATTTGCCTCATTGAATTGACATACTCACGCGCTTGCTCGCTCCCTCACTCATTTACTTACTTGCCCGTTGACTGACGCACTCACCAACGCACTCACTCACTCACTCACTCACTCACTCACTCACTGACTCACTCACTCACTCACTCACTTACTCGCCTGCTCGCCCGCTTATCCGCTCATTCAGATACACACACACACACACACTCACATCCATTTACTCACTTACTGACTAACTCACTCTCGCATTTTGTCTTCTTCGCTTTTGGTAGCTTTCAAAACGGAAGCGGATATTTTCAACGCGCCATTGTTATTTTTTGAGTGCGGGAAATTGCTCGGTGCCTCGGTCTCATCTCTTGCCTGGCGCTCAACAAAGCACACGGCGCCCTTTTTGCAGGCGCTTCAAGTTTTCCGACAAGAAGTGTGAGAGTCTAAATATGTGTTCCTTGTGTGTGTGTGTGCGTCTATACATATCTGTGTGTGAGTGTGTATGTGTGCGTGTTTGTGTGTGTGTGTTTGTATGTGTCTCATCCGCTTCATGCTTATCATTGTGTTCAACTTCGTTCATGTCCGCGCTGTCGTCCTCGTCCTCGTCTTCGTCGTCGTCGTCCTCGTCTTCCTCTTCTTTGCCGCTGCCGCCGCCGCTGCTGCTGCTGCTGCTGGTGGCGCTGCTGCTGCCTTGTCGACAGCTTTGTTTGTGTTGTAAATATAATTTTACGACTCTGCCTGCACCGCCGCTCCGCTGCTCGCCTGACTCTCTGTCTATTTGCTTCCCTTTGCCCCGCCCTCTGCCCATGTGGCCTTCTGCCCTTCTGCTTTTCTGCCTGCCCGTCTGTCGGCCCGTCTGTCTGTCTGCTTGTGAGTCTCACTGACAGTTTGTCGCTTTGTCAGTTTGCCGCTTTTTTCGCTCTTTTGCTTTTCACGTCCTTTGGCACACACACATACATGCACACTCAAACTGAACTTCAGCGAGGCGCTGTCGCTTTTTGTCTGCCCGCCCTTTTTCTCCCCCACTTAACATTTTATTAAGCGAAAATGCTTGTGCCGTAAAATGCGCGCTTACATGTTCAACTCCCAGCGCTGGCACTCCCCCAACCCCAAGCCACCCTGCCACCCACTCTCCGGATTCTATAGACATCCACGTCCCAGCGCTGTGTACGCATCTTTAACTCCCCCCGCCCCCGCCGCCGCCACCACCCCGCACAGCAGTTACGGCCATCTTCAGGCTCAACCCCTGGGGGAACGCTTTTGGGCGCTGCGTTTGCGTGTGCGCGACTCAGGGGGCAACGCGAGGGGGTGGAGAATGGTGGATGAAGGATGAAGAATGGCGGTGGGTAGAGGGTGGAGGGGTGGAGGGTGAAGGGGCTACACCAACGGATTCATCGTCATTTTCATTTCCTGTGGTCGTATTTATGCTTTTATTTGAATTGATTTTATTTCGTTGCGTTTTATCTGCCCAGCTGCTGGATGAGGATATGGCGTGAGCTTGTTATGACTATGACTCTGTGTGTGTGTGGGTGTGGGTGTGGGTGGGTGTGTGGGTGTATATGTGCTGCTGTGTCTGCCATGTAGTTAATACGTTGATTTCATTTTTATGATCCTTTTGCCTTGCCACTTTAATGTTAATTTTATTATGATGTTACCGCTTCGGGTCCTTCGTTTTGTTTCCCTCGCTCCTTCCATCCTTCCGTCCTTCCATCCTTTTGGCCATTAGCCATACGCAGAGGTCGTTCATTATGTAATGAGCTGTGTGGCCCCTAATAATTATTCAAAATTAGTTACAACATTCGTAATTATGAGTCGCCTTGCTCCTTGAACGTCCTGTGCCTTGAAATGCCTTGCTCCCTGGATGCCCTGCTCCCTGGAATGCCTTGCGACATTCGATTCGTTCGTCGGCGAATTAAATGCGAATTATTCTATTATTTCAAGTCATTTTATAGGGAATTCAATTGATTAAGAGATTCTAAATAATTTGTGCTTAAAATCAATTGAATTTCAATTAAGAGCCGATCACGTTTTCCGGACCAAAGACAGGATTGAACATGGAATTACCACAGATTTCAATTGCAACTACTCTAGACATTGACATTAATTAGTGATGCCGGACGAGGCTGGATGACCAAGAAGAGGAGGAGTAGTAGGAGGAGCAGGAGGAGCAGGAGGAGGAGGAGGAGTAGCAGAAGTAGCAGGAGGAGGAGGAGGAGGAGGAGGAGGAGGAGGAGTAGCATGAGTAGCAAGAGGAGGAGGAGTAGCAGCAGGAGCAGCAGGAGCAGCAGGAGGAGGCGGAGGTGGACAAATAGGAGAAATAGTAGGAGTTGAAGGACTGCGTGTGATGAAGCAGGTGGGGAATGGGGGGGTTAACTCGATGGATTCTGGTTTTCGCTGGCTTAATTGCAGGCTGTGTCTTGATCTTGGACTTGGAGCTGGAGTTGGAAGCGCTTCCACTCACCCGTGCTGTAATTTGACGCATTTCACGCTGACAACGGTAGCCGCATGTTGCAAAGACTTAATGGCTGCGCTGTACGCATAAAATCAACAATTACGCAGCACAAACCGCACAGAATGTAGCCCCAAAGCGTCAGGGGCGACAGCAGCGGCAACGGCAACGGCAACAGAACTTGCCACATCATGTTGCAAGGAGTTGGAAGACGCAGAGAGCAACGCTAATTCCGCCAGCCAGTCTGACAGACGGACAGGCAGCAGGCAGGCAGGCAGAGAGACAGAGAGACAGAGAGACAGACAGACAGGCAGAGAGACAGGCAGACAGCCAGAAAGGTAGACAGAAAGACAGTCAGACGGACAGACCAAGAGACAGGCAGCCAGTGAGGCATCGAGGCAACCATCGAGTCAGCTAAGTGAGTGCAACCTACGCAGTGGCAACAAACGTGCAGATGGAGACGAGCCACTTAATATACGATACTGAAACTGGCAGCATGTGGCAACTTGTTGGCCTGCACTGATTCTGATTGCTGGCAAATAACTTGGCAACTTTAAAGGCCGCACCAAAGCAGCCAAGCAGTCAACTAGTTAACGTCACTTGAGCTGAAAAACTTTTTGCCAGTTTCTGTTTATGTTGCATACATTGTTCAATGTGCCTCATCTCTGCCAAGAATGCCCCATGCACTGAGACAAAAAATATATGCATTTCTATCTACTATTCATTATCTATAAATAATTATAAATAATTAAAAAAAAAAAGATATACCATAAATTATTTATATTTTTAGAAAATTCTTATGATTTTCATTAGAAAATTAAAAAAACGAGTCTTTCGCTTTGGATTAATTCTTTTTATTTTTACTCATCACATAAGTCACAGATGAGTCAGGAAATTACTTCTATGAAGTCTCAAGTATAATAAATAATTATTAAAAAAATATATTTAATTTTGAAAAGTTGTTTATTTGAACTATAAGCAAAGCGATGTACCGCCTATCCATCAAGTCTTAACCCCTCGCAGCTTCTTCTACATTCACCTTATTCTTTTTTCTTTTAAACTTGTCTTAAACCACAGATGAGTCTGAAAATGAGTTCTATGAAATCTTAACAATAATAAAAAATTATTATTATATAAATTATAAAAAATCTCTCAATTGTAAGTAAATCCAAGCCTATTCAAGCTTTAACCCCTCACAGTTTCTTCTACATTCCCGTTATTCTTTTTTTCTTTAAAACTTGTCT
This sequence comes from Zaprionus lineosus, assembly GCA_035044505.1. Classification (NCBI taxonomy): domain Eukaryota; kingdom Metazoa; phylum Arthropoda; class Insecta; order Diptera; family Drosophilidae; genus Zaprionus; species Zaprionus lineosus. The sequence goes on from JAWNNX010000677.1 coordinate 81,863, forward strand.
TAAACCACAGATGAGTCTGAAAATGAGTTCTATGAAATCTTAAAAATAATACAAAATTATTAAAAAGTTTTAAATATTTTGGTTAATTATTTATTTAAATCCTTAAAAAATCTCTCAATTGCAAGTAAATCCAAGCCTATTCAAGCTTTAACCCCTCACAGCTTCTTTTACATTCCTCTTATTTTTTTTACTTTTAAGCTTTACAAAAACCTTAGATGACTCTAAAAATTAATTCTAACAATTCTTAAAAATAATACAAAATTATTAAACAATTCTAAATATTTTGGGAAACTGTTTATTTGAATCCTTTAAATATCTCTCAATTGTAAGTAAATTCAAGGCTCGCCTATTCAAGCTTTAACCCTACGCAGCTCATTCCACATTCCTTGTATCCCAAAGCTCGACTGTGCTTTCAAAGCTCGAAGGACTTATTGAAAGGTATGACATGCATTCAAGTATAAAATGATAAATGTGATTGGTCCGGGGGTCTGAGAAGTACATAGATGCAGGGACTATATAACTCGAGGGCAGAGGTTGACCAAGTTAGTGACCACACAAAGACACACACACACATACACACACACACAGATACACACTTAGACATATAAGCATGGTTATATACCCTTTGTTCCTTCTGCGGCGTAACTAATCCACTGCAAATTATCTTTCGTTCACATTCTTCGAATCTCTTTGCCTTTCTGTTGCCTACTTTTGGGCGCTCGAACGAGCGACAAACTTTTGCCACACGACTTAAAAAGTTTTGGCTGCTGCCGTTGCTGCCGCTGCTGCTGCTGCTGGTAAAGTTGATGCGATTATGATTTTCAATTTTCAGCAGTCAGCAGCAAAACTCCCAAATGGACGAACACCATAAAGTCCTGCAAAGGCGAGCACCTAAAAGGAAAAAAAAAAAAAACAAACACAACCGCAAAGCGAAAAGTGAAAAGCAAAACCAAAAAGCTATAGAAATCAGCTTTACGGCTATCGGGACTGAGAAAGGAAAAGGCAAGCTGGACAAGCGGCAGGGGGCCAGCAGTGGACGAAGGACTCAGAATGGTGGATGGAGGACAGAGCAGGTCAGGACAGTGGCCCTGCGGCGACCAACAATAAATTGAGTTTTCCTAGCCTCGCCGGACAGCAATGGCAGCTGTTTCAGCCACCCAAAGCAGGAGGGGAAAACAGCAGGACCTGGAGCAGGAACAGGAGCTGGAGTTGAAGCTGGAGCAGGAGCAGGAGCAGGAGCAGGAGCTGCAGCAGAAGCCAATCCCCTCATGCACAAAACTTTTATATATGTGGCACTCATCGTACAACAGCTATGAACACACACTTCACAGCCTGGCAAATATATACAATACACACACACACACATAAATATACTTTTTCCATAGCTCCAAGTACAGTGGGCAGTTTTCAAAAATTTGATATATATTTTTATACTTTATTTTATATATTTTAATATTTATTTGATTTAAAATTTTTGTTAATATTTTATTATTTTTAAATTTTATTATTTTGTTTTATTATTTAAATTTATTATTTTTTACTTCATTACTTTATTATTTTATTATATTATTATTTTACAATTTTACTATTTTTTTTGTATTATTTTGTAATTTTGATATTTTATTATTTTACTCTTTTACTAATTTATTATTATTTTTTTTTTATTATTTTACTATTTAATTATTTAATTATTTTATAATTTTATTAATTTAATAATTTATTATTTTATTATTTTATAATTTTATTATTTTATTGCCTTGTCTCCGTCTAAAATCTATCGATATTATCAACTGGAACTTCGGACTTCTAATTATCCCACTCAGTGAATATCGAGACCTTAAATTATGTCAGGGAATTTTTAAAATTAAAATTTAAACTTTTAAAATCGTATTTTTAAGTTCTCAGATTTATTAGATTTTTAATTTCAGTAATCACTTCCAACTCTCCTAGAGACTTGAAACGCCTCAGATTACTTTAATAGTTACCATAAATTAGAATAAACTGGAGAATACATTAAGTTTGAAAGCTTCAAATTTTTAGAATTATTTTTTGAGATTGTTGTCAATATTTTTCATTTATTTTAAATTTGTTTCGAATTTTGTTTTTTTTGAATAAAAAAATATTAAGAATATTCTTTATATAACCACAGGAAGCTTAAACTTCTAATTATTTTTTTTCACTCCAATCCAAGAGGCTTTAACGTCTGTGGATAAGTAAATAATATTAATAAAAAAATATATATATATAATAAAAAATAAATTTATATATATAAATTTTCAAGAAATTTTCATATTTAATTTTTAAGATTCTAAAATAAATATCTTCTTTTTGAGCTTTCAGTTTTTTCCATTGACCAAACTCAGGCATCAATTTTTGTACTTTTAACTCTTTTATTCCCCAAACTCAGGCTGATATAAAAACTCTTTAATTATATTTAAAATTTTATATCTATCATCTAATATTTAATGGATTGAATTTTTAGATTTATTGAGTTCCTTGAGACTTGCAGTAATTTTAAATCTACCTACGCATTTTTGGATCCTTCAAGCCTTAGGCTTTTTACAGCTCCAGCAGAGACTCTAAGCTTTAAAATCTTCAATTCACTCTAAGATATCATAAACTTTTAAATTTAATTTAAATATTTTTAAATTCAAAATTAAATTTTTATATATATCATTTTATATTTGGTAGCTTACATTATAAGCTGAATTTCCCGACTTTTCTTTTATTTTCTTTATTGCCTTCTTTTAATTTACACGCACATTTATTTAAGGACTATTATTATTTATTTAAAATTGCTTGGATTTTCTCAATATTAATATTAAATTCACGTCACTGTTTCAATATTTTTGCTGCGTCAACATTTTTCCATTTTCAATATTTTTCCCGTTTCAATATTTTCCCTCGGCAGTCGAGGAAAAATGTTGTTCACATATTTGATTTGATTTCTACAAAAGTTTTTACGTTTAATAATCAATTTTTTGCCTTTTCTGTGCTTTATGTTTTATGTGTTCGCTGTCTGTCATTGGTCTGTGTAACACACACACACACACACAGACACGCATACATATATACAACCGAACAACAACGACAAAGCCTGCAGATTCGAGTGCCCGCCCAGTTATGCCGCGTTTATTTTTCATTCCTGTTCAAATTATATTGTTGACCATCAACAACGTTCTCCCCTTCCTCCCACCCCCCTGCCTTGCCCTGCCCTGCCCTGTCGACATACCATGACTGCCATTGGACTCCACCAACCACCCCGCCACCATAGCCCATGGCCCTCGCATATGTTTCGTCCGTGTGGCATCAACTTTCAGGTTGGGTTTTTTGTATCGCGTTGCCTCGTTGATTTTTGCACAGTTTTGTTTGACTGACAGCGACACCAGCAAACTGGACCTCACCCCCTGCTCCCCCGTAACCCTGCACCCCTGCTCTCTGTAAGCCCCTGCCAATTCCGCGGGTGTTGTGTCTCTTCCATGATACGAAATGGACGACCCTTTTGGTAATTTTTTTTTTTCGCTTTTTATTTTTTTCTCTTGTTTTTTTTTCTCTTGCTTTTTTTTCTCTTGTTTTTTTTTCTCTTTTTTTTCTCTTGTTTTTGTTGTTTTGCCGCTCAGAGCCCGCGGCGGCATCAACATTAACGCGCTTCGTTGCTGCTCGCCCCATAATCCTTTCAATTTTTAAATCATTTTTTATTCCTGCCTTTTGGCTGCAGTTCCTCCTCTTCCCTCATTCCTCATTCCTCATCCTTTATTCCTCATCCCTCATTCCTCATCCCTCATTTAAACCTGCCCCTCATCCGCGCGCGCTGATACCTTTGAGCGACCCTCGCCGCAAATATTTATATATGAAACGTGTGCATTTCGTGCCTCTTTGATTGATGCCCACTGTCCACTTGAGAGGATGATGTGGAGGATGAAAGCCTGGAGCGGTATTTGTAGCCTGCTTTATCCTTGTCGGCATTACATGCAAGCTCCTCATGTGCCGTCATCTAATGACAATGACATGTTCATTCCATTGCCAGGGAATTGTGCGATGTCCTGCGATTTACACCTTTAAAGCTCTGTGGCAATTCCATTAATTACTGCATTTAATCAAATCACTAAGGCTGCCACATTGGACACCAGCAGCTGCAACTCATTGATGATCCCCGTTGCAGGGGCAGAAGCCTTGGTGGCATCAACGAGTCACAGACAGTCATCAAGGTAATTAGGAAAATGAAATCAATCCCAAGGTAAGTTCCATACAACTGAAGCGCTCAATTCAATGTCCGCTTGTGTATGGGCGGGTAGAGTGTGTGGGCGGGGCCATTCTAGATTGTCATTTACCGCTTTTTGTCCGGCTCTCCCATTCCAGGAAATGCCCTGTCACTCTGCCTACCGCCTACTGCGCGCACCCGCACTTATCCTTTGTAGATGTATCCTGTAGGGCAAAAGGAATTCACTTGTCTGCAACAGGAAGCATAGCTGATTGATTGACTGTGCCAGAGGTACACTGAAAGGACATTCAATACCAAAAAAAAAAGGAATGTGAAATGAATGGAAACATTTTTATTCCAGGAGAGTAAAAAATTTGAAGGAAACATTTTCCTTTAGAATCCACTATGCTCATGTCCTTAAAACTTTAACTAAATATCCTGCACATATTTAGTGTTTATTTTTCTCTCAGTGTATTACAATTGCTTGATTAATATAGATAATTAGCTAAAATTTCGATGGTCATCGGACAATCCAGATAAATATTTTGATTAAGTCAATTACATTAATTATGAACTTAATCATGATCATTATTTGGACATCATAATGAACAATTGTGCTCGGGGCTTATTTAAATATTTTAATTAAATATAACGCCTGAATTATTTCAATAATTTTTATCAAGTATACGCAATGAAATCCGCGCTCGATTTGCTTTCGACCTCAATTTTTATTGTGTAAATCCAATTAGCGTTTTATTTATGATGGAAGCCAATTTAATTGTTCATGTTCGTTATAAATTATTTATATTATTCACAAAAATAGTTCGCCATTCGCCATTCGCCATTCGCCATTTGCCATTCGCCATTTAAATTCTTTATTAATTAAAAATAAATCACAAAATAAACAACAATTTTTTGAGTGGCGGACAATTCGCTCCAAAAAGTATCTAGAAATAAATTTCAATTGCGTATGGAAAATTATATCTAACAGTTGGTTGGGTATTTAGGACCAAAGGATACCCTACAAATAAAAAAAAATTATTTTTTTATTTTTTATTAATTTTTTAAACAACAAAAAAGATAAAAATTTAAATAAAATTCTCGAAAAACATGAGGAACCTCTCCAAAAATTTGACTGCCTTTTAGGGCAGCGCAGCGGCAGCGCTGCTTTGTCTATGTCTATGTATTGGTTGTGCATATGTTCAGGACTCAAAATAAAACCTCATGCCACTTTAAAAATTCTCACAGGATGTTTTTTAAAAGCTGTTCCACGTAAATAAATAAAGTCATAAAAATTCAATTTTATGCTAAATTTTCTAATCTCATTTAAAATTGAAGCCAAAAAATGAAATTGTTTTTTTTTTTTTTTAATTATTATTTTTTTTAATAAAGTGTAAAAGTGCATAAACTTTTTTGGACTGCAAATATTTGTTGAAGAATTTAAAAGCCAGCAACAAAAATATTTAAAAATTCTGTGTAGAGCAGAGATTAATTAAAAGCATACAAAACACACACACACACGCACGCTTTTACCCACTCACACTCACACACACAGGCGCTTTCACCCACTCACACACACACTCACACTTTCACCCACTCACACACACACAGGCGCTTCCTCCCACTCATCCACAGCGCCCTCTCTTTAATTCATACACACACATACACACACACCCACACATACACATAAAAAAAAAAATCACACATACGCAGTGGAATCATGCAACAGAGAATGCCACTTAAAAGCGCAACACAAGGACCTGCAACAAGGATCTCTGCCAAGGTCCTTGTAAGTCGCGTAACGGCAAAAATTTTGCCAACCACTTTCACTGGCAACAGGACCGATGAATGAGCTGAAAATAAAACGGGCGAGTGTTGAAATAATGAGATTGAAATTACGGAAATATAAAAAAATGAAAAAAGAAAAAAAAAATAAGGGAAAGAGAAAATCTGCTGCTTGAAAACGAAGGCAATGGAAGCGGGCGAAGGCGTTGGCAGTCAGTAGCCAAGCGGAACAACGTTGCGTATACGCGATGTGGGCAAAAATAAAACGAAATGAAATTAATTATGAACGCGTTTACGTTGGGCGTTAAGTTAAGCGCTTGAGTGCTCTTAAAAAATCCAATAAATCATATCTACCCTCTGTAAGTCTTCGCCCCATCATCCCCAATCCCCATCATTCCCATCATCCCCACCTCCCCTCCCCCCAAAACCCATCGCTGACTCGCATATTTCCAAATTAATAAAGTTTCAGGCGCCGGTGAATGGGAAACAAAACAAAGGCTGGCCGTCCAAATGGAAAGCGCTCCGATGTCAAGTGAAAATCAGGAGCAAAGTGTACACTGATAGACCCCAGGACTCTCCCTGCGTCTGTGTGTGTGTGTGTGTGTGTGTGGGCGTATTCGATTGAGATTTGCGATTGCTGTCTGGTAGACTTTATACTTCATTTCAATTTGGATACACACCTAAACCCAAACCCAAGCCCAAGCCCAAACCCAAGCCCAAACCCAACCCAAACCCAAGTCCAACCCCAACCCCAACCCAAACCGAAACTCAAACATCGAAAGCGTTTTCCAAGTCAATTTCCGTCGCTGGCGGCAAAAAGGCTCCTCAAGGGTGTGTGTATTTGTATGAGAAAATAAGTGAGGGAAGTTGGGGCGGGGGGGGAGCTAAAAAAAATGTACGACCGTAAAAATCGTTGCCGGCTACAACTGTCAGGGAAATAAAAATCAAATTTAAAACGCTAAGAAAGTCGTCGCAGCGGTGAAATGCAGGATACACAAAAGACAAACGACCGGAAGTGCGGGCAGATAGGTGAGAGAAGAGTGGTGAGTTGGGTGAGTTGGAAGGAGGTGGATGGTGGAAGGTGGGGCAGGTTGGTGGTTGGTGCTCTAAATGTCGCAATTTTACGAGTCAATATAAAGGTGCCCGGGGAGTCATTTACAGGCACACAGCGGTTTGGCTTTTCTTTCGTTTCATTCGTTTTTCTTTTTTGGGTAATAAATGGAAAAACGTGAGCCAAAAAGAAAAACAGCTACAGGAAGCGGCGGCTTTTATGTGAAAACAGGACAACGACGACAGTGTGCCATAAAAATTTGTTGCAAGCAAACACGTGTAAGGACTAAGGACTAAGGACTCAGGGCTCAGGACGTAGGATTCAGGACTAAGGACTAAGGACTAAGGATTGAAACGCAAAGGGTTGCAATAGCGACAGACCCGACAGAAGTGAGAGACCCCAAGCGCTGGAGGACCTTTAACTACCCCCAGAAAAACTCAAATATGATGGCAATTTTTATGCACGTCCCGTAAAATATTTTACCAATGAACCGACAACCAATCTACTTGCTCCTTTGGTGTGTACTTGTGTGTGTGTGTGTGGGTGTGTGTGTGTGTGTGTTTGAATGCTTGTGTTTGAATTGTTATTCCGAGTGATTTACAAGCTGACGTGTATTTTATGACAATCACAAAATTATAAACAAATACAATAATAAAAAGGAGAAGTGGAAGAGGTGGAAGAAGTGGATAAAAAAGAAGAAAGAGAAAAAGGAAAATAACAATTGTAATAATAATATTAACATCAGCAATAACAGAAAAGCTAAGTTAAATATGAAATTTATATATTTTTATATTTTTATATGTTTTTTTTTATATATATATATTTTTTTTTTTATATATTTTTTTTTATATATTTTTTTTTTATATATTTTTTTTTTTAATCTGTTCGGTTTGCCTTTGCTAAAATCTCATGGTGACCTCTGACCTTCTCCTGTTAGAGCGTACATCGCAGTAATGGCAATCACCGTTTACTATTATATCATTTTTGGAGATAATACGAAGTCTGCCCGCGTCTGCAATGCCCAGCATCAGGATCAAAAAGATGCACAATTCCAGGATCTTCATGTTCTCTAAGAACGACGCTTGGAAGACTGAATAATTGAATAAATTAATCAGCGCTTTTTATAGAGAGTGAAAAGTAGGCGTGGCTTGGACATTTCTTATCTGTGGGACATGAGGCCAAAATAAAAGCAAAAGAACATCCCAAGTCAAGGGTCAACAGATAATAAAGTGATTTTGGGTTTTTCTTTATTTATTTTTATATTATTTAAATTAATTTAAATGAATTGTCAGTACTTTCAGTATTTATTTAATTAAAGAAACAATTATATATATGCCATATATATACATAAATATATATATACACATATACACATCTGGAATTAATCAATAATGAGACTTGATCCATTGAGACTTGAGGCTTAAGTGTGCTGGTCGAGGCTTGTAGGACGGCGGATGTTAAAAAATATTTAAAAATCAAAGACTTAAATTTCTTTATCTTATTTTTTTATAATTTATTTTATTTATAAAATTTATAAAAAGTTAAAATCTTATATTATTAAGGATTATATTTGGCAGAAAAGAAGTCCGATGTCCTTTAAATGTGGCTTGATTAGTTGTGAATTTTCTTTGTCATATTTCAAATACTTTTAGCTTCTTAGTTGATATAAAATTTATGCAGATACTAAAATTAGTTAATTAAAAGTGCTGTCGATTCTATATAGTATATATATTCCCATTCAATATCATGCATTAAGTCGATCTGGGCAAGTTTATGTTACATCGATTAATTTATTTTTTAAGTTCAATAAATAATTTTGGACTTAAGCTCATAAAGTTATAAATATATTAAAATAATATTAAGACCTACATTTAGTGGCATATACTAGCAGCTACTTAAGCACTAATCAGTCTCTAGAATCTACGCGTGAATTGCTGACTCCTTCTGGATGTCACCTGGGCGGTATTTTTGGTGGTGCGAATGTCGCAGTTGTGGCAATCGCCATTGACTTTGATGTTGCCATTTCTCACATGAATCCGTTTATACGATGAAGTGCGAACAGTTATTTGACCTGAGTTGAAGAGACAAATATATATTTTAGTATAACTGACTAAACTCACATCTAACTATTTTATCTATAGCTCACCTTTTGGAGCTGCTTCGATGAAGACAAAACATGCCAAGAGCAGGAGGCACAGCGAAAACCACTTCATTTTTGCTCGAAAGAAAATTACAGACTGAATAAAATTGACAGCCTCACAGTAGTTTTTATATCATCTGTTATTATCTGTTATATATATATATATATATATATATATATATATATATGTATGTTTCCCATATATGTTTACTCAGATCGGAAAGAAATCTCTTAACCGCTGGAAATACGCAGTCGATTGAAACATTGTTGGGGCTTTGCCCAGAGCTCGGGGAAATCCCCTCAAGCTGGGAAACTCAAGTGGGGCTTCCATTCACTAATAGCGCTCAAAAGTTGCATAAACTTAACAAATTTTATGTTTATTATTATTATTGGCTTGGAATGTAACTTGTTAATAGATCTAAGAAGTTTTCTAATATCCAATCAAATGACATGAACGCTCCATTGATTTCCCCCAGCGACTGCACTGGACATAAACTGGTTTCTAGTATATTTCAATTTTAATGGTTTTATTATTGTTTATATTACTGTAGTTTAGTTTACTATCAATTATTCAATTCAGGAATCCGATCGAAGCAATTACCATCGTTTATTTGTGAGGAATTTTATGTTGTCGAGGTTCAACCTTGGGCAACTCTAGTTATGAGCTCATCAATAAAAAAGATTTCCCTCCAGAGTGGATCTCCCAGAAGTTATTTAGTATTTAGTGGCAAATATATTTATTTATTTTATAGAACTATTATATATTATTTATTTATATATATATTATTAATAACTATTATAAATTTGGATTTGATAAATAACGCAAAGTTTATTAAATAAAATGTGACTATTCAATTGAAGCTACATTTTAAAAAAAGTTCATTTTATTAAAAAATGCCCTACATATTTTTTTGTAAAAAAAAAAATAATATTAAATAAATTATAAAACAAATTAAATACATGTAAATAAATAAATATAAATATAAATTTATAAATAAAAATAAATAAACAAAATCATACTAATTTGTAATTGATATATATGTTTTTTTTAAATATAAAAATATTATAAATAAACAAAAGTTTATTTAAAGAAGAAAATAAAAAGTATTTTAAATAAAAATAAAATAAATAAATAAGATATTTAAATTATTTGTTAAAATTTATTTCCATATTTGCATATTAACTAGGTAAAAGAAAATAAACAATATGCCAACAAGAACTACTCAAGGTGAGTATTTAATTGCATTGGTGAATTGCATGGATGGTTTGGTGAGTTTGTATATCGGTGGTTTGGAGAATTGGTGAATAGGTGAATTTGAGTGCTAAAGTGTTGTGTATTGAAACAATCGTTAAAAAAGCTGATATAATTTTATTGTAAGTCTCCAAATTCTAAATAATATTTTTAATCATTAAACAATTTATACACTTAAAGTATAAAAAAAATGAATAAAAATATAAATTATTTATTTAATATTTATTGAAACAATTAATCAATTTTTACAACTAATTTTACAATTTTATAAATTAAGTTACAGTTAATTAACTACGCTTTGTATATAATTTTTAAATTTTAAATTTTAATTTAATTTTAAAATTTTACATTTTAATTTTTATTTATTTTTTATTATTTTTATTATATTATTTTTTTCTTTATAATGTTTTTAATAGAAATTTCTTTTCTGTAATAAATAAAGGCTTCAAAATGTATTAATTTTTTTAGATTTTTTAATTTTTAATTTTTTCTTTTTTAGTTTTAATTTTGTATTTGAATTGTTTTTTTCATATCCTAAACACAAGCAAATATTCCCCCGCCCAACTTGTGACTAGCTTCCATTTTTAAGTGCATCCTTTAAGTCCCATCCTTCAATTAGGATCAGTCCATTGGAACTCTGCCGCTTGGAGTCCAGAGCTAACCACGAATATCGCAGCCATTACAATCGGAGTTGTGGACGTAGGAGCCACCGGGCACGCGTCCACTGTAGCCCTCGGGAACCGTGTAGGGAGCACCACCGCCTTGCTTAGCGGGCACTGCATTTGGATAGGAGCTTTGTCCATTGATGTAGACCGTGCCCTGCCCTGGGGCTGAGCCCTTATAGGCTTTGCCCCCGACCACAACAGTATCAGCCACGGGTGGAGTGCAATCCTGGCAGACGCCATTGATGACCACATTGCCAGCTAGAAATGCCAAGAGTTAAGTACAAGGATGTGCATGGAGTAGCCTGAAATGCTTACCCATTGCCGCAGTGGCGAGGATCGCAAACAGAGCGCACATGAACCACTTCATTGTACCAAGTAAATCTGAAACAAAGGCAGTGCCAGAGCTCGGCCTTATATACGATAAACGCTTGTGGATTAACAGAGGCAGCTGGAAACCTGATCATTGTCTGAAAATTCCCATAAGCTAAAGCATCGAATCCGGTTTTGCCTCATGCCCCCTGAAGGTCAACAGCAAGATTGTAGTAGAACATAGAACAGATCGTTTATTAGCCTATACTATACGGGCATATATATGCAAGCATACACTTATACATGCAAACACATATACACATATATACACAAATACATATAAACTCAATTAGATGACTGTTCCCAGTTGCTTAGATGCATCGAGCGTCTAACCGCGTATATTGCATCCAACGCAATCATCATTTCGCACTACTGTGCCGGGATAGCCACGCGAATCGATGGTTGTAACACGAGAGCCAGCTGCCCAGCCACCTGAGCCAAAGCCACCGTCGGTTTGGATCACTTGACGGGTGCTGCCCCACTGGCGCTTATAGCGGTGCCCACGGAATGACATATACTGCCCGCCATCCGCACTTTGGTCCAGTTCCCAGTCATCGTCGTCATTGTGGCTTTTATGGGTCGTCCGTCTGGGCTGAGGGGTTGTGGTGCGTCCAGGTGCTCGTCCGCCTTGTGCCCGAGCTGTTGTTTTGCTTGTCGTTGAGTCGGGCTGATTGCAGTCCTCGCACTTCCCCCTGATGTACACCTTGCCAGCTGTGGGATTCAAGGGTTTTCTCCCCCCCGCCCTGTTAATACGGGTGTCACTCTAAAAACATGGCTTATCACACATACCTTGAGCACAAATGGCCAAAATGACCAAGATGAAAACCGTTAACAACGTTATGCCCCTCATTTCCGCTTCTACTTCAAAATCTGTCGTTGTGCCCGGTCAAACGTAACTTTTATACTGAAACCTGAAATTCCGAGAGCCTTTAAACGATTTAAAATCGAGGTAAAATAATCAACAGGCAGTCAACATCTGAGCTCATATGTTATTGTACTATGTGCGAGATTAAAATTAACATATATATTATATATATATATATATATATATATTATATATATACCATATATTCTATCTGTAGTACATGGAATTGCCCAGATTATCAGCTCAGAAACAAAGCTGAACTTGTAACAAATTGCAGTCAATTGTAACTTTGTAGACTTTATGTAAATGCGTAGTATCCTGTCGCTAGAAGATTTCTATGATCTGTGTATTATATATAGACTATAATATTTATATATAATATACTTCGATCCGAATCACTTGAAGCAACAAACAATTTTTGATGTTCCAAAAAAAATGTTGCTATGGCAGGCATTGACTCTTCGTACTTTGGAACCTAATAAAGAACCTACTCCTTTATAGAAGATAATATTAAATAAAAAAAAAAAAAATAATAGTAATTATTTATATTTATATTAAATAAAAAATAATTAGAAGAAAAGCTTTGTAGTTGTTAATTTGACTCTTAAAAATCCTTAGGTCAAAGAATATATGGAAACATTTTCTTTTCATGCGATACGATAAATTAGAAAGAAGTCCTTAGAATATAAAATAATACATTTATAACTTAATTACTTTATTTTTTATTTATTAATTATTACTTAATTAATTATAACTTAATTAAGTAATTAATTAATTAATCACTTGTTAACTAATTAAGCCTATATTTTCCCAATTACAAAAGTTCAATTTAATAGCAAGAGTCGAGGAGTCCTCATAGCGTATTTTCCCACATTCAACCTCTACAGAAACTTGACATAATTATTTTTTTTTTTTTCTTAATCTCAAATAGACAAATGTATTTACCCAGAACGTGGAACCCTAGCGATAAGCCAGGCATTGCCCAGATCATTGATGGGAATTTCCCTCTATAGCTTATCAAGTTTCCACTGCACCACTGCTAACAGCATTGAGATTGAGAGTGCGACTGCGACTGCGACTGAGCCTATCCCCTATAGCCCCCAGACCCCGGACCCCATTCCAAGCTCCAAGCCCCCAGCCCCAAGCCTCTTGTCCCAAGCCCCCAGTCCCAAGCTTCTTGCCCCAAGCTCCCAGTCCCAAGTCTCTTACCCCAAGCCCCCAGCCCTCAGCCTGCGGCTCACAGCTCGCAGCTCGCAGCTCACAGCTCAGAGATCACAATATACCACATTGAGTTAACAGATTATAGACTATAGCCTATAGAACGAGTTGGCGGATCGTCGGCCCATATAAGCGGGCAGCTCTGGCCGGAAGGTATCAGTTCAAGTCAACTCTTTGTAGAACACAGAACATTCAAAAATCAATATGAAATTCTTCTCAGTTGTCACCGTCTTTGTGCTCGGTCTTCTGGCTCTGGCCAATGGTGAGTATTTCATAGCCCTAATGCCATCCCAAGTACAATCCTTACAATATCCTTTTTAAAAATCACTTTACAGCCGTCCCACTGTCACCCGATCCCGGAAATGTTGTCATCAATGGGGACTGCAAGTATTGCAATGTCCATGGAGGCAAATAGATGCTGGGGATGATCACGATCACAGTTCCTGGCTCACCCCAAAGAGTACCTCAGTTTGTTGGCACAATATTTATGTTCACAATGCGTTCAAAAATTATGTTAGAGTTTTTTATAAAAAAAAGTAATAAAAATAAAAACACTTAAAATAAAATAAAAACCAAAACGACTTCTTAATGCAGCGAATAGAAGATGAAGTAAAGTTTAATCTATTTTAGGTTATAGGTCAAGTGCGTGGTATTTCCAGCCATAGCTTTAAGGTACCTACAAAAAACCGCATCAGAGCGACACACAGCATCAGTTGCAGTCAAGTCCTTGAGAAGGAGCCATCAGCAAACTCAAGCAAAATGAAGTTCTTCTCAGTTGTCACCGTCTTTGTGCTCGGTCTTTTGGCTTTGTCCAGTGGTGAGTTCTGTTAACTGCAAATATAAATATTATTAATTAATATTTTAATTAATAATTTTGTTTTATTTTTTTTTAATATTTCACAGCCGTTCCCCTGTCGCCCGATCCCGGAAATGTCATCATTAATGGGGAATGCCATCGCTGCAATATCCTTGGAGGCGAATAGATGCTGGGAATGATCACGATCACAGTTCCTGGCTCACCACATTTTGTTGTCACAATATTTATGTTCTCAATATATTATAATATTATATTAAATATTATAAAAATAAAAACACTTAAAATATAAAAATTAAAATGACTTCTTTATGCAGCGAATAAAAAAAAATAAAATAAATTAAAGTAGGTTAAGGATCTAAAGTGTGGAATTCCCAGCTATAGTTTTGAGATCCCTAAGAATAAACGAAACAAAGCATTAGTTCCATTCAAGTCCTTGAGAAGGACATTTCTAGTACAATCCTTTAATAATCCCTTTTAAAATGCAGTCCACTTTCACCACATCATCAGTGGACCGTCTGGTGGTAGAAATGGATGCTTTGGATGATTCCAATCCTGACTCAGCCCGAAGATGTGGGCACAACATTTAAGTTGAAAATTTATTTCCAATTTAAATTAGAATTAAAATAAAATTGTTTTTATTTTTGAATTGTTTTTTATTTTTTATAATTTATTTTTTTTTATTACTTATTATTTTTTTTATTTATTTTTTTTATATGAATTCAAAACACAGAGCAAAAAATCATGTCTAAGTCAAAGCATGTTTTTCCATTGCTCAGATCCGTGAAGAATCCTTATAATTGAGTTTAATTAAAAATTGAAAAACTGTCATCAAATAATTTTGAATTCCATATCGATTGATTTTTTCTCTCTTTCATTCTATTTCTATTACTTTCCATCTCTCTGTTTTTTCTCTCTCTTTTTATTTATCTCTTTTCAGTCTCTTCTTCACACAAAGTTCAAAATGCATTTCTATAATAAAGAACAATGAGAATATGATATAGCGAGTGTCTCTCTTGGCTAACAGATAATCTCAACAGGTTATCACTCAATTCTGTGGAATTTCCAGCCATAGCTTTGAGGTGGCTATAAAAGATCGAAGCAAAGCCACACACAGCATCAGTTGCAGTCAAGTCCTTGAGTAGAAGCCATCAACAAACTTAAGCAAAATGAAATTCTTCTCAGTTGTCACCGTCTTTGTGCTCGGTCTTTTGGCTTTGGCCAGTGGTGAGTTCTGTTAACTGCAAATATAAATATTATTAATTAATATTTTAATTAATAATTTTGTTTTTCTCTTCTTTTTTTAAATTTCACAGCCGTTCCCCTGTCGCCCGATCCCGGAAATGTCATCATCAATGGTGACTGCAAGCACTGCAATGTCCATGGCGGATGATTGGGCTTTGATCTTGGATTGAATTGTTGCTCCTGGCGTTCCTTAGAATAATACTTAAGTTGGGAATTATTTTATAACTTAATAAAAATTAAATAATTTCGAGGCAATCAAAGGCAATGTTTCTTTTGGAGCATCGGTTTGGTCTTTCAGATCGTCCCATTGTGATCTTTCAGTTAAGCGATGGGTAATAAGTCATCCATTCGACCTTAGGCCGATTTGCAATTTCTATAAATATTATTATGTGTTTGTATATTATCAAACTTTGTCTGACATTCCTTATAAAATAAATTAAAAAAAAAAAAAACGCAATTGTTTCTATTGATAACCGAGAGATCATGAACATTCAAAGGAACAACAAGTCGAAGGTTCTGGTTGGATGCATTCTACAAACATTTAAAATAAATAAAAAAAATATAAAATAAAAAAAATATATATATATTTATACAAATATTTTTATATATACATTTTATTATTTTAACAATTTTTTTTGCCTATTTATTTATTTTTTTAAGCTGTTAAAATAGTTGATTAATAAAAACGGTTGCATTTTACTACGGAATTAATTAAATGCACTCAATCAATTAAAAGACGGGAAATTTCTATATTTTTTTTATTTTCTATATTTTTTATATTTTTTTATATTTTTTATATTTTTTTTATTTTTTATATTTTTTTTTTATACATATCTATATACATATCTTTATTAATTCAGTGGTAATCGTTCATTTGGCAACATTTTCTAGTTTAAATAGTCGTTTCATTGGGCTTGAATTATTTACTACGAGTTTATAAATTTGTATAATCAATTGAAGCTTTTCTTGGAAATTATGTTTTCCAAGTCGATTCATAAATCGATCGGTCGTATAACTTGTTTTAATTTCTACTCGGAAATCTATTGTAGATAATTGCATATCAGGAATTTCCATATAACTCGATGGGGCGCCACGCGTCACATTGCAAGTTCGCAATTGGAATCCAGTTTTTGTTTTTACGGTAAACCAACTGACAATTTCAATTAAATCAATAGAATTGATAGGCTGTGACAGACTGATGAACTAGATGATGCCCTGTAATTAAATTAAAAGTAATAAAATAATAAAAAAATTAACTATATTTGATTTATCTTAATTTTAGTATTTAAATTTATGATTTAAGTATTCCAAAGTTCGTACCTCCCCTTAGATTGGTTTATATACAGGGTATATACACAGTATATACCAGATATCATATACATCTATTATCTATACGAATCTCTTGTTCTGAGTCTGAACTAAAAAGCGGGTCATATGCAAACTACGTAGGTGCCTCGATATCAATTAAAGTCCCTCTATTTCTCAATCTATTGCTCTGTCTCAAACTATCTCTTTTTCTCTCGCCATAATTTACTCACTTATCTATGTCTATCTCTCTCTATCTGAGTACTGACTACTATCACAGCACGTTTTCTCTCACTCTTCAAGCTTCTCACTCTTCCACTATTTCTTTCTCTCTCTCGCTAGCAATCCCCACCACTCTCCCAATCTACCTCTCTTCCCCAATCACTGTTGGTCCCTCTACCTCTCTCTCCCTATCTCTCTATCTCTCTATCTCTCTATCTCTCTATCTCTCTATCTCTCTATCTCTCTATCTCTCTATCTCTCTATCTCTCTATCTCTCTATCTCTCTATCTCTCTATCTCTCTATCTCTCTATCTCTCTATCTCTCTATTTCTCTATCTCTCTATCTCTCTATCTCTCTATCTCTCTATCTCTCTATCTCTCTATCTCTCTATCTCTCTATCTCTCTATCTCTCTATCTCTCTATCTCTCTATCTCTCTATCTCTCTATCTCTCTATCTCTCTATCCCTCTATCTCTCTATCTCTCTATCTCTCTATCTCTCTATCTCTCTATCTCTCTATCTCTCTATCTCTCTATCTCTCTATCTCTCTATCTCTCTATCTCTCTATCTCTCTATCTCTCTATCTCTCTATCCCTCTATCTCTCTATCTCGCTATCTCTCTATCTCTCTATCTCTCTATCTCTCTATCTCTCTATCTCTCTATCTCTCTATCTCTCTATCTCTCTATCTCTCCATCTCTCTATCCCTCTATCTCTCTATCTCGCTATCTCTCTATCTCTCTATCTCTCTATCTCTCTCTCTATTTCTCTATCTCTTTGTTTTCTTTTTTTCTCTCTCTCTATCTCTATCTCTCCATCTCAATAGTAATCGATATTCATGATTTCAACTTAATTGATAGAACGCAATTGGGAATTTTCAATCTCAGCTTTGACACGTGTGACACTGGGAAATTCCCAGCTGTACTGCGCGAAACCCAGTTTATTGTTGATAACAGCGAATCAGTTGAGCAGGTCCAGCAGTTCCAGCAGTTCCACTATTCGATTGGTTGGCTATATAAACCCCATTGACTGAGAAGCTGGTCATCAGTGTAATACCAAGACTTCTCGGTTAATAACCACAAAGCGACAAACAAACCTAAAAGCAAGCAAAATGAAATTCCTTTCGGTTGCCTTCCTGCTCGGTCTCTTGGCTCTGGCTAGTGGTAAGTTTTGTAGCTGATACAGTCCTGGAATCCTTTTTAATTTTATAATTATTTTTTTTTTTTTTTTCCTCCTCTTACAGCTACCCCTTTGAATCCTGGCAATGTCATCATCAATGGTGACTGTCGAGTGTGCAACGTGCGCGCCTAGGGGAACCTCCTGTCCAGCAGTGCGAGAGATGCTACCTTCACCTTCAATACAAATCCATAACCATAACCAAACATGTTCAAAGTACATTTTAAGATTTAATTTACATTTTAAAATTACATGAAAACAAAATAGACAAAAAACAATGTTTAATAAAAAATAAAATTAAATTTGTATAAAATTTGTGGTGTGTTTTATGGAAGTCAAAAGTCAAGTCTTACAGGAAAAATTGTATAAAAAATTTAAAAATTAAAGAAAAATTATTATTGAAAATAAGTAATAATAATAAATTTTTTAAAAGATTTATAGCTTCATCTAAAGGAAATTAATTATTTAAAAGTTCATTGCAGTTAATTTTTTAGTGCAAAACAAATAATTTAAATATAAATATATTTTTTTTATAATAAAAAAATTAAAAATATATAGAAATGAAATAAAAGTGTATTTAATAAAAAATAAAAAAAAAAAATAATTTTTTTTTAAATATATTCAAAATATATAATTGGTAATAATAATAAATACATAATTAAATTAATATTAATGCTTGCTTCTATATAAATACATATATTATTTTATACATAGATGGCTTTTATATAAATATTTCATTTTATATTTTAATATATAAATATAAATTTATTTTGGTTTTATTTTTTTTCATCACAAACATCGGCTGAATTCTTAATTTTAACTGATTAAAATGAAATTTGATCTTTGGCCCAGTGACCCAATCCGAACTGCCCGCCATTTGGCGTCAGACTTTGTGACACATCTGCGTATTTATTTATATAATATATATAATACATATATACCAGTTATATTGTTATTTTTTTATTACATATATACTATTAGGATTCAATTTATCAGCAGGGCTTTCCGTATAAAGATGCAAGTTATTCGCCTTCATAAATCAGATCGCTCTGAGCATTGAACTGAATATGAAATCGATTGGATTGACGTTGCTGCTTCTCGGCTGCCTTCTGGCTGTGGCTTCTGGTAATTAATATTTTAAAAGCACCTATTTACTTTATATGCATATATATATAAATATATTATTTAAAATTAAATATATTATTATTTCCATAGCAACTCCTGGCAACATTTACATCAGCGGCAAGTGCATTGACTGCAATCCTCCGTATGATGATTCGAAGACTTCGATATCGTCGTCCGCTTCTCAGAGCTGGACACATGGCGCTCTGGGCTTCGGCCTTTTATATTTTGCTTTAAGCCATTTTTTGCGCATTTAAATACATATTAATTAAATTAATTAATAAATTTATATACCCAAGAAACTGTTTACACGCATTACACTTTTAATTTTAAATCAATTAAATAAAATCTTTAATGATTTCAAATTTTTCCCTGCTCTCAATGACAAGTAAAATCCCCTCTGCTTTTCCCAATTGAACTGAGCGCATGTTGCGTTTATCAAATTCTAAAAATATATATATATATATATATATATATATATATATATATTAAAATCTGATGCAAGATTTGCTATATAAGCACTGAAACAAGTGGATGTTCCTCAGTTGAAATCTAAATTGTAAAATGAAGTGGCTCTCAGTTGTCTTTTTGTTGGGTCTTTTGGCCTTGGCAATCGGTAAGTACCTAAATAATTAAAAATATTAAATTATTATTTTTAAAATTAATTTTTTTTTAAATTTATTTTATTTTTCCACTAGCGGCTCCTCTTGTGCCTGGTGATGTCATCATTAATGGCCACTGTATTAACTGCAATGTGCATGGAGGCTAAGGTCAGCTTCTGGAAATCAAAGTTAAACATAGAAAAAGTTCTGAAACCAAATTCCATTTATAATAAAAAATGTTATAGTTTTTAAAAACATATTTGTTTTATTTGTTTTTATATATTATACATATATTTTAAATATTTCATTTATATATATAGTTAGATGAATTAGTTTGATTAGCACATGGATTTATTTAGTCAGAGAATTTGCTGCCGAAAGGTGGCTCTGTTTTAAAGGTTGAATAGGTCGAATGACTGCAGCTCTATCAAAAATATATTAATACTTTGTTTGATATTTAATAAATTTGTAATATTTATAAATATTTTATTAATAAATATAATATTTATATGTTTTCATATAGCCTAGATCAATGCTCTTTAAAATGTGCCTGAACTTTTTTTCAAGTATTTAAATACACAATTTAAGTATTTAAACCCGAAAAGCAAAGCTCATACCTCCCTTTAGATGCTCTTATATACAGGGTATACACTGTCAGATATATCAGATAATATATTCATCTGTTATCTATAGGAATTTCTTATTCTGAACCTGAACTTAAAAGCGGGTCATATGCAAACTATGTAAATGCTCGTCATCAAGTGACGTATTTTATATTTTACTTTATTAAAATTTTAAAAATTAACTAAAATGAATTAAATAAAAAAATAAATTAAAATATTGAAGAAAATATTGTGTATTATTTAATTTATTTATTAAACCAGGAAATTAAGAAATGTTTAATGTTTTAATAATTTTATAAAGAGATGACTTTCTATGAAGATCAAATAATTCCTTATGAACAACTTGTTACTCACTTTTTACTTTCTCCTTGCTCCCGATGCAACCTTTAACTTTTTCTTTTTATTTTTATATTCTTTTCTTTTATTTATTTATTTATTTTTTTTTTTTTTTTGATTTTTTATTAATTCTCCTTTTTTCTTTTAATATTCTTGCCCCCAAATATCGCCACAAAGAAGGCAATCTCTTGATTGGGCCCAGGCGACATGGGCGCTTAATTATAAATTTACATTTAGCAAATTCTTTAAATATATATATTTTTAAATAAATATTATATATATATATATAAAAAATATATATTTAAAAATCAGCTGCCAATTTGGCTTTAAAAGCACTGAATTCAGTGGATATTCTTCTGCTGAAATTTAAATTGTTTTTGTTTTTGTCTTTTTTGCCTTGGCAATCGGCAAGCACCCAAATAATTTAAACTCTTCAATTATTATATTTAAAATTAATTATTTTTTTTATTTATTTTTGTTTTCTCCAACGGCTCTTTTTGTGCCTGGTGACATCATACCTAGCGCCCACTGTGATAACTGCAAAGGTCATGGAGGCTTTGAACTGAGTAATGGGCGCTTCTGGAAATCATAATTTGTATATTGCAAATGTTCAGAAATAAAATTAAATTTACGACGATTTAAAAAGTATATTTAAAGAACTACATTTATTTATTTATGTTTAACCATTGGTGAGTTGATTTAATTAACACGTGGATTTATTTAGTCGCCGCGAATGTTGCAGACTTTGCAGTCTCCATTGATGATCACATTTCCAGGCTGCAGGGGATTGGCTGTCGAGGGATGATTATATCAGTTATTTGTACATATATTATAATTATTATATTATATTTAAACTTACCACTTGCCAGTGCCAAGAGTCCCAGAAGGAATGCTAATGAGAGCCACTTCATAGTTTGAGTTGTATAAACGGCGTTAAGTTAAGAATTAAGACTGAACATGGGATCTGCTCTGGGAGCTGCTTTTATAGTCCAACGAATGATTGCAATTCGATCGAATAATAATAAATATTGGAATTAATTCTCGTCTGGTACCCGTAAGTGCGCACTTGGAGGCTCTGTATAATATAGAACATCCGATAAGTCTACAAACAAGAAACTCAAGTCTATAACCTGGCGATCGACGACTTGATCGATCGATCGATTATTCACATCTCTGTTGATAAAAGCCATGTATATAAAAAGTAAAATTTTTATTTTTAAATAAATATTTTAAAAATTTTAAAAATTAATTTTATTTAAATTTTATTTAATTATTTATAATATTTTTTTTTATATATTTTTATATATTTTTGTTAAGAGAAAATTTAGAACTAAATAAATTAAATTTAATATGTGTATATTTTCCAAGGAATAAATATTAATTATAATATAAATAATTAACCATAAATTTATAAAATAATAATAAAAAAATAAGAGTATTTAAAAGTCCATTAAACTTCCCTTAAATCGTGTCTATTTTAATATAAATGTAACACTGAACTCACTTGATCTCCAGTCCGAGCTCTCAGACAGAGTCTATGGAATTGAAACAATTATCAGCTTGAGGGGTGATGAAATTCTTAATTTTTATAAGGTTCGTATTTTGGAGTCCCTGTTTATAAGGACTTTGGCAGGTGAACAGCTTGGGTACAACTCTCAATTTCAGAATACAAAATGTTAAAGGCAAAACTTAAATTTCAAAAATTAACAGACTCTGTGTGTGTGTGTGTTTTTACATATGCGTGTGTGAGTAATTGTGTGCGCGTGTGTGCGTGTGTGTGTGCGTGTGTATCTATAAAAGGTAAATGAACGTGTTTGTGGTTGAATTCATTTTCGCTTGGGAAAAGTTGTGTTCATGTTCTGTCTGACTGTGTGAGGGGGTGTTATGTGTAATGTGAATTGCTCTGTGAGTGTGTGTGTGTGTATGTGTGGGTCTGTGTGGGTGTGTGTGGGTCTGTGTGGATGCGTGTGAATGTATGTGTGTTTGGTTATGTGGGTGTGCGTGGATGCCCGCTGTTGGCTGGCAATTAAGCCAATGAAGCATTAAAAACACCAGCCAAGGGCGTAAGCCATCCGAAGTGAACTGGGATTCAGGAATATTTGTGGGACTGGAACTGACTATATGATGTCCTTCTTTGCCCTTCCTTGCGGCACTCAAAGGTTGGCTTTGGTTGGATTAACATTGATGTTGCCATTGGCACTGCCATTGCCACTGCCACCGCCACTGCCACCGCCACTGCCACTGCCACTGCCACTGCCACCGCTAATACCTCTGCCTCAGCCAGGACACTGCCTGTGCCACATTTGTCAACGTAAAAAGCATTACGCTTAAATGAACCCATGCACATGCATAAATACGGAAAGCGAGCCCCAAATGCGGAGTCGGCGACACGTGTGCGTTAACAATTTAATTACGGCAAACAATCTCGCCCAACTCTCTCTCTATACGCCTGTGCGGCTATACGGCTATACGCCTGTACGGCTATACGGCTGTACGCCTGTACGGCAATACGGCTACACCCCAAATGCCGCTTTTAGTCTTCTGCCCCTCCCCCGCGAATCCATGTCCCTGTTTAGACGTCGCTTCCGCAGATGTTGCCCAAAAGTTAATCACCCAATCGACGAGGAGGTCAACAGAATTAAAGACTTGCACAGGAAGTTGAAGTAATTTTCGATTTAAGAGACAGGGCAGGCCATTACCCATCACTTCGCTGCGAAGGGGGTGATTGGGTGGTTGGGTGGCTGGGTGGTTGGGTGGTTGGGTGGTTGGGTGGCTGGGTGGTTGAATGGCTGCTGGGCTTAGTGGTTGATGGTATGATGTGGTTTGGCGCTGGTTTTGGGCTTAAGTCGACGTGGGCGTTGTGCGCC
Organism: Zaprionus lineosus; assembly: GCA_035044505.1. NCBI lineage: Eukaryota > Metazoa > Arthropoda > Insecta > Diptera > Drosophilidae > Zaprionus > Zaprionus lineosus. Next base: position 105,720 of record JAWNNX010000677.1, read on the forward strand.
TTGTGGATTGAGCCTATTTACTCAAGCTGGTGTGAAAATATGCCATGACTGTGCACACTTAAATTTCCTGTGTGTGCAAACATGTCAGGCGCATACGCAAAGATAAACACACACACACACATACATAGTTACACGCGTTGGCATACAAATATAGACAAATGTGTAGAAGTGAAGCATTAAAAGTCGCCACAAAAATGCCCTGCACTCTGAAAATCTTATCTAGGGCTTAAAATCATTTAATACCCATGTTAATTCAGAGTTATGTTAATAACAGAATCTGATGAATAACAGCTGTTAAATGTATAACTAACATTTTCTGTCCCACTTCTAAAAATCTGTAAAAATCGCTTATTGATTGGAATTGGTGTAATTATTAGTCAATATACTAAGTGAATTATAATTTTATAATTTTAGATCCCTTCTTAATTTAATTATAAATAAAACAGCTAATTAAAATTCCCACTTAAATAGTTTCTTTAATTAAAAACTCTCATAAATACAGAAACGTCTTTAATACCCGCGGGCTACACATAAAAATACCCTTCATGAACGCAACTTTCACCACACATATGCACAGAGTCACCTCTGAATACCACTACTACACATGTGTGTGTGTGTTTGTGTGTATATATATAAATATATATAGTCAGCAGTTAGTAGTTTATATAGGAAAAAGTCAGAGGAGTCTGTTGGAATATTTCTTGGCAACTGAGGCACTATTAGTTTATTATTACAAGCAGCGTTTTATTGTCAACCTGTGGAGTGTGTGTGCGTGTGTGTGCGTGTGTGTGTAGTGTGTGTATAGTGTGTGCTAACGTGTATAGGAGAGTGGGTGAATGGGCGTGTCCATGAACATGTGTGCATTTTGCTGGCTGTTTACTTAAGCGCCTGTGCATAGTCATATATGAAATATTCTCTTGATTCCTCACTCCTTTGTTGTTCTTGTAAATGTGTGTATGTGTGTGTGTGTGTGTGTGTGTGTGTACGTTCTCTTCTTCTTCATTTGTGCGGTTAGTTTTATGGCTTTTGCCATGTATATGTAATCCTGTATATGTGTGTTTGTATTTTTGTTAGCGAGCTTTTCATAAAATTTATGTTATTTTTCGTGAACTTCTTCTGGGCTACAGTGGAATTTTTTGTTGCATCTTTTAGGCGCAACATGAAAAGTACCACACGTTGCGAATGCGTGATTTGTGGCTTTTGTGTGCGTGTGTGTTAACATGCTAAAAACAATAACTTTGGTCGTAAAAGCATAAAACATTTAAGCAGCCATCAGTTAAATGAATACATTATACAGACACAAGAGCCCAGAATTTGAGTGTCTTTGCGCTTGGCTTCATTTTCAGCCCTTGGGACAAATCTATTATGGGCCGACCAGCATCCGGTTGTCGGTTCTCTGCCAAATGTAATTACTAAAAAGGATTTGCCAAAAGCACTTGAGAGCTGCCACTTGTGGATAACTATAGGATGAGAGCGGCATTCAGAAGTCCGGAAAATGTCAATAGGAGGAGCTGGCAAAAAGTTACAAGTGTGTTTCCAGCACAAACGGCATGCAAATTTATCCAACAATGTCAGAAATAAATTTTCTGATCCCAAACAATAGACAAACAGAACAGTCAACACATTGGTCTGTATGCCCATTCCCCATTCCCCATTCCCCTACCCCGCATCCCGCATCTGCCCTAAAGAAGCCAACAAATAGCGCCACGTGAGCAAAATTGCTAATCAACTGCCAAAGCGCACATGGTAAGAGTGGAAGCGTGAGAAGGACACTTATCCTTGTTGTTATTTCTGTGAATGTAATTGTGACTGTGAATGTGAATGTGACTGTAAGTGTGAATGTGACTGTGAGTGTGAATGTAACTGTGAGTGTGAATGTGACTGTGAGTGTGAATGTTGAAGCGCTCGTGGGTGTTTGTGGGACTTTATGCTTGTGAGGATACAACAGCTCATCATTTGGCCACGTTGAGCCACCAGCAGAGACTGCTTTAATGTATTTATACTCTGCTTATACACAAGCACAAAAACATTATTGTCTGTTGGGAGTTGTGGGTGCCAAGCAGAGGGAAAGAGAAAGAGAGAAAGAGAAAGAGAGAGAGGGAAAGGATGGAATGCTAATGGTGGATACAAGGAAATAAACGAGGGTCTGAGCTTGTGTCTGTGTTGGTTAAGCAATTGCAAAGCCTACTCCACCGGCAAACCACAAACAGGTCCTAACCCACTAAGATCCATGGCCTTTCCTTTGCCATATTGCCGATGCCACCTTATAAAGGATAGCATTCAGCTTGGGATTTGTGTTTAGCGGCAGCTGGCACAGGCAATAGACATAACGGACATAAAGGATAAAAGCAAGGACAGCAAAAGCCTGATGTTTTAATCACGTATTTTAATTGAAATACTCTTGGTAAATGAACTCTCTTTTGAATGGTTTCACAGAGATAATGAAATTACATACCCCACCTTACCCCTCCCCTAGCTAACACCCCCTTAGCTATTACCCCCTACGAATTCCCCTATGAATTATTGATTATTCCACTCAAACCCTTATAAGCTGAGAATTCATTTGGTATTATATTTATAACATATTCATGACCCGAGTTAGACACTCTCTCTCAGTCCGGGCTCTCTGTCCGCGTCCGCTTCTTATCACATCGAGTGCCCTGGCACAGCCTCCACTTATGGCTATCAGCCTGATTGGCTTTAGTTTTCAATCCAATTTCAAAGTAAACACATCACAGATGAACCCAAGCTATACTTGGTCTTTAGCTGTCTCTTTGCTCTGCCTGCTCTGCTGGAGTCCTGGGAGTCGGGCAGATGTCGGTAAGCTGGTCTGTTACTACGATGCTCAGAGCTTTGTGCGGGAAGGTGAGAAATTATGCTTAATCTTTGTGTGTCAAGTGCTGTGGTCCACAAGGTTATCTCGTTGTGGGGACGAGTGTGTCGAGTTTTGTTTGTGTTCACTTTGTTTTCCATCTCGTAGGTCCGGCGCAGCTGTCGATAGGCGAGCTGGAGCCAGCCTTAAGCTTTTGTAACTACCTAATTTACGGCTATGCGGGCATTGATGCGGATACCTATAAGATAAAGAGCCTTAACCCTGAGCTCACCTATAATCGACAGCATTACAGCCACATAACTGCATTGCGGCAAAAGTATTCCCATCTCAAGATTCTGCTCTCCGTGGGTGGTGATCAGGATCTAAATGCGGAGGGCGTACCTGACAGCAGCAAGTATCTAAGTCTTCTGGAGCAACCGGAGAGCCGCAACAGCTTCAAAGCAAGCCTCAGTGCTGAGGTATCCAAGTATGGTTTCGATGGCGTCGACTTGGCCTGGCAATTTCCCAAACTTAGGTCCAAGGAGCAGCAAGGCGCCATTAAGAAGGCCTGGAAGTCCTTTAAGGGTTGGTTTAGCAGCTCCTCCATTGATGACAAGGCCGAGGAGCATAAGGCGCAGTTTGCCATCCTTGTCAAGGAGCTGCGTTTGGAGTTGCAGCGCAGTGGAAAGCAGCTGACACTCAGCATATTGCCACATGTGGATCCAGAGCGTAAGTGACCGCAACTCAATATTTAAGCCCAGTCTTAAAATATCCTTTCAGTTTTCATTGACATTCCCTCGGTGATGAGTTATGTGGAGTTTGTTAATTTGGGCACCTACGATTTCCAGACTCCCAAACGTAATCCCTATCAAGCGGATCTACCAGCACCTCTGTATGCCATGTACGACCGCGATGCCAAGCACAATGTGCAGCATCAGGTGGAGTACTGGTTGAATCACACAGCCAATGCCCAGCAGCTTAACATTGTCATTCCCAGCTACGGACGTAGCTGGCAAATGACCCGTAAATCTGGAATCACTGGCTTTCCGCCCATTTCCGGGACAGAGGGTTCGGCACCGGGAGGAAAACAAACTGAAACACCCGGCTTGCTTAGTTGGCCCGAGATATGTGATCTGTTGAATCATCATCTTGGCGGGGGTAAGGACACAGGCACAGACCATTTGCGAAAAGTGGGCGATCCAACGAAACGCTACGGAATCTATGGCTATCGTGCTGCTGGTGATGGTGCTGAGACCGGTCTTTGGGTGGCTTACGAAGATCCCAACACTGTGGCCATTAAAACAAACTATGCACGAACTCTGGGCCTGGGCGGTGTTGCACTCCTTGATATATCCTTAGATGATTTCCGGGGTCAGTGTGCGGGTGAAAAATTTCCAATTCTTCGCAGCATTAAATACAAATTGTAAACACACGAGTTCAATTAAAGTCCTGGAAAATAAAACATAAATGAAAAATAAATAATATTTAAATATTTTCTTAATTTGGTTATAATTAAACAATTTAGCTGAGTTTATAAAAAAGTTTCTATTCCCTATTGTCAGGTACTATACGATACAAAAGGTAATTTACTTCATTAGAGGCCGTGGCTGTCAGAGGAAAATGTGCGCCTGAATGTATGCAGCAAATAATTGATACGCTGCAAGGGCGTAAAAGCCATCAAAATGTTGAGTCGGGTGAATACTGGCTACAAGAAATATGGGATAAAAAACAGAAGAAAAAAAAGTCGCATTAAAGGAAGTGAAGGCGAATAATGCAAAAAAATTTCCAAAGCTACAAAGACTCAAAGTGGGTGTGGCTCCATTCGACGACGTTCAGCTATGAGGGTGGCAGCAAGACAAAATTCACTGCGTCCAAAGTAAAAGTTGAAATTAAACCAATTAGTTTGCTGCTGCTCCTGATACTTTTGTTCTTGTTGTTGTTGTTGCTGTTGTTGTTATTGTTGTTATTGCTGTTCTTGTTGTTTTTGTTTCTGCCACTGCCAGTGCGGCTGTCGTTGTTGCTGTTGCTGCTTTCGCTGTAGTCTCTGAACCGCATAAAAGCAGCAGCATCTGCATAAAAGGGCGATGCCGGAGGGCTTGGTAAGGACGTGCACACTGTCAGGTATTTAGGCAGGTTCCTTGCCATTTTAACAGAGTGTTTTACACGATGTCCTCGACGCGATTCTGAGCATGGGCAGACATCACTCCCAGCTGGTATTCAGACTCGCGACTACCAACTACCGACTACCGACTACCGACTACCGACTTCGAATTCCTCTCAGTACCCCCTGCCTCCTGCTCCCTGCCCCCTGTCACCTTCTACCAATTCCGTTTTCATCATCTCCAAAACTCTAAGGGCTGGCGGCGTCATAAATTAATTATGATTTAACAACTTTAGCATGCACGACACGGTAGGAAAAGTTTGCGCTTTTCATTTTCTGCGTCTCTTTTAAAAGTAGAAACATTTTTAATTTTAATGAGCGCAAAAAGTTTTAAAGTTCTTCAAACATAATTATACCCTATGCACACGAAGTAGGGTATATTTTCCCATAAAAAAAAAAACCAAAAAAATAAAGAAATAAAGAAAAGAAAATGTTTCAACTCCAGCTTAAGTTTTCCTGCCACATTTACCACAACTGCTGCTTGAAGGATATTTGTTAAGTCGTCTGAATGCCTTACCCAGGATTGTTCTAGGGATTGATGCAAATTTTGTGGTGGCTGTCTAACTTTTGTATCTCTTAAGAGTGGAAGTGAATTTATAAACTTTATTCAAGATGTTGAGAACTTTGGCAGCCAAAGAGAAACCAAAGTAGAGAAACACCGGTAATTGGACTTATAAGTTTCTACTGTTTGCCGGCTCCGCCTTTGATGTCCTCGAAAGCCTTTTGCCACATCTTGTCGAACTGTTTGGGTAGCTTGGCGCAAACACTTTCAGCCAGGACACGAGCTCCATTCAAATTCGCCTCCTCGTAGTAGGGTAGACCAGAAATTCGCGAAAGCCACGCCCACAGCTTGGGATACTTTTGGGCGTCGACCGGTGCAAATGTCAGATGCAGACTACTCACCGTGGCGACCATAATTAGATCAGCGATTGTCAGATGGTCACCAGCCAGGTAAGCATGTCTATCTAATGACAGCTCCAGGTGCTTATAGGCCTCCCCCAGCTGGGCAATCGTTTTCTCTGGCAGCTCTGTAGTTTTCTTGTTCACATCCAGGTCATACAAGTCCTGGAAGGAGGGGAAGAGTACGGAGGACTCAAAATGCAGATGCCTCTCGACAATATCGCGTTTCACTTGGTCCTCTGGATACAGTGCGTCATCCTTGCCATACTTCCGCATCAAATAACCAACTATGGCATGCGCTTGTTGAATGGTTTCATTGCCATCCTCCAGCTTGGGCATCCAAGGTCTTGGATTCTTACGCACTTCATCCTCCTTCAGCTGCTCAACTGCATTAACGTCGAAATTCTTGAAATCGTGCTCCAACTGCAGGGCACGCAGCGTCAGAAGAACACCACGGACACGTGGACTGGATGCAGCTCCATATAGAATTACAACCATTTCTCAGAATCAATGCGAGTCCTTTGTATTCCCCAGAGAGCCAGAAAGAGAGAGAGAGAGAGAGATTCTATGGCTGCGTCAACTGCGACAACTGATTTTCAACTGACTTCTGTTAGCTACAAAAATACTCAATTTTTGCACCTTAGATAAGCAGATAAGATAAGCTAAGATAAGTTTGAAGTACACAGCTAGTATAACGGTAAGACAGCGACGTCATAATGCTGCAAGTTTGGGTGTAAGTAACTATGACTAAAAACAGGCTAAACACTGTCACTATCTATAAGCATTAAAGTCAATATTTGCACCTAGTTTTGGGGCGTTTATCATGGCTATAGATAAGACTTCTTTAAATATTAAGTAGTCCGCCCCTCCCCCTTGTCGCCGCCCGCCTGTCCTTTTTGCAATTGTCGCCTCGAAACACTTCAAGAAACTTATTTTGACCCATTTCCAAAGCTAAAAAGAGCCAAATGGCATTTTACACAAGCGACAGTTTGCGTGTTTTAAACGCATAAATAATTAAAGGCCTTAACTAAGGATACCCTGGAGTCAGTAGAGTAAAGGCTCCTTTGGTTTAATATCAAGTTGGTTTCCTGCTAAAAATTTACCTTCATCTATTTTTTTGAGTATACTTAATATAGTCCCCAAAAATGCCTCTTAAATATAGAATATTCCATACTATAGATAAACTAGCCTTTTTTCTAGCTCTTTTAAAGCTAAAGCTTAATGTGTATTTAGCTATTAGCAGTTCAAGGTTTCCGGTTTTGTGTACTTTGCTTACAAAAGTAAAGCCTTAATAATAAAAGTTAACGCATGACCCTCAAAAGTTTATCGTTTAGTGTCCTTTGGTTAATTGACAGCTGGTGGCTATTAGGGGCTACGTGTCCTTTTGAGGACACATGCAACAGTTCCCAAGATTTGCTACGGTATAAAAGGTCCTGGCTAATTGAAATTGATTCTAGTTGCAGTTCTAAATTAGTGCGAAGATATGGCCAAGATATTACTCTACGGACCAAGTGCCAGTCCACCAACACGATCCTGTCTGCTTGCGCTTAAGGCACTGGAACTGCCCTACGAGCAGGTTATAGTCAATCCCTTGGCTGGGGAGACAATGGTGTCGGAGTTCTTGCAGAAGAATCCACAGCATACGGTGCCTGTTCTGGAGGATGATGAGTGCTGCATTTGGGACTCACATGCCATATTGGCGTACCTGGTGAATAGATATGCCACGGATGATGCACTGTATCCGAAGGATCCAAAGCAACGCGCAATTGTGGATCAACGTTTGCACTTTGATTCCAGTGTCATGTTCACTGGTGCATTTCTACCCATCACCAAGGGTCTGCTGTATTGCGGTGCAACGAACATAACCAAGGATCAAATTGATGAAGTCGCCAAGGTGTACGATCTGGTGGAGACCTTCTTATGTGGTAATGACTACGTAGCAGGCAACACACTGACCATCGCTGACTTTTGCTTCTTAACAACCATATCCTGCATGTTGCTCTATTTGGAGCTCGATGCAACCAAGTATCCCAATATGGCCGCCTGGTGGGAGCGCCTCAAGGAGCTGCTGTACTACGAGGAAGCCCATGGAATCGGAGCGGAGCAACTCGAGAGCCTTCTCAAGTCTAAGAACTTTACAATCGAGACTTAAGTTGCGATCTGTAAAATACATGTAATATTTCCTTATAACTTAATTCCTGTTTATGATCCTATCCCAAATAAAAAAGAGGAAATATTACAAAAAAAAAAAAAAAAAAAAAATTATAATCAACGCTTGGTTCATCTCAGCAGTTATCAAAGGTCCTTAAGAAGCCTTGTCAAGCAAAACAAATGAATAAAAAATATCCTAAAAAAAATAAAAATTAAAAATAAAAAAAGCTTCACAGAATGTAGAAAATAAAATCGTTACAATTATTTAGATTTAAGTTGTAAATTAATTAATTTATTATTTAAGCTTTTAAGTTAAGTTTTTGAGTTCGATTTCTACAAAAACTTTCGGTAAATAGTCCTTAAATCCTAAATATATATATACAAGTGAGTTTATATATTGATATTACATTTTTATTTTGGTTTTTGTTAAATTAAAATTTATATGCATATTTAATGGAATTTTTAAATTTTTAAATTTATTTTCCATCATTAAAAAAAAAGCGAGCCTCTTTCACTATGAAGTAAATAACAAGAGAGCTATAGTCGCACATTATTGAAATTAATTTAAAAAAATTTGAAAAAATTATAAATTAGTTTTATAAATATTAATTTTATATTTCATAAATTTAATTTTATTTTTTTTTTTTATTTTAAAGCTCTACAAAGTCTTTAACAAAAAATTAAGTTTAAGTTTCATCAAAGATGGGTTAAACGTCTAATATTGAGTTTTAATAATTAAAATATTTATTATTAATAAAAATCATTAATTGAAAAAATATATTTTTAAAAATAAAATAAAAAATAACAACATTACTTAAAGAAAATGATATTAAATTTTAGTAAAGAAATGAAAAAATAAAAATAATATAAAAATGTGCATTAATAAATATACCGCTTAAATTCATATATTTTGGAGAATAAAAATTAAAAATTAAATTAAAAATTAAATATGAATGAGAGAGAATAAAAATTAAAAATTAAACTAAAAATTTTAATATTAAAAAAAAATCTATTAGTGATTAATTAATAATTTTTACACACCTCGCATCATATTTTATAAGAGCTTTTGCTCTCTTTGTGAATTACCAAAAATTCAGTCATAGCCAAAAATAAAGAGAAAGTCGTATCTCTTCATTGCGAAAACTCTCTTTAGAATTGGCTAGAATTATGTGCAGTATAATTATTTATATAATTATTTTATAAAATATTAAACATGCGATTGATAAGTAAAAAAAGTCATGTGTCACATGTTAAGCACTCAAAATCTGAGATGTAGATCTTAGGAAAGTTTGAAGCCTCGCAAAGTCTGTCAATAATTTTGAAATAATTTTTAAAAATTATCCTAAATAATATTCAGAATATTAAGAAATTATTATAATTAGCCTTTTACCACACATCTTGATTTGTCTGGCTGAACAGATGTTTTTTTGTATGTTATCAATTTCCTATTAAACTTGATATCAGGTCACGTTTTTTTTCCCCCAAAACTTGATTAGAGGACCATCGGTCACTTCTGTGACTCAGTGCAGAACTCCGTCGAACATAGACCCGTATAAAAACCCGTATACTTTCACTCGATTGATTAGTTGCCATTGACTTAACAAGTGGGTAAACATGGGAAAGCTTAAGCTGTACGGTTTTGATGCGAGTCCTCCATTCCGGGCTGTTAAAATGACTCTGGCGGCTTTGGGTATCCCGTATGACATTGTCCAGGTGGATCTCTCCAAGGCTGAACACATCACTCCAGAGTTTCTGAAAAAGAATCCCCAGCACACGGTGCCAGTACTGGAGGATGGAGATGCCTACATATGGGACTCGCATGCCATAATGGCATATCTGGTGACCAAGTATGGCAAGGATGACTCCCTGTACCCCAAGGAGCCGCTGAAACGCGCCATTGTCGATCAACGTCTGCACTTTGAATCCGGTGTGGTGTTTGCCGGCGCCCTGGAGCGCATCACAGCACCCGTCCTGCGGTATGGCAAGACTGTGGTGCCCAAGGAAAGCATTCAGAAGGTGACTGAGGTGTACAACTTCGTCGAGACTTTCCTGAAGGATCGCAGCTACATAGCTGGAGATCAGCTGACCATTGCCGACTTCAGTGTTGTCTCGTCGATCACCACATTGGAGGCCTACCTGAAAGTGGATGACGCCAAGTATGTGAATATCAGTGCCTGGATCAAGCGACTGGAGCAGCTGCCCTACTACAAAGAGAATGTAACGGGTGTTCAGGCATTTTTGGGTTTAGTTCAAAGTTTAAAAATTACCATTGAGACATAAGATTATGTTTAAATAAATGATAAGAGCTCGATAAGATCCCATAGGCTATCAATCAAACATTAATTATCTATTCAAACGATGATTACTTTGGGTAGATAAGAAATTCTAATGATTAGTTTTAATACTCGTGACCTCACACACACCTTGGCTCCAGGAGTGGGGGCTCCTGGCCCCCAGTGGACAGCTAAGGCATTGCAAATACCTTGAGTCGATAGCGATTAAATGTACATAGTAACGGTTCCCAGACAGATAGTTTTTTTCTCTATGCGGGGGCGTCTCGCATACCGTTAACTATCTATCAAATCGCTTGTCGCCTAAAATAGGTGATTAACTGGGGACCCACCCAAAAAAAAGAAAAAGGCGGACCAAATGTTACCAATGTTTCCTCACTGTCATTTCATCATAAATGAAATGTATACAAATGCTGAACCAGGAGGAGCATAGCTGACGCAATCCCTACCAGAACTTTCTCATTTTTATTCTGAACTTTCGCTCTCCAAAGCTCTGGGGGCTTACTCTCCATGTGCGCTATGTGAAATTATCTGGGCTCTCGGCTAAGCAGTCAGTGAAAGTGTGTATCACGATTAGGAGCTATGGGAAAACTAACGCTTTATGGCTTGGAGCTAAGCTCCCCGGTGCGAGCGGTCAGAATGACGCTGGCCGCACTTCAGTTGACCTTTGACTTTGTCGAGGTCAACATTATGAACAAGGAACAACACTCGCCCGAGTATCTGAAGAAGAATCCACAACACACAGTGCCCATGCTGGAGGATGGAGATGTCTGCCTGTGGGACTCACATGCCATCATTTGTTACTTGGTCAGCAAATATGGCCAGGAGGATTCACTCTATCCCAAGGATCTGGCAAGACGTGCAGTTGTCGATCAGCGTTTACACTTCGACTCTGGGGTCATGTTCAATGCAATTAAGTCCTTCACCGTATTGGTGCTCTTCAAGAAACAGAAGGAGGTACCCCAGTGCTATGTGGATGGCATTCTCGAGGTGTACGACTTTTTGGAGGCCTTCCTCAAGAATCATGATTACATGGCGGGCAATCAAGTGACCGTCGCCGACTTCAGTATCATAACAACACTCAGTGCGATGATGGGCTACATACCACTGGATGACGTCAAGTACCCGAAGATCGGTGCGTGGATAAAGCGACTGGAGGAGCTACCCTACTACGCGGAGAACTCTCGAGGTGCTGCCGCCTTTCTGGAAGTAATAAAAAATCTTAACTTTAAGATTGTACAATAAAATTAAAGTCATTATTACAAACCAAACACATCTTGAGAGCCAATCCAATCCATACCAAAAACAACATTCGAAAACTTCCGATAAAGTTGTTTATGTTGTTTGTTGTTTATGTTATTTCGTCATCTGTCATCGCGTTGTAATAATAAAAATATTGATTCAGCCAGAGATAAGGAAATATCATCATGAATAGGTAAAAATGTAGATAAATGCTAAGAACTTTGCTCTTGAGCTTTGGCTCTCTTAGCGCTGTAGATTCTCTTGCAGCGGCCAAAGATATAAAAGGCAACTGGAAGTCGGTTTCCACATCAGTTGTAAACCCGAACCCAAACAGTGAACATGTCCGCAATTACACTTTACGGTATCGATGCCAGCCCTCCGGTGCGTGCTGTTAAGATGGCATTGGCAGCTTTGGAACTGCCCTATGAGTTCAAGCTTGTGGATCTCGTCAAGAAGGAGCAACTAAATCCGGAATATACAAAGAAGAATCCACAGCACACGGTGCCCATGCTGGAGGATGGGGATGTGTGCGTTTGGGACTCACATGCCATCATTTGCTACCTGGTGAGCAAGTATGGCAAGGATGACTCCCTCTATCCCACCGACCTGGTCAAGCGTGCCAGGGTCAATCAGCGTCTGCACTTCGAGACCGGAGTACTCTTCGCCTCTGGCCTTCTAGCCATCACAAGGCCACTCTTCTTCGCCGGCAGGAAGTTGGTGACAAAGGAGCGCATCGCGGCCATCACTGAGGGCTACGACTTCTTGGAGACCTTCCTCAAGGAGAGCAACTACGTGGCCGGCGATCACCTGACTGTGGCCGACTTCAGTGTCATCACCACCATCAGCAACCTGCAGGTCTTCGCTCCCATCGATGGGGCCAAATATGTGAACATCGCTGCGTGGATCAAGCGCATGGAGCAGCTGCCATACTACGAGCAAAACACCAAAGGTGCCCAAATGTTTGCAACGATAGCGAACACCGTGGGCTTCACCATAGAAACATAGATTATTTATTATAATAAATTATATAGAAAATTTAAAATTTAAAAACAAAATAAAATATTTTTATTTTTTTAAAGAACTCAAACCTCCCATTGCTTCCCACAGATCTAAAAGCTTTTCCCAAGTATGAGAAAGCTTTCCTCTTGTTGATTCTCTCTTAAAATCAGGTTCGTTTATCGCACATAAATAGATCAGAGAGCAAAGGTCCCCCCCCCCCCCCCTCTCCTCACCACACCCCCTTTTCCTACTAATTGATTGAGCTCCAAGTGGTTATTACACACACAGCGAGGCAACAACATGACTCGTCCCACGCTTCACGGCTTGGATCCCAGCCCGCCAGCTCATGCGGGGAAGATGACCCTAACAGTACGCGGTGTGAGCACTAGAGGTTGATAATGTACGACTCTGGAACTCTCATGCCATAGTGGCGTATCTGGAGCTCGGATATGCCCATGAGGAAGAATCCACAGCTGGAGAATCCCATGCTGGAGGATGGGGATGTCTGCCTGTCGGACTCACATGCCATCATTTGTTACTTGGTCAGCAAATATGGCCTTTCTAGGCTCCTAGAAAGTTCTCCGCGTAGTAGGGTAGTTCCTCCAGTCGCCTTATCCAGGCACCAATCTTCGAGTACTTGACGTCATCCAGTGGTATGTAGCCGCCCTTCTGGAAGTAATAGAATATCGAAACTTCAGGATTGTACAATAAAATTACAGTCATTATTACAAACCAAACAAATTCTGAGAGCCAATCCAAATTATACCAACAACAACATTCAAAAAGTTGTTTTTGTTTTTGTTGTTTATGTTATTTCGTCACCTGTCATCGCGTTGTAATTATTTAAGTATTGATTTGGCCAGAGATAAGGTAATATCATCATGAATAGGGGGAAAAAATTGCTATTGAGCTTTGGCTCTCACAGCGCTGTAAATTCTCTTGCAGGGGCCAAGATATAAAAGACAACTGGAGGTCGGTTTCCACATCAGTTGTAAGCCCGAATCCAAACAGGTAACATGGCCACAATAACACTTTACGGTATCGATGGGAGCTCTCCGGTGCGTGCTGTTAAGATGACGCTGGCAGCTCTGGGACTGCCCTACGAGTACAAGCTTGTGGATCTTCTCAAGAAGGAGCAACTAAATCCGGAATATACAAAGAAGAATCCACAGCACACGGTGCCCATGCTGGAGGATGGCGATGTGTGCGTTTGGGACTCACATGCCATCATTTGCTACCTGGTGAGCAAGTATGGCAAGGATGACTCCCTCTATCCCACCGACCTGGTCAAGCGTGCCAGGGTCAATCAGCGTCTGCATTTCGAGACCGGAGTACTTTTCGCCTCTGGCCTTGTATCAATCACTAGGCCACTCTTCTTTGCCGGCAGAAAGTTGGTGTCAAAGGAGCGCATCGCGGCCATCACTGAGGGCTACGACTTCTTGGAGACCTTCCTGAAGGAGAGCAACTACGTTGCCGGCGATCACCTGACTGTGGCCGACTTCAGTGTCATCACCACCATCAGCAACCTGCAGGTCTTCGCTCCCATCGATGGGGCCAAATATGTGAACATCGCTGCGTGGATCAAGCGCATGGAGCAGCTGCCATACTACGAGCAAAACACCAAAGGTGCCCAAATGTTTGCAACGATAGCGAACACCGTGGGCTTCACCATAGAAACATAGATTATTTATTATTATAAATTATATAGAAAATTTCAAATTTAAAAACAAAATAAAATATTTACTTTTTTAAAGAAATCAAACCTCCCATTGCTTCCCACAGATCTAAAAGCTTTTCCCAAGTATGAGAAAGCTTTCCTCTTGTTGATTCTCTCTTAAAATCAGGTTCGTTTATCGCACATAAATAGATCAGAGAGCAAAGCCCCCCCCCCCCCTCCCCCTCTCCCCATCACACTCCCTTTTTCAAATCATTGATTGAGCTCCAAGTGGTTTTTATAAACACAGCGAGACAACAACATGATTCGTCCCACGCTTCACGGCTTGGATCCCAGCCCGCCAGCTCGTCTGGGGAAGATGACCCTAACAGTACGCGGTGTGAGCACTAGAGGTTGATAATGTACGACTCTGGAACTCTCATGCCATAGTGGCGTATCTGGTGCTCGGATATGCCCATGAGGAAGAATCCACAGCACACGGTGCCCATGCTGGAGGATGGGGTTGTCTGCCTGTCGGACTCACATGCCATCATTTGTTACTTGGTCAGCAAATATGGCCTTTCTAGGCTCCTAGAAAGTTCTCCGCGTAGTAGGGTAGCTCCTCCAGTCGCCTTATCCAGGCACCAATCTTCGAGTACTTGACGTCATCCAGTGGTATGTAGCCGCCCTTCTGGAAGTAATAGAATATCGAAACTTCAGGATTGTACAATAAAATTACAGTCATTATTACAAACCAAACAAATTCTGAGAGCCAATCCAAATTATACCAACAACAACATTCAAAAAGTTGTTTTTGTTTTTGTTGTTTATGTTATTTCGTCACCTGTCATCGCGTTGTAATTATTTAAGTATTGATTTGGCCAGAGATAAGGTAATATCATCATGAATAGGGGGAAAAAATTGCTATTGAGCTTTGGCTCTCTTAGCGCTGTAAATTCTCCTACAAGGGCCAAGATATAAAAGACAACTGGAGGTCGGTTTCCACATCAGTTGTAAGCCCGAATCCAAACAAGAAATATGGTCGCAATAACGCTTTACGGTATCGATGGGAGCTCTCCGGTGCGTGCTGTAAAGATGACGTTGGCAGCTCTGGGACTGCCCTACGAGTACAAGCTTGTGGATCTTCTGAAGAAGGAGCAACTGAACCCGGAATTTGTAAAGAAGAATCCACAGCACACGGTGCCCATGCTGGAGGATGGAGATGTGTGCATTTGGGAATCGCATGCCATCATTTGCTACCTGGTGAGCAAGTATGGCAAGGATGACTCCCTCTATCCCACCGACCTGGTCACGCGCGCCAGGGTCAATCAGCGTCTGCATTTCGAAAATGGAGTGCTTTTCGCCTCTGGCCTTCTACCGATTGTTAGGGCAGTTTTCTTTGCCGGCAGAAAGTTGGTGTCAAAGGAACGCATCGCAGCCATCACTGAGGGCTACGACTTCTTGGAGACTTTCCTCAAGGAGAGCAACTACGTTGCCGGCGATCACCTGACTGTGGCCGACTTCAGTGTCATCACCACCATCAGCAACCTGCAGGTCTTCGCTCCCATCGATGGGGCCAAATATGTGAACATCGCTGCGTGGATCAAGCGCATGGAGCAGCTGCCATACTACGAGCAAAACAGCAAAGGTGCCCAGACGTTTGCAACGACAGCAAACACCGCGGGTTTCACCATAGAAACATAGATTATTTATTATTATAAATTATATAGAAAATAAAATATTTACTTATTTAAAGAAATTATTTTTTTCCCATTGCTTCCCATAGATCTAAAAGCTTTCTTCAAGCATGGGAAAGCTTTCTACTTGTTGATTCTCTCTTAAAATCAGATTCGCTTATCGCACATAAATAGATCAGAGAGCAAAGATCCCGCCTCTCTCTCTTTTCTATTCAGTCGTGGGTTGCCGCTATATAAGGAATATACAGTCTCTCGACTGGTCAGTTAGTTATCGACGTTACTTGAGTCCGAGAGCATGGGAAAACTGACGCTTTACGGTTTGGATGGCAGTCCTCCAGTGCGAGCTGTTAAATTGTTGCTGGCGGCACTTGAGCTGCCCTATGAGTACAAGGTTATAAATCTGTTCAACAAGGAGCACTATGCGGAGGATTATCTGAAGAAGAATCCACAGCACACAATTCCCCTGCTGGAGGATGATGGTGCCTACATAACGGACTCACATGCCATTATGGTCTATCTGGTGAGCAAGTACGCCAAGGATGACTCTCTCTATCCCAAGGATCTGCTGCAACGTGCACTCGTCGACCAACGTATGTACTTTGAGACGGGCGTGGTATTTGCCAGTGCTCTGCGTAGCTTCGTTCGCTTGGTGCTCTTCATGAAGGTCAAGGAAGTACCCAAGGAGCGCATCGATGCCATCATTGAGGTGTACGACTTTGTTGAAATCTTCCTCAAGGATCACGACTACATCGCCGGCGACAAATTGACCATTGCCGACTTCAGTCTCATCTCTTCGATCAGTTCACTCGTGGGCTTCGTCGACCTGGACTCTACCAAATATGCAAGGATATCTGCATGGATCAAGCGCTTGGAGCAACTGCCCTACTATGAGCTGAATGCCACAGGTGCTCAAGCGCTGATTGAAATTGTAAAACAAACGAATTTCACTGTAGCTGCTAATTAATAATAATGTTTTTAATATTCAATAATATTAGTAACATTATTTCAAGCAGAAATGTTGAGATTAAATATGTTATTATATTATTATTATTATTATTATTATTATTATATCTTCTCCATTGCTCGACGTTCTATTTTTATATAAAATAAAATAATTTAATACACAAAGCGAAAACAAGAAGGTTTTGACCTTTACACCTACCCCTCTTCTAGTTCTTTTTCTGTGTTCTGTTTTGTTCTCTCTTTCGTTGGAATTTTGAGCTAACAAAAAAAAGCTTTTTGCTTGGGCCCCAAGTAGTTATTATGCACACAGCGAGGCGACAACATGCCCCGTCTCACGCTCTACGGCTTGGATCCCAGCCCGCCAGTACGTGCGGTGAAGATGACTCTGGCCGCCCTGCAAATAGCGTATAAATATGTCCAGGTGAATGTGCTCAAGCGAGAGCAGCATTTGCCGGAATATGTGGCCAAGAATCCGCAGCGCACGGTGCCCATGCTTGAGGATGATAATCTACGATTCTGGGACTCTCATGCAATAATGGCGTATCTGGTGCGTAGATATGCCAAAGATGATGCACTGTATCCAAAGGATTTCTATAAACGCGCCCTTGTCGATCAACGTCTGCACTTTGAGTCCGGAGTGGTATTCGCCAATGCCTTGATAAGCATTACCAAGATGGTTCTATTCAATGGACAAACTGAGGTGCCCAAGGAGCGCATTCAGGCCATTGTCGAGGCTTATGACTTTGTCGAGGTGTTCCTCAAGGACAACGACTACATTGCGGGCGACCAGCTGACCATAGCTGACTTTAGTCTCATCTCATCTATAAGCTCAATGGTGGCCTATGTCGAGATTGATCCCCTGAAGTACAGCAGGTTAACCGCATGGATGAATCGCATGCAACAGCTGCCCGTCTATTCGGAAAACGCCAATGGTGCTCGACTCTTTGTGGCTTCTGTCAAAAAAGCCAAATTCACGGTTGCCCCATAAAAAACAAGTTTCCATCTGATCGTGACGAGTAATGATGATATTCACTTTTATTTTAAATAATTAAATACACAATAAACAAAGTTATATATAAACCTACAGGTTATATTTATTTATACATAAATACAAACATACATACATGTATCTATGTATGCATAAGTATTAGTTCATATATATTCATGTTAAATAAATATTCCACGCACAGAACTCGAGTACAAAGTTGAAATGAAGAACAAAGAGAGTCGCTCATTCATCTGCCGAACTCTCTTAAAGCTTAAACCATCCACTCTTTAATTTTTATGCTCTTTAAAATTTAGGCAATTAATCGACTTGTTGTAGTCCAAAAGCTTTCAAAAGAATAGAACTCTGTTCGGTAATGACGTCGACACACATTGTACACACATACATGCATAAAAACATACATATACAAATACACATAGACGTTTTCTAGACAAGAATTTTGCCATATCTGCAACTTTGTGTTTGACCCAAGCCATAGAAATTCTTATCAGATGTTCGTCAAAATAGTCCACAAGTATAAACAATTTAATGGACATAAATTGGCTGCGAAGGGGCCGCTACTTCACGTGCTTCATGACAAGCACCGTATGTTTGTCTCTATGTGATATTGTGTATTTATATATATGTGTGTGTGTGTGTGTGTGCATGTACAGTTATATAAGCTGTTATCAGCTGAAAAGCAAATTGGCCGACTCGATTATCTTTTGAAGTCGATGAAGAGCAGCGTAAATAATAAAATAGTTTTCCTAGAATTAAACTAAACATGGCAAATGACTTTGTAGTTACCTTTTACACCTTCACGCTTATCATGAACTAAAAATAAATAAAAATAAAATTTCCACTTGAATTGAATTTTTCTTTCTTTTCTGCCCTTAACTTATGTTATACAGTGTTTGAAAGCAATTGATTGATGGAATTACAGACACGACAGTTCAGTTCGCGCTTCAAAGCAGTGGACTGTATAATTGTGAAATCAAAAATGAATACAATTATAAGAGCATTAATTAAAAAGCTTTGATACGATTACAACTTGAAGCTAGTATAAATGCAGCGATCCGAGCAAACGGACGTTTGAGCTTAGATATGGGCAAGCTAGTGTTGTATGGCCTGGAGCCAAGTCCGCCGGTGCGGGCATGTAAAATGGCACTTCATGCCTTGGGCCTCCAGTATGAATATAAATTGGTCAACCTGTTGGCCGGTGATCACAAGGACAAGGAGTATGTACTGAAAAATCCACAGCACACAGTGCCATTGCTGGAGGATGATGGCAAATACATATGGGATTCACATGCCATAATGGCATATCTGGTGCGCAAGTATGGCAAGGATGATGAGTTGTATCCCAAAGACTTCTATCAACGTGCGGTTGTGGATCAACGTTTGCACTTTGATTCTGGCGTGATATTTCAAGGCTGTATCCGTAACATTGCTCTGCCCTTGTTCTATCAGAACGAGACGACGGTGCCGCGAAGCAAAATTGACGCCATCTATGAGGCTTATGGCTTTCTGGACTCGTTTTTGGGCACACAGAATTATTTGTGTGGCTCCAAGGTAACAATAGCTGACTTCAGTTGTGTGTCCTCGGTGTCCAGTTTATTGGGAATGGCACCGATAGACGCTGGACGTTATCCTCTGCTTAGCGCTTGGCTTGAACGGATGAAGCAACTGCCAAACTACCAATCGACGAATGGCAATGGAGCACAAATGTTAATTGAAATGTGGAATGCGAAGATAACAGCAATTGTTTGATTATCCAATTGATTTTAGCTCCTTCCTTTGTACATAAACTTTTATTGTATATTAGTGGAAAATGCATATTGCACAAAACATTTGCGTCGACTTAAATATCACAATTTACAAGTAAATGATTGTTTGAGGACAAACTACAAGGCACTTATTCGAAGGTTAAACGTAATTTACAATGCCGTTTGTCAAAAAATTTTTTACAAAAATTATTGCACAAAATGTTTTGTTTGCTGAGACCGCATTACTGGTAGAAATGTTCGACTGCGAGATGCCCTCGATATTCAATGGCATTACTTTCTACGAAAGATTTAAAACGAAACTAGAGATTTACTTAACGTTTTGCATGTCGATTCATGAAATGCCCTGTTTGGCTGGGAATCACCGAAATTGACTAACGGCTGTTAGCTTGAGGTTTTGCGCTTTTCGAGCGCCTTCCAAACCAGTTTCATTCGCTGTACGCACTCACGATGCTGTGTTTCCCACAACAGCGTTGTGAGTCGTCCCACTGTAGCGACACCATCGTCAGCGCCACGCACCCATTGGAGTAGCAACTGGTAGATTACCTGTAAATTATTGAAAATAATATAAGTGGAATCATATGAGAAACCAATTTGGTAACTGACCTCTTTAATATTTCCATGCATTTGATGATCTATTATCGCTTGCTCGATCTGACCTTCTGAATGACCCAACTCGCGCATTACCTGTTTCCAGCCTTCTCCCAAATGTGTGGAAACTGTATCCAGGAGGCGAGAGTCTGGCTCCTCTTGTGACTGCATCATGGTCACAATGGTGACAGTTTTACGTGGTACTTGACGTTTGGCTTCTGACGAAGTTACCGCCAACGGTGCTCCTTCTTCGGGTGCACTTGTGCTGCTTTTCCGGGAGGTGCTTGTAGTTAAGTTCTGATTAAAATTGTATACAGAACCAAAATGTAAATTGCTGGAATTCGAGAAATTCATTACAACATTTTGCTGTGCATTATGTACATTCATAGTGTTCATTGTATTGTTGCTGTTATTGTTGTTGCTGCTGTTGACTAGAGCAGTACCCGGTATTCTCGCTGAATGCACCACATCCATTGAGTTGTAATTCGGGTCGGATAATTCGCGCAACACAGATTCGGTTAGGTCCGTTGAAGCTGTTGGCGTAGAGGATGGTAACGACAGGGCGCCACTGTTTTCTCCTTCGCTGACAGGTAATGCATCAGTTTCCAATCTTCCCTCCGTATTGGTATCCATGTTTGTGTTCGTGGGCGTCTCTTTGCTACCGCCAAAAATGTTTGGCAACAAGCTCTTGAGTTTTGGCATATGTTCTATAAATACAGTACGCTATCGGAAATGCCAGAGAACGGGTATTTTCCGTGCAGAACAAATGAAATCCGCTCACTCTATTGTCTTTGTTGTGAATGGCGCTAAAGGTGGTCGACTTGTGAATATAGCGCTTTTGTTATCGATAAATTGTCGACAACACCCTCCTACTTAACCATCTGGTAGCACGAACTTCTTTAATTCTAAGCGTTGCCACCTCGAAAACGCCATGTGGCAGCACACTGCATTTTGCCACGTTCGCTCAGTTGCTCATTCATTCACTTTACTTGAAGTTGATATCCGTTTCGTGTGCGTATTGCAGTTCTAAGTAGAAAGTTTTAAACTAAATTAATTAAAAAGATTTCAACAAAACACACTAACATAATGTGATAAACTGTGTGCGGCTAAATGTGCAATTGCAATTGTTAAAGTAAAACAAAAATGTGCTTAAATTTACAGCTATTAAGGCCGAAGGAAGGCGGCGGCAACCAGAGAGAAAATTGAGGCCGCGGCTGCCGCAACGTGGAAACTTCTTCCGTGAATTTAAATATTGAAGCAAATACCTATCTTCGAGTGCAACGGGCGCCTAATTTGCTTAAAGCGGAAACTGTTACTAGAATATTTATTATGATAAAGACAAAAACAACGTGTTTTTCAATAGTACTATCAACCTCACGGTTAATCGTCATTACACATATGCAGGGCACGGGGCACTTACTCATACGTACCAAGAGAAAGACAAAAAGTCAGTGCCATATTTCTTCGTCCGCTATAGCGGCAGAAGCGGCGGAGACAGCGACTACGTCCACGCATACACTATTAAAATAAGCATATATGTGCACAAACGTATATATGACTATGTCCGATTGTCAGTATAGTGAGCAAGCGGGAGCTGCAGACATAGTGTGCGGTTTTGGTGGTAGTAGTGCGCGCGTGCTTTTGTATATGTGTTAGTGTGTGCTGGCATGAGCTATACGTTTCTTGAACTTTTAGTTCTTGCCTTTAAAATGTAATTTCGTTTTACTAATACGAAAAAATACGAATTATAGCCTAGTACACCCACGCGTTCAAACAAGTTGAACAAAAGCTGTAAAACCCTTTCACCTGATTGGAAGCCGCATGTTCACTCATTGAAGATAGAACATTACAATTGTGGACTAAGCGCCCTCGCTGTAAACCCCGTTTCACGCTCGCTTACCCTCCGACTTCCGCCTACGCATACATGATGCTCCACTTTTGTGTACTGCTCTCAGCTGCAGTTACAATAACAAAAACAATAATAATTGTCCAATAAATGACCCGCATGTTTATGCATAAAGGTCGCCACAAGTCGAAATGACGGGGGAGAGAGCACACACGTATAAAGAAACTCTATATTATCTTGTCGACGGTCTCTCTCTTAAATTTATGCACATTTCTGTTAAGAACACCGAGGCCTTCCACAGTTTGCCATATGCTCGACCAATTGCATTTATTGTAGCGCATTTGGGGCGGCAACACGACAAACATGTTTTTTTTTTGTATCTCTTTTGTTTTTGGTTAAATTGCTTTGGCATCTTTATTGCCTGTTGCTTTTTGAGCTGACAAATTAAACATTAAATAACTATCATTTTAATTTATGTATATATTTATTTATTTATTTTTTTTTTGTAATTACAGCAGGAGACACGTCAAGTTAATCAAACTGGATTTTGTTAAGGGACAAATATAGGCCGGATTTTTTGGATTTTACAGTACAGTAAGTTGAATAACCTGCCCAAAAATATTTACGTTCAAAAATCCGCTTACTATTATGTATAAATTTGCATTAATTAGCATTTTACACAGTTTAGTTTTCAAATCTTGTTTGTTGTTTTTGTTGTTGTAATTTTTGTAACAAAGGGCGATTGCACAGAAAACCCGACTTTTATCTGTACTATAAATAGAAAGAAAAAAAAAGAAACTGGGAAAGTTTGTGTGGATTTTCACCAGCCACTACTTTGAGACTTCGACGTGCTTGTTCTTTAAAATTTCCCACTTCGATAGTGTAAGACCTTTTTGAGTCAAGCAACAGGCAAGATTCATGGGTCTTCCCACTTAACCAAAAATCAAAAATTTCTATATGTAAATTGTGCATAGAAAACATTCAAAGCTGAACTTTAGCAGTCGACGTGAACGCTGAGTGTGTCGTCGCTGCAAGGCAGCACATGCATATGTATGCGAACATTTACATATGAGTGAATGTGTGTGTCGGTATGTGCATGAGTTGTTGTTTTTGTTTTTTTTTTTTTTACCTGTGTCTTTTTCGTAAGCACCCAACAAATGCTGCCACGAAAGGTGCCAAGCCACCAATACCAATACCAAGGAACGACGAGTCGAAAAATAAAGAAGTGCGCATGCAGTACAACAGCAGACCACAGCACAAATACAAACGCATATGAAAACACATATACAAATACAAATACAAATACAATCACTGGCACAGGCACAGGCACAAGCATACACACTTGTCGATCGTTTTATGTAGTTGCCGGCTATCATCCGGTTTTATTGCTCCCCCTTATCTGCCTCCCCGCCAGCACACAGTACCTCATCAAGCTAGACTCTCTCGCTCACTCTTGGCGTGTTTCTTCTTTTGACACATTTTTATACCCTCATGTGCGTGCAGCCCAATTACATTGTAATTTAGTTTATTATGTTTTGATGACACACACATGTAATACGTAAATAGAACATATTTATATAAATGCATTTATATATGCATTCAAAAAATATTTCAAAGAGAGAACAACAATTGTTTTAAATTTTAAATTAATACCTTAAATTTTACCTTCTACTAATGCAGTGTATATTTTATTCGGCTTCGGTGTTGATCATTTAACATTTTTGTTAATTTTGTATCATTGTGTGTGTGTGTGTCTGTGTGTATAAAGCCAATGGCGGCGATAGTGGCAACGTCTTTTGTTGTTCTTGTAGCCGTTGCTGTTGCTGCTACTTCTGGGGCTGCTTCAGCAGAAGAAGAAAATGTAGGCTAAAAAACTTGTTGGGCGCTGATTTAGAAAACCGCAGACTCACACAAACACAATGAAACGTACATCTACAGTTTTAAACAAGTGCATGTCTTTAACGGTATTCAGATGAAATACCCGTAACAAACCAAAAGAATGCTGCTACTCTCGATCTCTCCGAGGCTGCTGGCTGCTGGCTGCTGGCTGCTGGCTGGTGGCTGAAGCGTTTTCATACCTTTCACTAGACCAAAACCGGACTTTGTCGCATTTAAGACCGATCCCAATCATTTTATATTATGTATTATACATTATTTGTATATATTTATATCTGGACTATTTAGAGGCTCTTATCAGCTCAGTTGATAGCTATCAGTGTGTTTGCTTTGAATATTTGCCAGCGTGGTCGCTACACACACACACAGGCACCCGCATACATAGACAACAGGCACAAAAACTGCTGTCCACTTATCGGCAATGTTGAAAATAGTCTTTCACTCAAAGAATCGAGTACTCCATTATATACACTTAATACACAGAATATATATTTATTTTTTTTTTGTGTTTTTTTTTTTTTTTTGGCAAAGTCATACGTGGCCCTAACCAACCAAACTAATCATAAAATAAAACTTACATAGCGGAGAAAATAGATTTGCTTTATCAGCTAAGCGAGACGAGATCCCCTTATTGCCCATAGGAAACATAAGCACTGTAGGAGCCCCTTAACTATTATCGGAATCGTCGACGACATGCGGGTCGTCGTCTTATCAAGAAAAAGTAGATTTGACAAGCTCCCAATGCCCAACATGGCTTCTGGTTTATCTACCCCACGTAAATACGTTGCCATGTAGAATCCATAAAATCCTAGACAATATTTTTGCTGCGACTCTTTTTTTTTTTCTTTTTCTGTTGCTTTTTTATTTGTTTATTTTTTTTATTTTTATTTTTTTTTTTGAAAAGTTCAGCTAAATGTTAAATGTGAACAATTATTTGTATATGTCAAGTAAATGTCAATATATTTTGTATTTTATTTTTTATAATGGAGGGATGAAACTTCAAAATTAGACACTACAACAAATTAAAAATAAATATACTATTTATATGTTAAATTTAATAAATTGGAAAATTTCTAAATTTTTTTAAAGCTTAAGTCAAATTAAATTAATTACATTTTAACTAATTAAATGAATTACTCTTTGCTTGTAGTGTTACTGTAACGACTTGGAACGAAAAAGGACTCTTCTCTTTTTTTAAGTAATGCAAGCAGCAGCGATGGAGGAATCTAACGGTAAGCAATTATATTGACAATGAAATTTCAATATTTACATTTTGATATCTTCTCTCCTTTAGCAACTAACATTGAGCAACAACCAAACGCCCTCAACAATGGGCAGGAACTGGTATCGTCTAACGAGCAGCCATCATCGCCATCTCCGGTGGTCACGCCCACCAGTAGCACTGGCACTGGCAATGCCACGCCCGCATTTAGCTACGACGATCTATTCCCGGCCCTGCCGGCGAATTCATCATTGAGTGGACTCGGTGGCAACGCTGCACCAACAATTGCACGCGTGACCAGCAAGCAGAAGACACAGGTAAGTGTCAGATGAGACAATTTTCTGCTTTGGTACATTGATAATTTGATTAATTAATCAAACCATTCCATTTGATTGTAGGTACTGCACGTGCCCATGGAGGAGCGTAAGTCAACGGAGTCTGAAAAGTTTGGAGAGGGTGAATCGAAGCGTATTTGCCAGCAGATTACAAAGGAGACGGGCGCTCAGATTGAAATTTCCAGTTGCAAGAATCAAACACTCACCTTTTTGATCAAGGGGAAGAATACGGAGCTGCAAGACGCACGCCTCAAGATCCTAATGAACTTTTCAACTCAGGCTAGCCGTGAGCTGAATATTCCCCGTGATCATTATCGCGTCATTTTGGGCAAGCGCGGAGAACGTCTGCGTGAGCTTGAACGTGTTACCGCGACGCGCATTAATATACCCCACCTTGGAGATGAGAGCAATGTAATCACCATTGCTGGTCCCAAGGAGGGTATTGAGCGTGCGGAACAGGAGATTCGCCAATTGTCCGCTGAGCAGTACAAGAAATCTTCGGATCGGACGACGGTGCCCAAAATTTACCATCCGTTCATTGTTGGCCCCTACAATGAAAATCTTAACAAGCTGCAGGAGGAAACAGGAGCCAAGATCAATGTCCCTCCACAGCAGGTGCAAAAGGAGGAGATTATTATCTCTGGCGAGAAGGATGCTGTGGCCGCTGCTAAGGCTAAAGTTGAAACCATTTACAAGGAGATGGAAAAGAAATGCTCAACAGTAAGCGTTGAAGTGGCTAAGCCGCAGCATCGCTATGTTATCGGCCCAAAGGGCTCCACCATTGCTGAGATCCTGCAGCTTACTGGTGTTTCCGTTGAGATGCCGCCCAGCGACTCCTCCTCGGAGACAATTACACTGCGTGGACCACAGGTTGCACTGGGCAATGCCCTCACTGTTGTCTATCAAAAAGCCAACTCTGTTAAATCAGTGGAGGTAAATGCACCGCATTGGATACACAAGTATGTGATCGGTCGCAAAGGTGCCAACATGAAGCAGCTTGAGGAGGATTGTCCCAATGTAAATGTTAACTGTTTGGATAATAAGATCAAGCTCGAAGGTGATCCAGAGAATGTGGACAAAGCTGTATCCTATTTGAATCAAATCATTCAAAACTATGAGTTGAACTTCACGTATGAGTTTATGACTGTGAATCCATCCTTCTACAAGCATATTATTGGCAAGGCGGGCGCCAATGTCCATCGTCTGAAGGAAGAACTAAAGGTCAACATATACTTTGAAGATCGTGAGTGTCAGAACAACATTCGCATTGAGGGTCCCAAAGAGGGTGTGCGACAGGCTCAGCTTGAATTACAAGGAAAAATCGACAAACTGGAAAATGAAAAGTCAAAGGATGTGATTATTGATCGTCGTCTGCACCGTTCCATAATTGGATCCAAGGGCGAGAAAATACGTGAAGTTAAGGATCGTTACCGTCAGGTAACAATCACGATACCCACACCTCAGGAGAACACCGACATTGTTAAACTACGCGGTCCCAAGGAGGATGTAGACAAGTGCCATAAGGATCTGCTTAAACTTGTCAAGGAAATTCAGGAAGCATCGCACATCATCGAAGTGCCAATTTTCAAACAATTCCACAAGTTTGTCATCGGCAAAGGCGGCGCCAATATCAAAAAGATTCGGGACGAGACTCAAACGAAAATCGACTTACCTGCCGAGGGTGATACCAACGAGGTGATTGTCATCACTGGTAAGAAGGAGAATGTTTTGGAAGCTCGGGATCGTATCCAAAAGATTCAAAACGAACTCTCTGACATCGTTACCGAAGAGGTTCAAATTTTGCCAAAATACTACCACTCCATCATTGGCACTGGCGGCAAGCTCATCTCCTCCATCATGGAGGAATGCGGAGGTGTTGCTATCAAGTTCCCTAACAGCGATTCCAAGAGTGATAAGGTAAAAGAATCTCATCTATTTCATCAAACAACGATTATAATCCTTTAAAATTGAATTCCATAGGTTACCATTCGCGGTCCTAAGGATGATGTGGAGAAAGCCAAAGCACAGCTTCTGGAATTAGCCAACGAACGTCAGCAGGCCTCGTTCAGCGTTGAGGTGCGCGCTAAGCAACAGCACCATAAATTCCTTATTGGCAAGAATGGTGCCTCCATCCGAAAGATTCGCGATGCGACGGGTACCCGTATCATTTTCCCCTCCAACGAAGATACCGACAAGGAAGCCATCACTATTATTGGTAAAGAGGAAAGTGTTAAAATGGCCAAAGAGCAACTGGAGGCCATTATCAAGGAGTGCGATGAAGTCACTGAGGGTGAAGTTACTGTTGATCCCAAGCACCACAAGCATTTTGTGGCCAAACGTGGCACCATTTTGCATCGCATCTCTGAAGAGTGTGGCGGCGTTATGATTTCCTTCCCTCGACCTGGTACTGTCTCTGACAAGGTGACAATTAAGGGTCCCAAGGAGTGCATCGAAGCAGCCAAGCAGCGCATCGAGGAAACGGTTGCTGATCTGGAAGCTCAAGTAACCATTGAAGTGGTCATACCCCAGCGCCAGCATCGCACTATTATGGGCGCACGCGGTTTCAAAGTGCAACAGGTAACATCTGAGTTTGATGTGCAGATTAAGTTCCCTGATCGCGATGCCACCGAGCCTGTCGAAGGACTGACAAATGGTGTCAACGGTGATAATGAGAGCTGCGAGGGTGATTCCAGCGCGGAGCCAATCCGCCAGTGCGATATCATTCGCATCACTGGACGCGTCGAAAAGTGTCACGCCGCTAAACAGGCACTGATCGATCTTATACCCGTTGAGGAAGAATTAAATGTTCCTTACGATCTGCATCGCACCATCATTGGCCCACGTGGTGCCAATGTTCGTCAGTTCATGGCCAAGCATGACGTGCATGTTGAATTGCCGCCCAGCGATCTTAAATCGGACGTCATTAAAGTCTCTGGCACGCCGGCAAATGTGGCCGACGCTAAGGAAGCGCTAGAAAAGATGATCGAGGAATATGAGGCAGACCGTGCCGATCGCGAGTTGCGTTCCTTCCTTCTGCAAGTGGAAGTTGATCCTGAGTACCACTCCAAGCTGATTGGTCGTCAAGGAGCTGTCATTAATAAGCTGCGTGCTGACTATGATGTTAACATCTCGTTACCCAAACGAGATGATCCCAACCAACGCATCATTTCTATTACCGGCTACCAGGCCAAGGCAGAAAGCGCTCGCGACGCCATCTTAGAAATTGTGGGCGAGCTGCAGACACTGCATCGTGATGTAATTGAGATCGATACGCGTATCCATTCACACATCATTGGTCAACGTGGACGCACCATCCGCAAGATTATTGAGGATTATAAGGTAAGTAAATTTATTATTCTAAATGAATTTATGTAAATAATTGAATTGTTTCCACAGGTTGACATTAAGTTCCCATCGGCCGAAGAAGCCCAACAGAATGCCAATGCTGTAACCATCATAGGTAAGGAGGAAGATGTTGAGAATGCCAAGGAAATGCTCTTGACTATGGCCCAGGACTACGAGCGCGATTACCTGGAAAATTTACCACCATCGCCACAGCCCCAGACTGTTGGCGCCTTCCTGATGGGCAACTCAGGAACTAGCTCAGGCTCTGCAGGTGGTAGCAGCAGTAACGAAAACGGTTTCATTATCAAGGATGCGCCGTGGGAGAAGAAGCCACAATCTGCACCCGACACTCAATCGCAGGAAGAGTTCCCTAATTTTGCTGCTGGCGGTGCTCCAGTTGCGGCCACGCCCATCACCTCTGTATGGGGTCCGAAGAACTAATTAAAAATTCAAACAGCAGCAGCGACGACAGCCGCAGTCCTAGACTGTGGCTAGGATACGGGATCCAGAACCTACGGGTGGGCAGGCGTTAATCAGCAAAAGCAAAAGCAGGCGTGTTTGGGCGGACTCCTTAGTCGAAAACTAGTGTCAAATATGGTACAGGTTGTCTCTCTCTCTATTTCTGTAACTCTCTTTACTTTCCTCCATTCACTCCTAGGAGCTTTTCCTTAATGTAATTTGTGCAGGTTGAACACAACAAAAAAAAAAAAAAATATGAAAAACAAGACAAGACAAACATCAAATGTAAACTATTTTTGTATGATTTGATACAGTGAAACTCTGTGCCCCTCCTTAACACCCACACACACATACATACATACAACACTAACCTAAATTGCATTTATTACAACAAAAAAAAAAAAAAATCTTAATGGATCCCCTGAGTTCTGAGCCACACTTTCCGAATGTCCTGCTCTCAAAATAATTTGCCTCTATTTGACTTAAATGCCAATTTCTTTTTATAACCATATTTCATTTCAATGCATAATATTCTAATTAGTTGAAGCTACTTAATTTAGCAAAAATTTTAACAAGGTTTTGTAAAAGTGGTTGCAAAAAGTTTATTTAAAATTTGTTAAAAATACTGTGAAGCAAGTGTTAAATATTTTTTATTGCTATTGCATTGCAGCTTGAGTTCATTTACAACTTTTAAGTTCTTTATGTGTTTCTTTCTTGAGTTACACATAAATCCAACCGAGCTATTACCTTTTTTGCCTCTTTTGGGATATTACATGTTTAAACGTTTTCTACCATTGAATGTATTGTAAAAACGTTTGTAATTGTATAAAGAAGTTAGAAACAAATATTGAAATTAAAGAAGATAAGAATTAATTGAATAACATTCAAAACATGTACTTTGAAATTATATTTACAAATCCTTATCTATATTATACATGTTATTTAACGCACGCCTGCTTCTGCTTCAATAACCTACCAACCAGCTTTATACTCCACACACCCATTCACATTTCAAAATGAATACAAACATTTTAATTTTGTGCAATCTTCTTGATTTATATTAAATTGTTTTCGACTTATATTTCCCACTTAACAACTTTATATGTAAGGACGATGTCTGGGCCTGAAAAAAAAAATTGAATGCTCGGAGTTCGAACATACAGTTTAAAGTTGAAACACAAAGTATGAAAAATTGAAAAAAAAAAAATTAAATTTTTTACTTACCATTCAATATAAAACAAAAAACAATATAAAACCAATAAAAAATGTAAACCAATTATTTAGTTTGATTTTTCGTTCGTTTTTTTCTCAAATTATTTAAAGTTTTATTTTTTTACGGAATATTTTTGAAAAACAAAGCAAAAACAACACCAAGAAAAACAGACCTGATATTGTAAATTTTTTAAAATATACATATTTACAACCAACTGCATTAGTAACTCTAAGAAACGTAGTAAATATTATACGAAGTATATAAATGTATATATTTTCCTATATTAACGGACGAAAATCAAATGTAAACGATGCAACGTGACGAGAAACCGAAAAGCAACAATTTCCATTTACGACATTTTTTTCGAACAGACATTCCAATACAAAATAATGTATTTTTATTTCTTTTGAAATATAAAATGAACAAAAAAAACATTTGAACTTTATGACTCATTTTTTTTTTTTAAATCTGAGCTGATTATGCGAACAACATCTGGCAACGCCAATTAGCGGCTATCGCAGAGAAATCGATATAAGCTTTGCCAACTGCCATCTCCATTTATCAGAAAGCACAGCTACGTTTTTTTCCAAAAACAACAAAAAGAGATTATATTAAGTTGCGTTGCAATTGGATTCACATACCTGACTATCAAGGAAATACAGGATAAGCCCAACAATGGAGGATCGTAAGTGTAATTATTATTAAGTTTGGTGTTGTTTTTGTTTTTAAGCTTTTAAGTTTTTGCCGCATACTAGTCGAGCAGCATGTTCAAATCTCCTATTGAAAGTATTTTGTTAGCAATGTGCGGCACTAATTAACTGCGATTTTAACCAAATTTAATATATTTCGGCAATCCCGTTGCGAAGTTTTCCCGCATGTGCCCCTACGATGCTTACGGTTTTCTATAAAAAAGATGAGTCATGCTTTTTAGATTATAGACTTCTACACCACATTACCTTTCCCTTCAATACATTGAACTCGTGGGAGTAATTCAAAAATGCCACAAACACACTTCACTTTTTGTAAATATATTTAAATGTCTGATTTTTGTGTGACGCCTAAATGTGAATATGTGAATATGACACCGTGGCAAGAAGTTTTAATCTATTGCGTTCTTTTGTTGCAAAAACAACGCACAAGCAGCCAGCGGCTTGACAGTTGACTTCCGCGCGTCTCTGCATTTGGAAAGCAGATAAAAGTTTTGTATTGCATTTCTGCACAAGTTTGTGAAAGGACATTAACTTTATGAAAGTCATATTAATTTTTTGTTTTGCAGCTAATGCAGTACATATATTTTTAGTTATGTTTATTAAGCAATTTTGCAATTTAGCACAAAACAATACAGCCCCCCAATCATTGCTTGGTTGCTGGTCTCTTGTCTCTTGTCTCAGTGGTTAAGTTGGTTGCCCTTTGTTGTACTTGCCGCGTTGATGTTAAGTTGGCCGCGCATAGGTTCGCTCTTTGTTTTTCTCTCTTGCTCTGCCGCCTGCCCAATCTTTTCTTTGAATGAAGCCAACTTGTTGAGCTACAGCTACTGAGCCGAAAGACCAATTGGAAATTTCAGTCAGTTGAAGCTTGGCTGTAAGAGTGAGAAGATACGGAGTAGGTCGGAAAGAGCCCCACCAAAGTCGGGAAAGACGCTTAGACACGCATTTGTTTGAGCAAAAAAACAAAAAAGAAAAGAAAACGATTGCCAACATGAATTTGTTAAAATTATAGACAAAAGAAGCTGACTGCTAAAGCCAGCAACGAAAAGATTGGCTTAAAATAGTTCTCACTTGAAAATGTGAGGAGGGTCTACGTTGCCCGCCACGTTCCAATTAGAAAGTGCTTGATGTTGCTTTTGGTGTTGT
Source organism: Zaprionus lineosus (assembly GCA_035044505.1). Classification (NCBI taxonomy): domain Eukaryota; kingdom Metazoa; phylum Arthropoda; class Insecta; order Diptera; family Drosophilidae; genus Zaprionus; species Zaprionus lineosus. The sequence goes on from JAWNNX010000677.1 coordinate 138,119, forward strand.
TTTCCAACATGAGATAATGCATAATATAAATCAATACAAATAAGGAAGAACAGCATGAGCAACAAATCGGAGCCTGAGCCGGAGCCTGTTAGCTTGGAATTCATTGAGGATTCTTATCTCCCGCGCATCGATGACATCACCACAACCCCGTCGCTAGACGATCTGGAACTATGTGAAGACAACGACATAGAGTGGTGCGATGAGACGGAGCTTTATCTTCGTAATTTGACGCTCGAACAGATATTTTATGATGTCGACTCGGACTATGCTAACACACTCGAGCTGCAGGCAGTTGAGACTGAGTTCATTGCAACAAAATTATCCAATCAATCGCCTTCGTCGTCAATTGCGAAGCGTTTCAGATTGAAATTCTTTACCAAGCGCACAATGCGAGATGTAAAGGTCACGTTTATAGATTTCTCAAAACCATATCTTGCCAAGATATCGAACAGAGAAAACTACAAAAAGTTTCTCACCATCGGTCATAATACTAAAGGTAAAGAACACTCTACATTCGTACAGAATTTGGTGGAGTCCGACAACCGCTGGCTAGTGCCCTGTATTAAGATTTAAAGATAGTTGTTCCGTTTTCTTGGACTGGTTATATACTCTACTACGACCTACTTCCCATCACAAATGTCAGTTATAGAGCACTAATTGTCTTTTGGCTGTTTACTTTTTTTTGATTTTGAAACATTTAGAAAGATGGCTTAATTTTTTTTGATATATAATTTTATATCACGCCTGAGAAATTTAATATTTTGTGCGTGACTAATCATATTTTCCATTTTTCTCTACTTTGCTTTGCCTTTCCATGCGGCCAGCTACACTTTGTGAGTATTTGTACTGAGATTGAAAAAAAAAGAATGAATAAATATATTAAATTGTTTATTTATACGTTTAATGTAAACACATACTAATCACATTTTTAAATACTCAGCCTTTGAAAAGATCTTTGAGGAAGTTATCTTCCAAGGAGGTACATAATCTACTTTGCCAGTGGGCAAAACCAAATCAAATCTCCTCAAATTTGAGCCTTTACTTTTTGAATATGCATTAATAAATTAATATTAATTAATCAACTATTTTTTACATAGATAATAACGCTCTCTTGTCGGAACCGACCTCTCCAGCTGCGTCTGTGGCATCTGCCGAAATCGCAGCTGAGTTTGCAGCACTCACACTTGAGGAGAAGGAGCAGCGACGTGCAGAATGGAGTCAGGCAAGAATTAAAATTCAAATAAAATAAATTACTTTATTATTTTTATTTTAAAATAAATATCATTTCTCTGTGTCTTAGGAGCTGGCACGAGTTGAGGAGGAAATTAATACATTGCGCACGGTACTCGCCTCAAAGACGCGTCATGCCTCGGACCTCAAGCGTAAGCTGGGCATTACAGTGTGGAAGGAGCTGACTGATGATGTTAACCAAGGAGTGAAGAACATTAAAGAGAGTCATGTGTAAGTTTCCACCTGTTACGTAGAACACATCCAAATCAGTCCATTGGTCTTTGTTTGTTTTATTTTCAATCTGGCAATTTATTTAAAATATTTATTTAAATATTGTTTAAATTATGTACTCATGTAGTTACCAATCTGTGGAACAGAGCGTGGGCAGCATTTCTAAAGCCGTTCATGATGCTCCCATGTAAGTAATTGTGTTATGGGTTGTGTGTTTTGGGGAATAAAAAAAAAAACAAAAAAAAAACTAACTAATGCCTTTCATAATATCCTTTAACACAAAACTCAATGAATTGCTCTCACTGCTTCTGTATGTTCTGTGCTTGTCTATTTGTTTATATATGTATTGATTGTATTTTTGCAAAGAAATAATTAAGATATTGTTTAATTCTTGCAGATTCCAACGTACTGAATCGGTTTTAAAAACTACCGGTGAAAAGACAGCTTCAGTCTTTGGCAGCATTACGAGCGGCATTACGTCAAAACTTTCACAAATGAAAAACTCCGAATCGATGCGTTCTATCGAAGCCTCGGTTGGCTCTGCATATGAGAACGTAAAAGTAAGCTATGATCAGAACAATTTTTTGTGCCAATCTCATGCGGTAACTACTATTTTTATATATATATACAAATCTTCCTACATTCTTACACTTTTCTTCAGTTTCTCACTTACTTGGTTTATACGCACAACATCAAAAAAAACATTAAATTGAATGCACGCTTAGAAAACATTTTATACTTAACCAGGGAGAATTTATACTAACTTTTACACTCTTTCTTTATACTAAAACTTTTTATAACTGCACGACTTAAGAGCTTGTTATTATCAAATGAAAATTGTATTTGTCTTGTTTGCTACAAAATTGTTCGGGTTTCTATTCTATTCCTTTGTAGACGAAGGTGACATCCCGTTCTGGTTCGGTTTCTAGTTTCCCAGACGCCTTAGATGAGAACAACACATCATCGGGACTCAATTCGCCCACTGACTCAACAAAATAAATACGTGTGATTTTACCAACGATTACACACATACAATTACACTTTATTACATACAGTTACACAAATCCAGCAGCACGCGTAATATAATCAAAAATTACACTTACATTTAACTTCAACATACACAAAAACAAACACACACACACACACATGCAAATGCAAAGTGAAGGAACATATATAAATGTACGCTCTAACACCAAGAACAGATTTTAATAATTTATGTGCATTCGTGTGTTGTTATTATTAATGCTATTATTATTATACTTAATGTATGTATCTCAAAAAATAATTGTGTGTTTCGTTAGCATCGATAACTATAGCATTTTTAGTTTTTGCGTTTTTGGTGGCACTAATCAAAAAATGTAAAAAAGGAGCAAACTTTCAGTATCGAAATTTATTAGTAATATCTAATGGAATGAAAACGCAAATGAAAAATAACTTTGCATAGATATACCTTAAGCTAACTTTGTTAACACACATTCACACAGAAACACATACACATACACAAGCAGAAGAGATATTCATTCCTAAATCCTTTGCCTCTTAGCTTTACCCGATTGAAAAATCTGTAAAATACGTATTTTTATATATTCATATTTTCTTTAGGCTCGCGTGGTTAACCGACGTAACTGATTATTCCAAATTAATTAAAAGGTGTTTATACAATCAAATGAGGAGCTTGCATGCTAAATTATTAAGAACGTTGCTAATTTTTAAGAAATAAAGCACCAACCACCATGTAAAAATCGAATGCATACTCAAACACAAATCTAATTCGTTGCAGTTGTATTTTGATCTAAGATTTGCTATATGTGTATGGGATCTTTAATAAAAATTAAATATTCTGCCCAAGGATGTCTTTTGTTTACATTTTTAAAAAGTGCGCCATTGTAACTTAGCTTAGCTTGGTTTATTTTTTAACGTCTGGTAGCTCGATTTTTTACTAGCAGGGCTACATCACTGTTATCAGCTGCTGTGTGGTCAGTCTGGCAACGCTGATTAGTTTTTATTAGTAATGTTCTGAAAGCAGTAAGAAAAAAATGTCAAACCGTGAATGAAACTGAGTACGTATCGTAATGAAGAATACTTGACACAGCAATTAACGGCTCTACATTGAAGTGCAATTAAGTTATTTAGTCTAATTAGTGTTAGTGCGGGTGTTGAAATGAATTTTACATACTTATTCGTGCTCATTTGGTTGGCCTATTTGATATGCAGCGGCGTGCTGTTGTTTTCCCGAGGATTTTTGCTTGCCCGTGTCTCCAAAACGGAGACTAGCACCTGCCGGCGACTTTCTAATAATCCAAATGATGTAAGTTTTAAAAAAAAAAATCTAAATTTGTTGTATTTAAAGTAAAAGTGTATTTATTTTCGAATTATAGGAATACTTTTTAACGCCGGAGGTTGTAAATGAAATTTTTAAGGATGTGAATGCATCATCATCATCCAATTTATGTCTTCCACAAAAATCTAAAGTAATTATACTTGTTGTCGATGCATTAAAGTACGAGTTTGGAGTTTATAATGAGAACACCACCGATCCGTTGCCTTATGAGAACAAGTTGAAAGTGTTGTATCAGTTGCTACAACAATCGCCGGAAAATGCACGTCTTATGAGATTTAAAGCGGATCCGCCAACTACCACGCTTCAACGTCTGAAGGGACTAACCACCGGCAGCCTGCCGACTTTTATTGACATAGGTTCAAATTTTGCCTCGCCAGAGATCAATGAAGACAATGTTATTGATCAAATAGTAAAGACCAATTTGCCGTTAGTGTTCCTCGGGGACAGCACATGGACTGATTTGTATCCGCGCCGCTTTAAACGAGCCTATTCGTATCCTAGCTTTGATATATTCGATTTGGACACCGTAGATAATCAAATTATGAATCATTTACCAAAGGAGTTGGCCAGCAACGACTGGCAGGTATTGGTAGCTCATTTTCTGGGCGTCGATCATTGTGGGCACAAGCATGGACCAATGCACCATGAAATGGAGCGAAAACTAAATGAAATCAATGACATTATAAGGTAAGATTTTGAGAGTGAAGAAATTATAAAATATTATTTATATATTGGCCTTCTAGCTCGGTTGTGGCTGGCATGGACAATGAGACCACGCTGTTAATAATGGGTGATCATGGTATGACGGCAAGTGGCGATCATGGTGGTGACACTGATGACGAAACTAACGCGTTGCTGTTTGCCTACTCGAAGCAGCATAAATTCTTCACCAGCACCGATTCGGGCTCAGATAACGAAATGCTGCAGCAGGTAAAAAGATAAGACAACGACTTAATCTCATGTACGTCATATTAATATGCGCATTGGTGTTATCATATTTGAACAGATTGATCTGGTACCCACACTGGCGACTATACTCGGCGTACCAATACCCTACTCAAATCTGGGCCTGATCAATTTTAACATCATACCTGCCGTTACGGTGCCGCATTTGACTAAGTTTCAAACGCTGCTGCTGCACGCCTGGCAGAACGCACAACAAATCTACAGATACTTCTTTAACTATGCCCTGGAGAACAAGCGGACTTTCGATGCCGATGAAATGGATAAGCTGGAGACACAATACATATTGCTCACACATCGAGTTCAAACAATTCACAGCGAGGCTGCATACAAGTCGTTCGTGAGAGATTTGAATATCCACTTACGGGATATACTCAGTGTTTGTCGTGAAATCTGGGTTAGATTTGAGCCCACGCAGATGTCACATGGCTTGCTTTTCACCTTTTTGCCAATTTTCTTTGCATTTCTGCTCATCAACAACTCAAATGCCAGCGAATATCCAAGGATATTTAAGCAAAAGGAGGTTTTCTACACATATTTGATAAACCTTGCGGCAGGAGTATTTGGCTATCGCTACTTCAAAAATTTCTCATTTAAGACGGAGGAGCATGGCATCATTTTCTTCACCAGCTTAGCCAGCACTGTGCTCCTAGCGTTTTATACACTTCGTCATTGGAACAGTATTGCCAGCAACTGGGCAAACATCAAGCGTTTTGGACATATGCCCACACGTCTGCTGCTCTTCACCGCCATGGCTGTGTTCTTCTCCAACAGTTTTGTTGTACAGGAGGCTAAGATCCTATCCTATCTACTAGTCGCTAGCATTGTGCTGCTCATCTATGAGTTGGTGAAGTTGAGTGCCCGTCTGGATTTTAAGAACAAATTTCGATGGTCACTGTTTGTGAGATCAACAGTCATTAAATTAGTTTTCGCCAGCCTCTTGGCCATATGCTGTGTTCGTTTCGCCTACACGTTGTTCCGCTGCCGCGAGGAGCAGGGCAACTGTGCCGATTTTGCCACTCAGAGCGCGCCAGGATTTTCCGTAAAGAAACCGTCTATGGGCAAAACCTACATTCTAGCCGTAGTCATCATAGTTTTGTACACAACGTTGTCGCGTTTGTATTTACGTTCCTGTGGAAACCTGACAGGAAACTCGCCAAATGTCCTCTTAGCCCGATACGGTCCAACTGTAGCTTCCATTTGTGCTGGAGGCCATATACTACTCGCCAATAGTTCCGTTAAGAACATACAACGCACACATGTCGATGCCATGGCATTGGTCATCTATGGTTTGCTACTCTTGCAAATCCTTGTAGTTTCCGTTGCTCCGCTAATGACATTCGTCCTGCCGCCCAGAACACCCAATACCATAACCGTCAATGGACGCGACAGCGTCGTCCCGGAAATATTTAGAAAGATGAAACGCATGTACGAAGGTGATGATGCTGAGCGCCGTAATGCCATACCCATAGTCTATGGTCTGGCCACCGTCTACTCGTCCATCATCATTTCGTTTGGTGTTTTTCTGGCAATGCTGATGATTGTTCTGTTGGAACCTCACGCCAGCATTGGCTTAATTCTCTGCGTGGCCGTCGGCGCCATAATCCTCACCGTGCATGGCATCCTGCGTTATCGTACAGCCAACAGCTTCGGTGAGTGAATACCTAAACTCGATTTGATTATTTTGGGTTTTTAATCCTGATTGATTTTTCAGAGAGCTGCGTTCAGCCCACGTTTAGCGCGGTGGTTGCATGGTTCCTGTTGGCGCACTTCTGCTTCTTTGCCACCTCGCATCAGACGACGCTGTCGCAGATCGATTGGCGCGCCGCCTTTGTGGGACGGTCCAGTGCCCTGGGACAATCGCATCTTATTTCTGGTATCCTGGTCATTTTTAACACCTTCTGCGGACAGATCTTCTTTTACTGCATGTACGCGCTGCTCAGCACGGAAACATTTTCGCTTTTTGCACTCTTTCCGAATCTCATCAAGAGCAGCAGCAACAGTCGGAGCAACACCAAGACGGACGCGACTGCGGCACTGACTGATATATCCAATGAAGCTGTGGGCTTTGATATGACACGCGGCGAGTTGGCCTTGTATGAATATGAGGATATTTTTCTGGGCACCGGTTTCAAGTTGGCCACTCAGTTCTTTATGCTGCAGGGCCTTAAGGTGAGGAGCAGCACCTGGTGACTTTTGGAATGCTTGTGTTAATTTATTAATTTTATTCACAGATATTTTGCGCCATGATGGCCTGCACCATACACGCCCGCCATCTAATGGTATGGAAAATCTTTGCACCACGATTCATCTACGAGGCACTGGCAACCTTCCTCGGACTTCCATCTCTGATTGTGGGTTACATGTTGCTGTTGCGCATCAATCGTGCGGTTGATGGACTCATCAAACGCATCAACAAGGATAAGTAGTGGCCACCAGATGCTGCACTTGCCCTCGTCCTCCTAGTCGCTTTCCAAAAACATGTTGTCCACGACCTGAGCTTGAATATCATCCCTTGATATTATTTAAGATTAACTTAAAAATAGAAACAAAGATAAAACGAAAGAAACATCGATTCCTTTTGGTGGTCTTGGATTTAGCTGATTTATTCTTGCCCCAAGGCGAGGCGTATTTTTGTTTTAAATCTGCCTTGTATTGTATGTTTGTTTCTTTTATCATAAATTATTTATATATTACTTTATGTTTTGTTTTGTGTTCATTACATTAGCTAAAAAATTACATTAAAAATTTGCGAGCGTTTCATAGTTCAACAAAAGTCGCGCACGATCTCCGCTCCGAAATCAGAAAACCGGAAAATTCGGCGGGTAAAGGTAAATAGTACTTAATATGGCTTACAATTAACACGAGCAAACATTACAAATCAGGGATGGTTAAGTTAGTTAAGCTATAGTTCGGCATTAGATCCTTGCAGCGCATCTACACAGGACACTGGCTCTTAAGTTACATGGTTCCTAGGTGCTTAAGTACACAAATAAGTAACAATGTGGGACAAATAATCGGAAATATTATATTATATTGACAATCACAGTCTACGGGCCTCAGACACATATGTCCTGCGTTAACTGTGCTTGCCGTTGCCTAATTACGAGGATACACATCAAGCTATCATTTGCTGTTTCTTCTAAGTTCTAAGACAGATAGATATTAACTAATTTCAATTGCCTGGGGTCATCATCTGTTAATATTCTTTTAGTGTTCTGTGGGGATGTGTGGCTGTCTTCCATCATTTGCTGTTTGTGTGTGTGTGTGTGTGTGTGTGTGTGTGTGCGAGTGTGGGGGTGGGGTGTGTAGCGTGTGTTAAGAGATTCTAGTTTCTAAAAACAGTTACTGTCCATTGAGCACCAATGGCTTATTCGAAACTCCGTTGGTGGCGCCCATGACTACAAATTAAATAAAAAAAAAAAATAATAATAAATAAATAAATAAAAGGAAGATGAAGTCAGGATGTAATCTTGAGAGTAGAAGATGGTGACATGCAGAAAGGCGAATATGAAAGTTTAGCGTATTTACAATTAAAGGACAATGTGACTACTAGACTATGCAAATCTTTGGCATTGATGGCGCCAGCACCAGGAGTGAGCAAGTATGTCTAAGGCGACTTAAAGATTGCCAATCTTTGGCTGCATTAATCGCTGTTCTCGTCATATGGCCTGTACTCCTTCTCCGATAGTGAGAGTTGCGATTGTGGTTGCTGCTTACCATGCGCTGTTGGACGGCAGTACTTTTTGGTGGTACTCCAGTCCTCCTTCAAGGACAGGTTGAACATGGAGTAATCCGGATCGCCGGTAACCTCCTTCACGATGTTCAAGAATTTGGGCATACAATTTTTCAGCGCCTCCCCGGTCAGCGAGGAATACGTCTCTAACAGCACTAGACCCTTACAGCTACAGTAGCAGATAGAGAACATTTATAAACTGAAATTGTTGGACCCGGTTTAATACCCACCGTGGATGACCCGGCTCCCTGTATATGTCCAGTTGGAAATATTGATTATTGATCAGGAAACAACGCCGCTTCTTGTAGATGGTGAAATGCGCATCGTCGCGCTGTGCCAGGAGGTTCATAAAGTCACGATGAGTAAGCTGTGTCTTCACCTCAATCCGCGCCTGACCTTGTACATTTGGACGGCGCTGTGTGTGTATGTAGCTCCAGTGGTTCTTTTGGCCCCTTTTGCGTAGACGTGCCTGCACTTTGGGACCGCCCGATTGCAGATAATAATGCACCACTTCAAAGTCTTGGAACGGTGGAAACTCGCTATCTGGCGGCAGTGTAGCAACTAATTACAATGCAAACAATAATAATAACAATTAATAAAATTATCAATAATTGAGTGTGTGGTAATCGGAGGACAATCGAAACTCACCCAAGTATTTGAGCTTACGCGATGTGGCTTGCAGACGGTCGCCAATGTCAATGCCCAGTTTTTGGCACACGGATTCAATCATGCGATTCATTTTGGTTTCAAAGTTGGTTGAGTTGTCGATTACATCAAAGTAGGGATGACCCACCCAGGCGGCGGCCGACTTATAATCCAATTCACGAGCCAATTCAACGCCCTCGGAGCGGCAGGCGTGATCCTGTAAGTATAAAGAAACAGATTAGTTTATAACTTTGATTTATTTATTTTATTTTATTTAAAAACATTCAATCCACGCGCAAGCGATACAGCTAAAGGTTCTATTGGTTACTCAGCTCTAGGCTGAGGCTAGCGATGACTACACTATGATGACTACATGTTGAATAACACACTTAAAATACAATTATTTAAATTACTTAAATTACTTAATCGCTGAACTCATCCTAAAACATATTTATCTTTGTCTAATTAACCAAGTTCCTAAGATCCGAAGATCCTCCTAGCAATAGGAATAGATAATTAGCCATTGCTTAAGTTGGATACCTGATAATGGCGCTTTCTTTTCTTTGTTTACATTGCGGGTGTGCCAAAGAAAGAGGTAAGTGGAAACATAAGTGCCGCATACTAGAAACTCACCTCAGTGGAGTAGAAGTCCTCAGCTCCGTTAGCGGCGGATACCAAGTGCAAGATTTGATTGTAGCGATTGTCACGCATCTCGACGGGATTCCATTTATTTGCCGCCATCATTTTCTCCCACTTATCCTTGGATATATCTGCACAGGTGTGTCGCATTTAGTAATCTTTTATTTTTAGATTTTATACTGTTATTCACTTACATGCGCTGGCATCCATTACACCACGATCGCATATAATGAGGCAATTCCGGGTGCTCGAGTTGCCCAGCTCGAAGTATGTATTCTCGATTTGCACCATTGTGCGTATGAGGTTCTCCTGAAATTTATAGGCTACAAAGGACAAACATATTTCTCATTATAAAGTACTCAAAAATTATATAAAAATTTTTTTTAATATTATTTACAATTGACACTTGGAATCAAATTAAAGAAATACAATTGCAAGCAAATTCATTGGAAGGATATATGAGAGTTTCTGGCAATTTGTCATACGATATATGCTACATATATGATATATGTATGTATATATGTATGTGTATGCAGATAAATGTATAAAAATGTTTGATTATTTATATTTTTTATTGTGGCTCTACAAACGAATCAAGTTACATGAAATACTGAGCTGATGATGACGATGATGAACGTGAAGGCGATACCCATGACGATGGCGATGGCGATGGCCCGAAACCAATTGGGGGAATTAAGTGAACTCGAGAAGAGTAAATGAAAAAGCGATCGCACAGCACAGGCAACAACAATTCATCGAATCAGCAATAACAAATGCTCAATTTGAGGAATAACAAATTAATATACGGATGCGTGTGTATAGTACAAGTATTTATACTTAAATTAACCCAAATTGTTAAATGTGACACGCGACAAAGTACAATTTCCAGTCTGGGCGGTGACTTGAAAAAAACCTTCGGCTCCTGCACCTAACCTAAACAACTCAACACACTGAACGGGTGTGTGTGTGTGTGTCAGATCTATAGTCAGCTAATGAAGGTGAATAACATTGTGTGCAGTTATAATCAGCTGTAATATTTGTAATTCACCGTTATTCAAACGTTCCCCGTTTCTTGCTGTTGTAGACTTAACGGCACTTGCATTTATCATGCATTTTCCACTATCTTAATTTGTAGTTTAAAAGTTCCAAAAATGCAAATCCAAAAGCGACCGCAAGTTGTCATAGAAAATTTATAAACCGTTAAGTAAAAACAATACCGAAATAGACCTTGACTAATACCAATAAATAAAACGTAAACAACAAAAGCCCGAAGTTTTCTGTTACTCACACCTACCCCATCAGTGCACATGTATATTTAAACACACACACACGCATACTCACACACACATACACACACCGCCCCACACAATGCTTAGTATATTTTTAAATTGATTTAAAAAAAAAAATAAATAAAGAGACGAAGTAAAAGCACAACGGAGGGTCGAGGTCGGAGGTGTGTGTGTGGGAGGCATTCGACTGACGATGACGGTTGGGGTAAAACTCACCGTCTGTGCCTATTAAAGTTGCCCTCTGCCTCGCATTTCCCCCCACAGTCTAACTCACCACTTGTTGCGGTCTCGTGCAGTGTGACTGAGTGTTTGATTTTGTTGTTACTGTCGTGCATTTTTCTTGGCGCTGAACTTGAACTTGACCGAGTGCATCATGTGACGCAACCAATGGATTTGATGAATGATTATGGATAACTGTGTGCGTGTGTGTGTCTGTGTGTGTTTGTATGTGTGGTTGTTTATGGGCATGGACATGGGCATGGGCATGGAAATGGAAATGGGATTGAATGTAGGCTTCCAGTTTTGGGGGGGTTTTGCGTCAGAAGGCAACAGGCAAGTGCGAGCGAGAAAGAAATATGTGTTGTTTTTAGTTTGGCAGCCGTTGCTTTCTTGGCTTTTTGTTTGGCTAATTCAATTAGCAGGCGATGATATAAGCAACTGATGCAAAAACCAGATACATATGGCGTATACACGATACACGCGGTACACACACACATACTCATATACATGTATACACGCACACGCACACATGTGCATATATAATTTGTACAACTGCGCAACAGACTGTGGTTAGAGTTAAAATTAAGTCGGGAACTTCTTTTCTTATGACTACTGTTTGGCCCATTATGTATGCGGGACAAGTTATAAAAGGCATAGGCATAGAATTCTTTGTCGTCTCCGCATAGTTAATTACATAATTAGCTGATTTCATTTGCATACTAAAGGCATCAAATCTCAGACCGAACAAAGGTTAAGAATCAGAACAAGAAAACCCCAAACATTTATATAGCTATTTATTTTTTTTTTTTTTAATGAAAAACTATAAAAGTAAAAATAGAAACAAAACACAAAAAAAAAAAAACTATCAATTTGTTTCGCTTTATCAGTATTCGGCTTGTATCTAAGGCCTATGTGATCCATGAGATATCAATGAGTTTCTAAACTGTTCAATTATCGCCACCCTGTGAAGAGTTGGGCACACAAATCGGACATATTATTTGCCGGATTTGCACAATTGTCAGATTGACGGATGGGCCACATCACACGGTTTAAGATTTGGATACGGATTCGGGTGCGGAATCACGTCAACAAGCACGTGACGCCAGCAGCGATTACCGAGAGGAATACCGAATTCCATTAGCAAAATAATTGCAGTGACTGGGAAAATCGGCCAACCGGCCATGACCACTGACTAACAAAAAAAAAATAAATAAAAAAAAAAATTAAAAAAAAAAAATCGAAAGTCTACGAACTCTGAACGTACGTCCGTCAGTAACTGTAATTAATTTTTATTGAACAGTTTCCAAATACGCAGCAAATAAAAAACACTCGATAATTGCCTCGTTTTTGAGGTAGAAAATTAAAATCTGGGTGTTTTTTAATTTAATTTCAAATTTGCTGTTAACTGTTAAATAATAACTTTTTTTTTCTAGAAAGTTTTTCATTTTGAAAAAGTTGTAAATATTGTGAGATATTTTTGGAAAATGTTCTATACTATATTTATGTTTTACGTCAATCGACTTGGAAAGGAGCAGTTATTTTTATTGCCAGAATGCTCAGATTTTGTTTAATATTTAACTAAAAAAAAACAACAACAAATACAATTTGAGATACCAAGGAATGTTTTCTACATAAACTATAATATTTTGTTGCCCCTCTTTTTCTCTTTTGTGGGCGTGGACTTGAAGGCACGTGCTAGGCAGTAGCTAAAAGCAGACACCGTAGTCTCGGACTGTACACAATTACGTATAGAAAGACATGCACACACACACATGCATACATACATACGTATGGCTGTAGCTAAATGTATGCATGTGTGTGCGTGTGTGTGTGTGTTTTCTTAAGACTATACGAACCGCTAAATATAAATGCCCCATTTAAATCTTTAAATCGCATGTCCGTTGGACGACGTTAGAAAATGTTAATGCCAAACGTGAGAACAAGCAAAATACATATTTATATAGATAAATGTATATATGAGGATGATATTAGACACAATTTGTAAACTTATTTATTTATTTTTTTTTTTTTAATTGTTAGTGGACAATTACGAAAACATGCACAAAACTTGTTGTATAAGGATAAATAATAAATAAAAAAAAAAAACGAAAAAAAATCAAAAGTAAATTATGTGGAAAAAACTAGAAACAAAAACAACAAAAGAAACAAAGAGAAACAAGAACCACAAGTACGAAGTTCATTAAAATGTTTTCATAAGCTCAATTTGTTGAAAGACGAACGTAAAAAGAAAAGCAAATAAACACTGAAGAAGCAAAACTCAAAAAAAAATGTCAACTCATCAAAGCGACTGTTGACAAAGTGACGAACGAGAAATCACATAAATAGGAGCACACGTGGGTGAGATGAAGGATAGAGGCAACGATCTGTTTGAGATTATATTGTTGCTCAGATAGAGGAGGGGGGATTGCCCATACACAGATCTACAAACATACACACACACATACATTCTAAGGCGCACGCACACACACACACTCACAGAGAGATGGGTTACATTTGAACAAAATGACCGCAAACTCAACATTCAAGAAGAAAGCAATCGATGAGAAATTTTTTTTTTTATTTATTATTGTTTTTTTTTTCTAAATATTTTTTGTTTTTTTTTTTAAATTGTTTATCGATTGTTTGAATAAGTGGAATCGAAATCGATCGATGTCTGCACACTGCACACTGCGCTCACTCACCTTCGCTGCCATTCGGCTTGGAGGCAGCCTTGGCCAGGCAACGTGGACAGGATGCGGTCAGATCGATGATACTGTGCTCCGGCGCGGCGAAGGGTAGATCTTTGTATACGAACGTTGTTGGCGTGGGTGGGTCTGTGTGTGTGTTCAACGTCGCAATATTAAATATCAGCCGACACACAATCTAACTGTATACTCATATAATAATAATGCAATATATATATATACATACAAACATACATAAATGTCTCCCTATCTTTATCACACTTGAGTACTACACACACTGTATACTATACTAAATACATACACACACACACACATATATATATGTGTGTATATATGTATGTATGCATAATCGACAGCACTCGTGACCAATAGACGATTATAATAAATATAAAAAAAGTAAAAAATACAATAAATGTTTTTTAAGTGAATTATAAGTCAGGCAATCGACTGATTGAAACTAATACTTCCTTTTTTTTTTATATACATATATATATTTAGTATATTTATAGGGGAGTTTTCTGAGCCTAACGGGTCTTTCCCTTGCCCCAGTCCAAATGGCGTATAACGGGTAAGTACGCAATTGACAAATTAGTTTTAAAAACTGTCATGGAAATTGTGACAAGTCACGCAGCTCTTAAGTCAGCGCCCATAAGGATTCACTGGCATTATTTATTGCTTTCCTTTTGTATCTGTATCTATGTATATCGATATTTGTATCTGTATCTGTAGCTGTAGCTGTTAGTTTGTAGGTACCTGGTGTGGTCTTGTTGTGTCTTTGGGCAACCGCGAAGGCAAATTACGTAAATGAACTATCATTGAAGACGTGACATTCATTCGAGGGGGTCCCAAATGCCGCTTAGCACATACAAAAGCATCTACACAGTATAAAAGTATCTATAGACTATGGACTATAGTATCTGGCAGCTGAGATAGATAGTCGCTTGTTCGTCGCAGTTTTCGCTATTTTAAATACACACAGCTGACATGGGCGATGGTTAGAATATTTTGTGGGAGTCTATCTCAGATACAGATACAGATACGTACATATATATATATATATATGATATATGTTTTCTATATACGATATACCAAATACTAGACATGTTGTTAAATGTAAATGTCGTGTGTGCTGATCTCGAAAGTAAATATTTTGTTTTATTTTCGTTTGGGAAAATTCTGCGACGATCTTGACAGTGTGCAAAAGAATAATTTCCCACATATACTAGAGATCCTAGAGAACGCGGCAATCTTTGGTCCCGTTATGAAATAGAATCGACTTTACTATCGCCACACATACACACAAGCATATACAACACATGTGTATATATATATGTGTATATGTATATTTCATACATAATAAAGATTAGTGATTTGGTTATATATACTTGATCTACTCATATGTGTATGTATGTATGTATGTGTGTTTGTGTGTGTGGGTGGTTGTTGGTTGGAAAATGCTTGCAAAAGTAACATCCCGTTTCTCTCCTAAAATAAATAATATCACAATGTGTAGAGACTTACCTTCTTTTTCGGTCAGATCAGAGAACTTGACGCCACCGCTATAATCATGGAAGATGGGAGAAACAGCGAGAGAGAGAGAGAGAGAGAGAGAGAGAAAAACAAAAGAGGATAAATTAGTTAAATCATCTGGCACTCGGATACATAGAAAACGCACTACGCATAAGCTACAGTTAAATTATTTTCTTGGATTAAAAGATAAGATTCAAAGATATCAAAAAAAGTTTCATTTTTGTCTTGAATTATTTTTACTTTGTTTAACTTTGTTTATATTGTATATATATTTTTTTTTATTTTTTTAATTACTTAAGCAAGTGAAAGATGTATGTAAATATTTGTAAAATGCATGGCAAATTTAAAAGGAACGCAATCAAAATCAATCAAAAGTCGTGATTTTGAATGCCGCACAAACAACAAGGCTCAAAACATTGTTTGCAGCAAAAAACGTGGCGAACCAAAGCGCTCCTGGACACAGACCAACCGGACAGATGTAACGTTAGGGGTTAGTGGACCATCCCATGGACTCTATCATGGTAGTAGCATCCGGGATGGACGGCTGCGGCCCCCTCCCCCTGATGTTGCCGCTGCCGGGGTATACATCTCGCTTTGGCTGGCCAAAGGTTTTGTCTTTTGGTTTTGGGTTTGTTTTGCGTTTGTGTTGATTGATTGTTGAGTGTTTAGGGCATTTACCTGAGTAGTACAGTGGCCGTTTCAGGCACGCGGAATACCTGAAAATATTTAACATGCTCATTGCTTTGTTTCGAGTTGCGATTGGTTTCGATTTATTTTAAATTTTCTACATTATTTTTTTTTTTTAAATTTATAATTTGTAATTCAATTCAATAACTGCAATTCATCATTTACACTTTATATATTTATCTAGGACTCAAGAGTTCGGTAAACATACAGCCACGTAACATGTGGAACCCATCGCTGGCACTACTTACAATTGCCACGGGAACCACAACAAAAAAAAAATAAAAAAAAAAAAAACAATAAAAAAAAGTAACAACAATCTAAAAGTCATTGCGGCAACAAATGTGTTTTTTTTTTGTTATTTTTTTTTTTTCTATTATTATTCACTTTCTTCTTTCACTTGTTGCACGCAATGCTTCAACTCTAAGCCTCAATCAAAGCCCCAATTCCAATCCCCCTCACAGCATCCCCAAATGTATGGCTAGTTTTAGAATTGCAAATGGGAAACTCACCTTCCATCCAAGATTCTCAAAGAAGGTGCACAGTCGACTCTGTCCAGTTGTCTTGCCTCCGCAGGGACCTGCAAGTTGTTGCATAGACACAAAAATGCATTCAATACTCAATTGTTTTACATTAGAAATGAATTTGATGACAAAACCCTGACTGCAATTAGCAGCACCGAATCCCTCCCCCTCCCGCAACCAAGCCATAAACTATCAGTGAACTGTAAAAGTGACGCATGTGCAGCGAGAAGGAAACGAATTGCAACAAATTGATTTGAACTGTGTGCAACATTCGGAATCAATTTCAAGTTGAACCACTCGTCGTGCGCCAAGCGCATTCCTTGACTCCCAACGTTCCCATTTATGTGACATCTGACAATCACAGCAATCAATTATGGAAAATACGCAGAAACAGAAGAAGCCTCTCTCTGTGAGTGTCCCGCCCCCCTCCCCTGGGGAAGTCATGAAATAGTTTTTTATCGCACTTCTTTCCCTGCCGCCGTCTATCAGTTTTCTGGATTGTTCCTCTGATTCTGATATATGATATGATTTCTATTACCACACACAGAGCATTCCTAATTGACGGAATGTGAGTAAAGCTGTTATCAAATTGTTTGAATTTTTACTGCGTGTGTATGCGTGTGTGTGTGTGTGTATGTGTGTGTTGATTAGAAGAAAGGAAACGGGCATCGATAACCGGCGTATACAGAGACGCACATTCATAACCAAAACTAAATACGTCAATACACACACACACACACACACGCACACACACATTCACATAATCACTGCTAAAAGTCAAACGAAATTAATAGATTAGGCCACGCGCCTAAATGTGATTCTGTTGCTTATCGGACGGACGGGCGGACGCTTTGCTGTTCCAAACTCGTTTTTCGTCTTTCGGCGGGTCGACGACGCTTCAGTCCCATCGCCGGCTAAGGCTTTTTACATATGGAAATGAAGTAACACGGTGATAAAACAGAAGCTCTTAATGCGTCTAATGGCTGAACAAAAAAAGGTTTTGATTTCCTTTGATGTGATAATTTTGATTTTACATATCAAGAGACCCAAGACGGTTAATTGAAACCGTGCCCGTGCGTTGAGTGTGCGGGAGATGCGCAATCAGGAAAGATGAGAGAGAGAGCCAACAAAATACAAAACGGGAACTACCCCAATGTGAATGAGTGAGACTTTCAGGGTCCTGCCGACCTTGACATGCTTCGAGAGCATACACACATAATGTTATAGTAAACAGAGAATAGAGACAGGAAAGTTTTGATATTTCGTATATATACTTACCGCCAGTAAGGACAATTTTGTAGACACGCTTCTCCTTTGTGGACACTGCGCCCATTTTGGTTCTTTTCACACTTGCCACCGCATTTGGGTCCAGCGCCAGAGGCTTGCTGATAGACAATTGATTCTGCATTACGGATGCTTCGGAGGCCTCTTCATTAAAGTTTTTTGAATTTGTATCTGAGTTTGGTTTCGTGCTCGGCTGCATTGTCGTCGCGATACTCAGAACCGACTGTTGCCCGTTGGTGGTCGCGACCAGGGCAGGTGCCATTATTTGGTCGGCTGTTGTTGCCATGGTAAGCGCGAACAGCAACAGCTGTTTTTTAAATAGTATCTATGAATCCTTGCGCCGTTTAGGTTCTTCGCCCGTTTGTCCTCTTCACCTTTGCTTTTCAAAACGCTGTGGTGCACGTGGTTTTTAAGGTTATGATTTTGATGACTCGATTTGGGACCTACTTAAGACAAATTGCGTACATATTTTGTATACAATATTTGCATAGATTGCTTTTTTTTTTAAGTGTAGGGAATATTTCATTTACCGCTGTTTTGTGTGGACAGTTATAAAAATCCTTGATATTATTGTATTGTGCGCTATGTTTGCGTGGACATTCTTAATTGCTCAGAAGCGCGCGCATGTACATATTAAGAACATTTATTATTGCCGATTTCCAACAAATGATATTACAGATTTGGATTTGGATGAAACACCGAACGACCTCGGGGTCAACAACAGAGGAATTGTTTTATACCACATCCGAATTAATATACATCAAAGTTTATGATTTTTATAATAAAGCACCATCTTGCACATTTTATAACAAGCAAAATTATACTGAGAATTACAGTGCCATTGCACGCTTTTATATGAAATGATTGCACCAGAGAGAGCACAATATTTCGTTTAACAGAAAGAACCAATTTAGCTGTTAAAAGTCGGAACCAATTTTGTTTCTAAAAATTTCAAAGCTATGTCACGATTGTATCGACTGTTAACAAAAAAATCGATTTATTGAGTCTACAGCTGGTAATTCGATATATGTTAATAAGCAATAACAAATTAAGTAAAACAATTACCCAAACAACATATTAAACGACATATCATGCAACTTTTGAAAATGTATGATGTAGATATTATGTTAAGCAAAAAATTGGCAATTTGTTATGTTATTGCTTACAGATAATTTAAATAAATAAGCCTAGCGAGGGACAAAAAACGAGTTAGCAGCTTTCGGTATTTTTAAGACTTTTGGTATTTCAAACTGTCGATTTTAATACGTAGTACTTTCTTATGTTGTATTTTATTATGTTACTTGAAGTGCAACCGAGAAGATGTTCGTGTGAGGTGCTTAGATGAAATAATATGTGCAATTAAATATTTACAAGTAAATAAGAATCACAAGTGCATAAACATTTAAAATGATTGGTTAATGTTGTCGTAGCTCTGTGTGCAAAGTTTTTACAATAAAGATTATATAGTATATACACATAACGTAACATGTGTAAGCGCGAGTGAGAACAAACGTCAACATGACAGCAACAACAATAGCAACAGCAGAGTAAAAGAGAGCCCCCAGCCAGCTGTGCAGGTCGTCGTGGTCGATTTATGATTTTAGGCTCTCCCTTATAGGAACAAAAAATTTTCTGTCAAAATTCAAATATTTCGTTATTATATTTACAATTGTTATGCGCATATTAAATCTGTTTAAACTCAAGTGCGTTATATTACAAAAAATTCGTCACATTTGGACACTCATTGTGTTTGTCGCCAAACTACTCGATATTTCTTATCGAAAAGCGATCAACTATCCGCAGCTGCATTGGTTCCAGTCTCACCAACAGAATCATAATAATAATAACATAATGGAACAGGAAGAGGACGGGCCGGAGGAGCAACAGCAACAGGAACAGCCTGTGCAGGGACAGGTTAATGCGATCGCTCTTAATGACGTTGTTGCAGAAGAGCCAATGGATGTCAGCGATGCAGAGAATGAGGACATAGATAACCAATTCCATTACGGCTATATGGACGACGTTGATGACGATGAAAATTTAAGTGATGAAGAATCAGACCCTGAAATGGAAGAAATGTATTCAGAAGATAATTGGACAACATCAAACGATGAGAGCGAAGTGTCAACCGCTGTAGTAAATGTTGAGCTGGAACAAGTAACTGCTCGGCCCATGTACGCCTTTCAGCCAGCTCGTTTGGTTAAGTGCAACTTTAAGGAAAAGCATAATGTCGGTGGTTTTCCACTGGCACGCAGTGGCCATCGTATTATTGCGTCTAAATCTCATCTTTACTCACTTGGAGGCTATAATCCACGCAGTGCTCTTACTGCAGCTCGAAGTGGAAGATGCCTACTATTTCAGGAACTCTGGAGCTATAATTTTGCTACAAATCGTTGGAAGTTGGAGCTAAATGCAGACAATGCAAGCAATATGCCTACGGAATTAGCCTCCAATGCTCTAGCCATTCATAATGATGTATTAATTGTGAGTATTGAATTATTTTGAAACTTATTGGAAATTTATTTTTGTAAACAATGCGTTGGTATAATCGAAATCATAATCGTAATCATAACAGTACATAAAATCGTAATCGTGTATCGAGTATAAAACATAAGCGACATTATTTGCATTCGTCGCTAGGCGTCGATCAACCTTAGCCTGGGCTCAATGCCACGCCCGACAGACAACGATTCACTTTGTTGTCATTGTGTTATATGTTGCTTTCTTCCCCCTCATTTGCCTTGCTTATCCGCTCTTGCTTTGTTTATGCATTCTAAACATTCGACCCACAAAAAGCCAAACAGCTGCGCGTTTTCCGCTGCTTCTGTTGCTATCTCTTTTATGCGCATGCCCAGCGACAGTGACTGTAGCTCATCCCTCTTGCCAACTACGCAGTTGTTTATGCTGCTGCATGCAACAACTTGTTTACCAGGTTTCCCTGCCCGTCCCAGCCTCCCCGTCAATGAAAAATGAAAATCCAAACTTTTAGCTTTACTCTACTGCGACTTGCGCGCGCTTTTTCTTTTGACGTTGTGGTTTTTATTATATTTCCCCTCTACCCCCCCCCAACCAACACACTTTTTTGTTTTTTTAAGTTAAAATCGTTGTCGGGTTGTGGCGACTGATTGTTTTTCGATTCCATGCCTCGGCTTACGGTACCCAATTTCTGATAATTTTAGGTATCCCAAATTATTTTCTTTTTGCTGAAATATTTTGTAGCAAAATTACATAGTGGAAAGCATTATTGAGATTGGACCACAATATTTTATGATTGTGAAGTTATTTCCTTTTTATAACTTTAATTATATTCCTTCATTTTTAACAATATCTGCACACTTGATTTAACAGAAAGTTCCTTTATTATTTTTAATTGTTAACAAATGCCACTTAATGGATTATACACATGCTGCAAGTTATGCTGGTTTCACAGGCCAATGGAGTTTGCAGTAGTACGAAGCAGTTTTAATTAGAAAGCAATCATTAAACAAGGGCTTACCCGCGTTTCTCATATCCCGAAATACGCCCAGCTACACATCATATGGACAACATAAAAACACAGTCTCTGTGTGGACGCTATAGACATATGTTTTCGTTTATCGCAAAAGCAGGAGTCTCTACTGATAAGTTGTGGTCATCGGTGCTTCGGAGATATCTGCTAATTGAATGCAGCAGCAGTCGCTGCTATTGTCGTATGCCTGGGTTTCTTCCACTTCCGTTTTATCACATTTGTTTTGAAGAGTAACTGACAATGATTTATTCCTGTTTTACTTACAGTCTCATGGCGGCACTGGATATCCGTTTGGAGAGTCGTGCTCAAATGATTGCTACGTGTTCCGTACAAAAGTTGATAATGCCGGCGTAGAACGCCTTAAGGTTACCGGTGACCTACCGACCGCTCAATATGGACCGGGTATTGTAATACATAAGCATTATTTATATACAATTGGAGGAACGACTGGATTCGATTACTCCTGCGATGTGTATCGCTTAGATCTACGCACTAAAGTGTGGGAGAACGTTTATATATGCCGCCCGGAGATGCGTGAAGATCCGGAGGGGCGTTACCGCCATGAAGTCGTTTACGACGGGAAACACATCTTTGTGCTGGGCGGTGGTACATCCAATTCAGTATACGATTTACAACGTATACCAGCATATAATCTAGATGCAAATAGCTGGGATTATTTTGATACAATGCCTGACCGTCATCAAGCTTTAACTAGTGGCTATCCTATGCCACGCAAATGTTTCACATGTGTGCAACATAAGTCTTCCAGCGGGGATATTGAAGCTTTCATTACTGGCGGTCTGCAGGTGAGTAATCGATCATATATAGTTGATATTTCTAAAGGCAATAGCTCAATCATATTTAATGCATTTTCTTTTTAAGGGTGACTTTTCAACTTATTTCTCAGACATTTGGAGGCTTAATCTACGCACCAAACAATGGTCCATGTTACAGACAGCCAGCTTGCCGCGTCCTTTATATTTTCATTCGGCAGCTCACTCTGATAACGGATGCATGTATATTTTTGGCGGCATTGAATATAATAATAAAGAGATGCGACGTCGTAATGATCTCTATAAGATGTGGATGACCATACCAAAGCTCAGCGAGATGTGTTGGGACGCAATTACCTATTATAATGATAATCTCGATTTATATGAACGCAAGGCATTATTAAGCGCTGGAATACCCAAAAGTTTCGTAGACCGCTTACCGCCACAGCAACCCGGTGATAAAAACGCACCGAGTACTTCTGTAGTTACTTCTCTGTACTCAATTGAGAAGAGGGCTCGATATCTACCGCAATAATAGGCTTAACACGACCCCAAAACACTAATCAATCCCTGCCCAAATAAAGTTGTGACATAAGAATGTGGAGAAAGAGTAGTTGACCTTGAGTTAGAATAGCGTTTGTTTTTTGTTTTGGATGAGAAAGAGAAATGAGAAAAGAGAAAAGAAAATAATTATAAAAATGAATATATATTTTTGAGAGCGCGCTGTGATCGAATGCGAAGGACATTTATATTTATACATAAATACATATGTGTATTTTGATATTTCGTAGGCTCGAACTAAAAAGCGAAAAATTGTGTAGGATGTAAATAAGACGTAATTAAGTTTCAATTACCGAACGGCGATCCGATAGGAGGCAATTTTGCATTAAATTTCAAATAATTAACCGAAAGCAGTTAGCGCACAGTCTACTACTACTACTACCCCTTTATCAAGAATCCACTACCAACAACCCTATCGAAGTACAGATTTTAATACCAGTATAAACTTTAAACAAGCATTAATAATTTCTATTGTCACCCCAATTTTAATCCATATGCTTGCAGTTTAAAATATACACCCAACCTTGAAGGCGACTACACCTAGCAACATTTAAGAGGCAGGTAGTATGAATTTTGCCAGATTTTCTCGCGTTGTACCCGCTACCCAATGTATTACGTTAAAGTGTACATAATATCTATAGACGTATAAATATTTAATAAATCTAAGACTACGTCTTTCTTGTGGTACCTCTTACGGCTCGACACTAACCCTGCCCCCCATAAAAGAAACAAGTGTTCGATATTATAAATTATATTAGCTTTGGCTAAATTTGGTTGATCTTAAGTTAATAAAAATATAATGTAACAATAATTTTCTGTATTTCTTACTTTTATTATGATTCATAGCTATTATCCCTTAATATTATCTATTGCGACGTAGCCAGTTGACCCAGTTCTTTCCTTATGGCTTATGAGGATATGGATTCCTTAGCTCGGCTTCCACCAGCTAAGTCATGCGCATTACCAAAAATGCACCCCGAAAATGAATGCAGAAAACAAACAATGCGGAAATAGAGGAACAATAGCCTTTTACACTCAATTGGTGGTGGACTTGAAACCTTTGCTAATGGACTGTATAAGAAGTGGAACTGCACTTTAACTGCGTACCACAGCCGTGACCTCATTTATCACAACATATTACGTCATAGATAAATCGACAAGCGCGTTTTTGTGTTATCAGCGTGGAAAATCAAAAAAAAATATTTGTCATAAGCGTGAGGAAGTAATTAAAGGATAATTTATAAATAATTTTCTTTGTGGTGCAGTATGCAATGGGTGGATTATGTATTTTGAATATTCGAAACTGTTAACAATTGGCGCAATTCTGTTAGCTGTGTAACGTTATGTTAATTAAACATATGTTGTGTTGCTGTTCTTGGTGAATGTCAAAAGTGTTCGGGTGTAATTTTGTTTCCATTATTCATAAAGGAAATCAAGAAGCCAAAAGAAATGCTTAAGCCGAGAGCACTTACTCAAGTTTTAAGTCAAGCAAACACTGGCGGCGTCGAGAACACACTGTAAGCAAGTAAAATAATTTTTTAAAATTGCTTGAAAATCATTTACGTTTTATCTATGTCTTCATTTAGTCTGCTCAGCCAGGAGGGTGCTCTGCTGGCTTATTCTGGCTATGGAGATAAGGATGCACGTATAACGGCAGCTATCGCCAGCAATATATGGGCTGCCTATGAGAAGCACGGCCGCAATGCTTTTCGCGAAGATCGTTTGTCATTTATCCTGATTGACTGCGAGCGCGGACACGTAGCTATCACACAGGTAGAATACAAAATTCCGCAGTGCATTTCTGTGTTCTCAAAAATAAAAATATTGTTTTCCAGGTGGCTAGCGTATTGCTGTGCCTCTATGCAAAAGATCACGTGGGTCTGGGCATGTTGAAACAGAAGACTATGGCATTGGCTGCGTATTTGGAAAGACCTTTGAAACAAATCTCAGCGTCATAATTCGGATAGAATTCAGCTTTACCCAAATAATTGGGCTGTAACTAGTTCTAAGTGTAAATTCCATAAGATGATGGGGCTTAAAAAACGTAAACGTCAAAAGCTTTTTGATCGAAAATAAAAGAGTCTGGTTTATTAAATTGGGAGTTGTGTAGACACCCAACATCGTATGAATTTTGTATTGTTATATTAGAATTTGAAACTTATTGCTATCTATGGATCTCCAATGGCTTAAAATAAATATGCAGCGTTTATTCGATGGCATACAGCTTCAAGGTACGATCCATACTGGTGGAAGCGAGGTACTGCGCATGTTTTCCAAATCGAACGCCGGTTGCTAGGGCCGTATGATCATTGAACACCTTCAGGTCCTGCCACTGTTTGCACAAGTAAACTCTGAAAAGAATAAACAAAATAAACAGTCAATAAAATCAGATTTCTTTTTTGGTCATCATGGCAACTGTGTAAACAAATCCTCGAGACGGTGGACAAGCGGTATTAAGTTTGAATAATGAAGAAATTTAAATCAAAAATTTATCGAAAATATGAAGGTTAAATTTCCTAGTCTATAGCTTTCATTATACTAACGCTTCGAGCTTTCAGATTATATACGACCAGAGGATTATATAGAGCCGGATGCACCGAAACCACTCAACTTGTGCATTGAGGATTTTAATGCGGTAAAAATATTTTAAATATATATAAAAAAAAAAAAGGAAGTACTTAAAAATATAATTATTATCATAGCGTGGGGAAGTTGCCAATCCGCGGGCACCCTGCGTGGTGACCACCATCGATCCAGATTACATTAAAGATGCAAGTCTGCAGCGCTTGGCCAGAAAGTTTCGTATGAAAACGTAAGTGATTCATAGTCTCTACATCCCTTCCTTCAAATGACTTTACTTGCAGGGACATTTTACTACTACGTGAAATAACAAGGAACAAATTTATGTACTACTCCACGCAGGAAATGTTCCTGGATAGAAAGCGTGAGGATGAGTACCAAGACAAACTTTATAATGACGCGCAGGAGTTTCACAAATTTGCGGATGAGTCACTCCAAAAAATGAAGGCCGACGAATTTAAGAAAATGCTGGAAGCCCAAGAAAACCTAAAGAAGCTCAAGGAGAACAACATCGCTGAGGAACTTAATGACGTTAAACTGCAGCACCAGCGGGTGCTAATGGAAGTACAAGAGATCTACGGACGATTCCAATATTTGCTTAAACTAATAAGCTACTTTGATGACACAGTGGAACAACAGTCCGAGCAGGAAGACAGCAAGCTGACGATGCCCAAGCACATTGTCGACATGGAAATCAGTGAACGTTGTCCGGCTGGCTTGGAGCAAGTTCAGCAAGTTAAGGAATACATGGAGAAGGTAGTCAAGCCATACTTGGAAAAACGAAATCATCTAAATGCAGATATTTGGATCAAGGGCTATGAACGAAACCGCATGAAGGTCTCAAATTACAACAAACGATTCACTCAGCTTGCGCTGCTGAATCACATCGTTGGCATTCTC
The DNA here is from genome assembly GCA_035044505.1 of Zaprionus lineosus. Lineage (NCBI taxonomy): Eukaryota > Metazoa > Arthropoda > Insecta > Diptera > Drosophilidae > Zaprionus > Zaprionus lineosus. The sequence continues at coordinate 164,461 of JAWNNX010000677.1, forward strand.
CATGACAAGGCGGTGGGTACTTCAATGTTTCCAAATCTTCCTCCAATATAATCGCTATCTTCTATTGTAGGAAAAGACTCAAAAACGAAATGCAAACGCTGTAAAGTTCCTGAAAGATCCGGGATTTCTGGAACAGCGTGTGGCTGCTCTGCAGAAGCGTGCCCACGAGCTCTTCAATGAGTATGAGCAGTCATATTGTAAGGAGTGAGTAAATAATTAATTAATTAAAGATAATTTTAAAATTATTATAAATAATTATTTATACATCACTTCTTCAGCAAAGTGAGCATTAAGCTAAGCAGCATTGTGCCGGTGGTCTTAAAGCGACTTCAAAACAAAGTGCAGCCTGAAGATGAAGAGAAGAAAAAGGAGCCTCCGAAGTCACCACCACAAAAATCATCGAAGCAGTGGCGCACTGTTGAGGATATGAAAGCGCCGGTAACAAGTACTACGACGACTATTTACAAGGACGAACAGGACACCACATTGACAAAAGTCGAAAAAATACAGACATATGCATTGGTAAGCCGAAGGCGAATCCCTCTAAGTTTCATGGTGAAACAATTGAATGACTTTATAGGAACTGCTCGGGAAACTGGACGCTATACCGCCTGCGGATTTGCGCAGGTATGAGAAGATGGTACGAAGGCGTATGGCGAAGCAAAAGGAAATGTCACGACGTGCACTAGTCAAACAGAATCGTCTTCATAATTGGATGGAACACTTTAAGAAGCATCATCGCCTCCAACAGGCACAGCGTGCAAAGCAGAAGGTATGAAAAACGTTTTCATTGTCAGGATATGGAAAAAAGAACTGTACAACTTAAAAAATAAAGAGAGAACAACGACACTCACCTGACGTCCGTGCCAGCAATGGCTAAATAAGTACCGCTTTGATCAAAGCACAGATCCTTAACCTCGTAGCCATCGTCCAGTTGTATTGTTTTGAAGTTCTTGAGTTTACGTAAATCCCACAACTTTACACAAGCGTCGTCAGCTGCAGTCGCCAAATAGTAACCATTCTCAGAGAAAGATATTGCCGAAATGGGACCAGTGTGACCAGGAAAATTGGCAACATTGCTTTGTTCCTTCAAATCCCAGATCTTAACCTGTGAGTCAACGGTGCCTGTTCCGAAAATTAAACCATCAGGGTGAAATTGAGCAGTGGTTAGGCCCACTTCAGCCGTGTCAATAACTTTTGTTAGAAGGCGTCCAGTGCGGATGTCAGAGAACGCCCAATGCTTATCAGATGATGTAGATAGCAAATAGTCGCCAGTTGGATGCAAGGAAAGTCCAGTAACGGGTCCATCGTGGCAACGTAATAGGAGTTGCGTTTGAGACGTGGGCACATTCCAAATGCGTATATTCATGTCTGGTGAACCAGTTATAACAGTGTCCTCATTTGGATGATAAATGACTTTGGTAATCTTCTTGGTATGACCCTTTAGTATAGCCACTACTTGTTCCGTATCCTTGTTAAACACAGTTGCATTCTTATCGTTTCCACCGGTCAAAATCTTACTATGATCGGCGCTGTTTATGTCTAAAGCCAAAATGCCTGGTACGGATGCTGAATGCAACCCAGGACGTGATGCAATTGTGAGGAAGTTCTTTACTTGATCAGGCGTCACCAGCTCATCGGGTACAGTACGTCCACGCTTTTTACGCTCCTGTGTAAGCACTGTGGCTTTGTCTTGCAGTTTTTGTATAACTTCGGTGCTCATGCCTGCCTGTTCCATTTGGTGAGCACCTCCAGATCCAGCCTCGGCGGCTAGAGCTGGCTCGGAAATCATCGAAGGTGCATTAACAATGCCCGCTTGAGGTTTCAACGTAGCCAGGGCTTCACGTGCTGCCGTAAGTTCTTTCTTCAGGCGAGCAATTACACGACACGCAGCGTCGTGTTGGTACAAAGCGTGAGACAGCTCCTGCCGTGTTGTTTGAAGCTGTTGACGTTGTGTAAATGAGTGTATCATAAGTGCATCCCACTCATCTTGCATTGTTTTCAGAGTTGCAGGTATGCTGGTGGCACTTGGTGGTTTTGGCTTGACAACTGCTGGCGTTTTAATTTCAATAAGTTCATCCTGCTTTAGATCTTTGCCACTGATGGGATCGCAGCCGTTTTCCAATATATACTTTTCAATGACGCGTCTTTCGAAAACGGCGCCCGAGTACGGTGAAATAACGGGTGACTCGGGAACCTCGTTTGTAACTAAAAGCAACGATACTCCATATTGTAATGCAAACAACGTATGTTTTAAATAGAAAAGACTTACGTGAACAAACTAAAGCCATTGCGACAAATAATAAGAAAGTTTATTGTTATTTTTAATACGTTTAATAACTTTTACACACACGTTTTCTAAAAGAAACAAGCGCAAATTTGTCGGCAAATGCGGCTTCTTTCCAAAAACCATTCACAGCGTAACGTAGTTTTACATAAATCGATAATTCAGCAATTGATATTTTTGCAGCGCTAAGGCAAGGCAGCTCTTGTTAATACTTTATTTTAAATATTAAATTATTCAATTATACTTCTTTTAATTTAATTAATTCTTTAATAGCATTAGCTTTGTATTTAATTTATTCATGCAATCTTCAATAATTGTTAAGAAATGTAAATCGATACATTTTATGGAAATGTTTTAGCAGATTGGCAGCCCCGCAACAGCTGTTATTGTTATTTAAGTTCGCGTGCAAGTTCAATTATTTAATACACGAGACTTTTAAAATTTGTAACTTAAAAATGTTAAAAAACTTAGTGGGGTGGCGACATTGTCAATTTTTATTAAGTAACTGTAAGGCTTACCAACAAGGAGCAACGAGATCCTTTTGTGTTCCTTTCAAATCAAATACTGCCGATAGCTCCAGCGAACAGAACCAGGACCCGGCATCAAAGAAATATGTAAACCCATTTGCACAAGCATCTACACATGTAGCTACGGATAATTCTGTAAAAAGCGAAACTAAAGAGGAACGTGATAAAAGGCTGAAAGTCTTGCAGCTTGAAGCAGACATTGCGAGTCAGGAAGGACGTCGGGTACCATCTCTGGACTTTTTCCAAGACTTCAATTGGGAACATGTATTATCCTTGCCTTCTAAGTCAGCACGCATTAAATATTATGCCTTTCTTTGGCAAATTCAGATGAAAAAAGAATCGGAAAAAGCCAAGAAAGCTCTGCGTGCCCAAGATGCAGAACGCATAATAGCTGAAGTAAGAAAGGAGCGCGAAGCAAATAATCATATAATATATGGAATTGGACACACATCGTTATTTTTACGAATCTACGATTCAGCCATCAATCACTGGCAAAACAATCGCTTAACACGGGCTATGCAATTCGCTCCTAAAATGGTTCTTGATTGCTCCTACGATGCACACATGAACCGCAGGGAGCTTTCAAATACCGCGAAACAATTAATGTTTTGTTTTGCTGACAACCGCGCTAATGATGAACCCTTTGATCTCCACTTCTGCAATGCCAATTTCGAAGGAAGCTGTATGAAAAGCCTTAAACGCCATATGCCAACAATGCTAAATCCAGAGTTTCCCATGAATATTCATAGTCAGTGCTTTACAGAACTGTTTCCCAAGGAACAACTTGTCTACCTGACACCTCACTGTCGCGAAGATTTGGTCACATACAATCCAGACGACATATACATCGTAGGCGCCATGGTGGATACTGTAAATAATGAGCCTCTATCTCTTGCCAAAGCAAAACGTTTGGGGCTTCGCATGGCACGTCTGCCATTAGATCGTTACTTGCAGTGGGGCTCGGGATCTGGCAAGTCCTTAACACTTAATCAAATGATAGCTATCATGTTGGATATGAAAAACACTGGCAACTGGGATACGGCACTAAAACACGTACCACGTAGAAAAGTTATGAATTTCACTCCTCGGGATCAGAGCGAAGGGCGCAGTCAACTTTACAGACGAGCCAACAAACTCAACGTTCGCATCGATCATTTATTAAGCCACGATGACGATCGACGGGAGGCAACATCATTCGCCAGGCCACAAAAAGTCCGCTCTCACAAAGAGGGTCTAAAATTTAACTTGGACGACTGGGCGTCGGGGAAGAAAGCAAATAGTCTAAGTTGATTGTATATTTTTATTCATCGATAAACATAATAATTAAAAATTAAGGATATTGTTGAGTTTTGAAATGTTAATAATTACGAATCGTCTTGGGACTTGTCGGGTGAAGTGTTTTGATCCTTGGTCTCGTCTGATTTTTTGGTGTCAGCTGGGCTTTCGGTTTTCAGTTCGACAATCTGTAAGGCATTATGATCCCCGCATGCTTGTAAATCTTTACGTACTTCCTTTACGTCTTCATCTTCTGGGATTTCGTTAATTTCAACTTCGCTCAGATTGTAACAGTCGTAGGATACACCCGGTTGAATTTCCGGTAGCTCGTCGTCGGTAGATGAGCTCGGGTCGCCCTTGTCATCGCAATTCAAAGATTTCTTGTACTTAAGATGCATGTGTTCGGTATTGATGGCCTGGTAATTGATGCACGGACGCAGTCCTGATTTCTTTAACAATTCCTTTGCTTCCATCTCGAATTTTCTGATTGCCTCCTTACGCTCCACGGTCAGGAGCTTCGTCTCTAGCAGAAACAGAGACTTCTCTCGTAAAATTTTAAAGAAATCCTCGCTTAGAAAAGTGAAGTAGTTGTAGGCCATAAAAACAACGTCGAAGGTGTTCTGCCAGGATGGGGCACCCTTGATCATTTCCATTATCTGTATGGGCGATATAAAGTTAACCTGCACCTTGGGTACATGGATCCAGGGCTTGTCATAGGTTTGCTGACCCTCATTGTCGTCCACTTCGTTGTGGGTGAGTATCGGTGTCATCAGTAGCTTCGTTGAGCCATAACGTCTCGAGATGGTCGGATCGTGCTCGTAGGCAGTTTGGGTGTGCAGCTCGTGGAAAAGTTCGAGCAGATTTCGTTCTGTAACATCTGTGGCACGGTAGTCGTTCTCGCCGTGATTGGAATTGTGCAAACGCTCCTCGGAGCTACGTAGCCCAAAGGCACAAAATGGACCAGTTTCTATATCACCCACATAGCCGCGGTGTAAGAAGTTGCTGCCATTGCGCACAAGGCCGGCGGTGAGGGTCTTGTTCGGCTTGCAGTGCTCGTACTCTGGGAAGACGAAGGCAACTCCACATTCACGCCAATAGCGATATTCCTGGGAGCAAATCTGCTCACCTCCGCGGTACTTGAGCGTCATACTCAGATCCCAGTCAAAGGCGCCCTCGCGATGATCGTAGCGTGGACCCAGCAAGGCGCGCACGCGATTCTCCCAGAACTTCTCAATTTCATATACCTGCTGGATGGGCTGCCAGTAGTTGAAGGCCACTTCGAAGCCATCGCGCTCCTTGTACTTAAGTGCCTCAATGTTAAGCATGGGTGCCAGACGTTGCAGCTCCTCCTCATCGCAAATCATGCGTAGCAAGGTGCGTGCCTTGGCGGCCACGTAGTGATTGGAAGTGGGACGCATAAGGGAGTTCCCATAGATATCCATAAAAAGATGGGCCTTGCATATCAGGCTAAAAGTTTCCGGCGGTTCCAGTGCCAGGCCCAGAAGCAGCATGCTTCTGGCCATAATCTCCTGACAGGCATCCAGGACATAAAAATTAAGTATTGGCTTAGCCCCATGGGTGTAGCGTTTGGCCAGGGTGGTGATTATATGGCGTGGATCGGCGCCACCGCAGATAAGTATATTGAGCTCAACTGGTGTCCCTTCTGCATCCTCACCATCTGGCTTATCCGGCAGCTTAAAGGCCCGCACATACTCACCATACAAATCCAAAGATGAGCTAAGACCCCAGAACATGTTTTTTTTCTCAAATTAAGGAAAATTGTAACTATAAAAATTGTACTTGGGATTTCAACTGTGACTTTAACTGTTTGTTTGATTGAAGGAAGTTGCCTGGTTGCCTGGTCAACTGGGATCTAGCCCTGGTTATTGAGCTGTTGCCTGGCAACGTTATGACGACTGCTTTGTTTGTCATGCTCTCATTTTATGGATTAGAGAGCGAGGCGGAAATTGGTTTTCGGTATCAGTGGCCCGCAGTGCATCGCAGTGCAAATCCAATGAAAGCAGACACCATCAACTGGCCCGAGCGCCGGGACATTGGCGTCAGGGCACAAGGATAAGGATGCTGCTGCGTTCGCATAATCGTAATGCATTATTCAGCGTTCGGGTGCTTGCTTTTAGCTGATTGCCACGGAAGGACCAACAATTCCGCCGGGTCCTGCACTTGCCAGGCAAATGGAACTAATCCCATAACTAATAAAAAATTTCTTTAACATTTTTAACTGAAAAGAAACTAACGGTAATTCATTCATTGAAATTTTAGATTCCCATGTCCTTAAATTTGTGCATTTTTTTTTATTTTCAGGTAATACAGCGTCTTTAATTCATTATGCAAGGACAACAAAGGACCTTTAGTCGAATGGCTCTTGGGTAGTGGAATGTCTGAACGCAATCGAGCGATGTCCTTTCCCATTTATGTAAGCCAGGACAGTAGAAGTTTTAACCACTTTTTAATGGGCTACAGACTACAAGGAGGATATAACAATGCGTGTGCCTGCCAAAGGGAGCGGTGGGGTGGGGTGGGGTGGTGTGGGGGAGCCCAGAAATGTAAGTACAAGAAAACGTTTACTGTCCACCCGCAACTTTTGGCCCTTCGCCCGGCCAAGTGGCTTACTTAATCTTTAGCCGTAGTTTTGTTGAGCTTGCTACTAGTTTTTCGACTTTCGGTTGATAAAGCCCCAAACTTCGAAATGTACACTCATTGTTGTTGTTGGCCAAAAGTCTTGACAAAAGCTCACAAACTGAAAAACTTTGACAGCGGCAGCTCCCCGGAATTGCTTGATGCTTGGGGGCTGGCAGCCAGCCATTCTCTCTGGCTCGTTATGCATGGCGTATGCGTGATGTGGTTGCCGAATTCCTGATGCACACTTGTAAATCCTGTCGCTTAAGTGCAATTACGCATTTTGGAGATTTTGGCCACTGTTCGTGCATCAAATATTGAACACAAGCTAACCACAAAACTGCTTTAACCAAATGCCTTGATTATGTTTAGCCCAAGTCCCGACGACGAGTGTCACATATACCATGTATATGTCCGTGAGCCTTACCCCAAAACGGTTTTGGTTTTGGGGTTGCTTTTGTGGTTATCCTGAATGATCCCTTTTGTACAGCTTTGGTATGCAATTAGTCTGCAGCAAGGCCATTCACTTCATTTGACTGCGGTTCAATAAATGCGGGCACAAAGCGAGCCGCGCGTCATTCAAGCGTCACGCAATTTATCAAGGCGTCAGCTTTCAATAGATTTTCCATTCCCACATACATGCTCAGTCCCCATCCTGCGGGATCCTTTGACCAAGCGACATTCGGTTGTTTTCCAAAACAAAAGTAATTAGAACCGACAGCGCCTTTAGCAAAAGCAAAAAGCCTAAAAAAAAGGCTAGATAATAGCTGGGAAAAGGGTTAAGCCAGCGATTTGTATGCGGTATTTGCATAGACGAGGAGGAGGAGGAGGAGAGGAGGGGGAGCCCAACGAAAGGGTTGAAGGCTAAGCCCAGTACAAATAGAGGCTTGTAAGCTTTAAAAACTACAATGGCATTCAAATGCTACGTGCCGTGTTTAGAATTTAAATTGCACAGATTCAAAGGTAAATTACACTTGCCTGCAGGACTTCGGCATGTTCAAATACACATTCCTTTACAAGGAATGGCTTTAAAGGTCATCATAACAATCGAAATGTACGCGCCACATGTGTCTTTGTTGCGGCCAAACAAAAGTTTGAATAACAATCGATATAATGTAGGGTGTGTGCGGGGGCTGTGTGTGTGAGGGGTGCGTGCGGGGTGTGTGTGTGTGGGGGAGTGTATGTGGGGGGTGTGTGCGGGAGTGTGTGTTATTGGTGGGTGTGTAACAAGCGTAATGATTTTCTTTTTCTTGTTATTCTTTGTAAGTATGAATATGTATGCGTGTGTGTGTGTGACTGTGTATATATATATGTGTGTGCGTGTGTGTGTGTGTGTGTGTGACTGTTTATATACAGCATCCCTTAACAAAAATTGGGTCTTGGCCAAGAACTCGATGTCAGCCGTTGAACGGCAAAGGCAACCCAAAATTTTTGGGGCCTCAGGTTGAGAGCTTATATCCGGGTTCATCCTTGCCCATCCTTTGGTGTTGTTTTACTCTTATCAACGGCATTCATTGTCAATGTTTTTCTCAAACTTTTCTCATTAGACACTGCAAACAAAATGGCTGAGTCTGCGGTTTAGCTGCTGCTGCTGCTGCTTACAAAATGTCGACTACCGACTTTGGACTGTGGACTGTGGACTTTGGGCTGCCAACTGCCAACTGCCAAATGGTGCCTTCTGCCAGCTGCCTTCCGTCTGCCAACTGCTGGCTGCTGGCTGCCGACTGCTGCCTTCTGTCGCCTGGCGGCTGGCGGCTGTTGTGGCCCATCTCTGTTAGCTGTTGGCATTTGTGTGACATTCGTTGGTTAAACGGCATCATAATGGCCCAGAGGGTCAGGGCCAGCCAGGCAGCTGAGCTAAGGGATTCATAATAACAAAATGCCGGCGATTAAAGTTCCATAAATTAATAGTTACCCACAATATGTTACGTTTCCTCTTGATTATCAAAACGTTACCGGTTGGATGAGTGAAATAAAAGAGATTAACTTCTTTTTGTTGTTTTCCAGTAAAGTTTAGTTTTATTTTAGTATTTTTGGTATTTTTTATATATTTTTTTTTTTTTTATATTTTTAGTTTTTAATAGACATAGACAGTGTGTGTGTGTAAGTGTGTGTGTGTGTGTACTATTAGTTTCTATTCAGTGGTACGTCTAACAGACGCCCTTTGACCTTTAACTTGGCCAACTCGGTAACTGCACACATGCTAAAAGCCCGAAAATTCATAAAGTCACAAAGTTCTACATTTCAATTGCTGCTGCTCCACATAATTTGGAGGCCGAAGTTCTACAATAACTTTATATCATTTGGGGGGTTCTTAGGTGAAAGGTTAAACAAGTTCACATGTCACATGATTAGAAACATTTATGTAGAAATACGTACATTTTTTTTTTGTCATTTTTAATTTAATTTGTTAATTTTTTTTGTTTTTTATATATATATATATAATATTCTTTGGTTTTTATAGTTTTATCAGCTTTGGTTTTTTTTTGTTTTTTGTTCTAGGCAAGAACCTCTGATTGTCAGATAGTTATTGAAGTTATGTAAGGTGCGTCGAGAACTGAAGAGAGTGCACTTAGAGCAGAGTTTGGTTAAGATGAGACCTTAGAGCTAAACAATCGCCTTGTCTCGGATATGTGATAAACAAGAACTTTCCTATATATATATAAGTTTATATATATATATTCCCTTCTTTAAGGATATACTTAATATTTACAATGCTGACTGAAAATGAAATGCCGCTTGCAAGTGCAAAGGATGTCTTTTTGGTTTCGTCTTTCGGGCAAAATATTCCTTAATAAATGAACGCTTTTGTTGTGCTCTCATTTTTTGCATATTTTTCAGCATTTGTTGCATTTGTTGCATTTTTAGCATTTCCTGTAACAATAACAGTTTTTTTTTGCTTTTGTTCTATTTGTTAAGCATAGTTACGCTTTTAACCCCTTAAGTTTGCTTGTGCCTCAACAAAGCTACATCTAATTTAACATATATACGTATTAATATATATATATGATGTATATATATAGTATTTATATAGTATTTCTATAGTATTGGTAACAACATTTATATCTCGAGTAAGTACAGAAAACACTCTACAACATTAAAATCTCAAAATGTCTCTTACGAGTATCTTTAGTCTAGGTTCTATTAAGTCTGAGACGGTGGTTTTTGCTTTTTTGTTTTTGTTTTTGTTTTTGTTTTTGTTTTTTTTAGAGTCTACAAACTACACTTAGTGAAGGACTAGGACTAGGGGAAGTGTTGGATGGTAGGGTGGGGGAGTATTGGGCTCTAGATATAACGAAAGTTGAGTTTTACTCGAGTATATGCCATGTGTGAGCATCATTTCAAAAGGCTTAAAATACACACATACACACACACATATATATGTATGTATATATGTGTGTGTGTGTGTGTATGGGTTACAGATCACGGAATATAGTAGAAATAGTTGCCATTTTCTTGATTATTGCTTACCATTTAAAACATTTACTTAATAACTAGTGTAATTAACTTTGCTGCTGCCTCCCAGCTTTACGGATTATCCCTTATGGTATCCTCCTCCTCCTGTAGCGAAATGATCTGCATGCACATGAATATTTTCAGAGTATTAGTATTGATTATTAATTAAAGGATTTCAAATAAAATTGATCATTAGTTTTTTTTTTTTTTGTTTTTCATTTTTTACTTAAACACATGCCCAGTAGCATAATAAGGCCTATAGAATTACACTCTACTACAAAATAGCATAACTAATGGAAGAAATAATTATAAAGTTGCAGTTGTGAGTTATGTGTTTGGCGTCCTTAAAGGACTCCATTTCAGGCAAATCAAATGTCAGAAGCATGTAGAGGACTATGGATCGCTATAGATGCTATATCTAGATCTATATATATGTATATATATTTGTATATTCAGATATCTCTGTACCTATAGATACTTTTACTTACTTGGACTCATCCAAAGGTTGAGGCTAATTGCTTCCGTGTGGCGAACAACTAAGTTTAATCTAAGATTATTATATCCCATCTATATATATACATATATATATACATATGTATATATATATATATATTTGTATAGTTAATGCTTTATTTGATTTATAAGTCGATTATCTGTAGTTAATTGTTATTATGTGTAGAGCTCTCAAAAATTGTTCAGCACTTGAAGTGAGGTATGCTTGTAAGTGGGTGGTATACACACATATGTGTGTGCACATACACATACACATATATAATATATGCTTATATGTATCTAATAACTAATGCCGATTGGAATAGAACTTAAAACTGAACCCGCTTTGAATAATGGAGCCTAAAAGAACTCCTCGAAGTCGTCTAAAAAGTATAAAGTGTTTTATTAAATTTCAAATTTTACATTTTAAATTTCAAATTTTAAATTTTCAATTTCATATTTCATATTTTTACCAATTGAGTGGGTGGGGGTGGGGGTAGTTATCTCCTTTAACTTTGGTAGTTAGTGCACAAATTGAGAGAAAGTTTCATGCCAACGAAAATGAATTGGGTGACTGTGCGAGAGGGGTGAGTAGGGGGCGTGGTGGGCCGGGCCGGTTCAAGCGATATTCTCGAGAGAGAGAGAGGGAGAGAGGGGGAGAGTATAAAATTGAATTTTTGGGGCTACTTTGGGTTTCTGTTTGCTATGGAAATCAAAATTCAAAAGTTTTTAATTCTAATCGCTGTTTAGCTAAATTGTTGATAAATTTGTTATTTAATTATTTATCATTGTATTTATATTTATGTCTTTGTTGTTATTGTTATTGTTGTAGTTATAGTAGTAGTTGTTGTTCTTATTGTTGTTGTTGTTGCGCCTACTGCTGTGGGGTATGCTGCAAAGAGCTGCGGGAACTGGTTTTCAAATTGGTGGCGGAGGTGCCTGGTTTGGTGGTACGTGGTACGTGGTGCATGGTTCATGGTTCATGGTACATGGTACATGGTTCATGGTTCATGGTTCGCAGTTGGCGGTTGGTAGTTGGTAGTTTGTAGTTGGCAGTTGACAGTTGGCAGTTTGAGGTTGACGTTCATACAATATGGGTTGTTGATTATTTGTTTACCGAAACGAAAAAATTGGTATTTCATTTCATTTTTGGCAATTTTCCTTTTGCCATATATATAACAGACACACACACACACACACAAACATACAGACAAATATTGAATGAGAGTGAAAATAACCAACATTTTCGTTGCAAACGCAACCATAAAAATGATGAACAAAATTGTATATACACATCGAGATCGGGGAGATATATATAAAAATGAATATATATATATATTTGTATATATATATATATATATAAAAGTTTTGTTTTGTTTTTTTTTTTTGTTATATATTTTATAAACGTTGAGAAAGGTCGAAAAACTTGAGCTTCGAATCGGTAATGAGTGACATTTAAGTGCTAGAAGAAGGTCGATACAAAAATAAGGAAGCAAACATTTACATATCATACAAATGTGTCCAGTTCTTTAATATGATTTCCATGAATTTTATATTTTGATTTTTGATTGCCATGTTTAGGTGGTAAGAAGCAAAACATGCCTAGAAAAAATTCAAAAGGAACATTTCGACAATTTGGTGGATGGCTTACCTTCGGATAGCTTTTCATCGTCAAGTGTGCAGCATGCACCCAAAAATTGATTGAGTTTCATTGAATGGAAATGCTTTCATTTATTGATTGCCGTTTATTTATTTAAGTGCAGCGATTAAGCTGATTAAACCGATTAAATTGATGCCGAAGCGAAAACAACAGATGCCACAATATTTTCGCTCTGCTTTCGTTCGTCGCTTCCATTTAATTATGTTTCGAAAAAAATCATAGCATACTTTCGAGCGCTGCGCTCACTCACATTTTGTACGTCTCAAATGACTGGGAGAGCGAGACGAAATAATGAGGCGGAGATTGTAGCAAAAACTTTAATAGCACCATAAAATAATATACTTACCTGTTTAATTGGAATTTTAAACAAAATGTCTGAGCGAAACATCGAGAAATTTACAATAAAAAAAAACAATAAATAAAATTTGCAAAAATTTATTGAAAATGCTACGTCTAGGAATTAAAAATCTACGCATTGCCGGAAAACTAATTAAAGAAAATGGTCTAGGAAGTAATTAAATGGATTTAAGTAGTAAATAAAAATTGTGTAGTGCAGTGTAGAAATTGCCGAGGTTGTGTTGCAGTACGTTTTTTTTTCTGTATGTAGATGATGTCACTGTGTCACGCAATCGTTGCATGTGGCAGTTGACGATTCAGTGGCTGTGGCACGGACCGGTCGCTCGGACTTGCTACGAAACATAGGCCAGCGGCGGCCCAAGAAGCCACACGAGGTGGACGAACGTCTTTGCTTTTTGTGTGGCTCAGCATTGAAACTCCCACTGGGCGTGGCACTGGGATTGGGAGTGGGATTCGTTGTGGCACGTTCCGAGGCCATTTGACCCAAGGATGCCTGTGTGCATTGCGGATGGAGCACGAGATCTGTACGCACGCGTTGCACAAGGCGACTGTCGTAGTTCTCTACGATAATAATGGGCGTGGGGGACATGCGATCGGGCACATTGACGCGGAAATGTGGCTGCAACGATTGGCAGTTCCGTTCGATTCGATTACGCCACAAATGTGACTTGAGGCTGGGCCACTGAAAGAACTGACGCAGGCTGACAGGACGCTCTGAATGGATCAGATCGCGTACCAAATCGGGCGCCTCGCTGCTACCAACTTGGACAAGATCGCTATGGGAATTGGGTGCACTTTTGTGGTTCGTGTGGTCAATGGTGTGGTGGTTGTTGTTGTTGTTGTTGTTGCTGTTGATGTTGTTGCTACTGTGGTTGTTGTTGTTGTAGTTGTGAGGAGGCGTGCTGACATAAAATTTGGTTCTCGTGCGGGTAACACGCAAACTACTCGTCTTCCATGCATCGTGCAGGGTGCGGATGCCGGGCAAGCGGGCGAGTAGATGGATGTGGTCGTAGGAGGCTGACAACATACCTGCGCGCTCATCCTGATACTCATCGTCGTCGGAGGACTCTAACCTGTCCTCAACCAGTGATGTCTGTCGCGACAGACCCTTTTTAATTGCGAATACAGTTGCACGTGTGTGTTGCAGTTGCAGTTGCAGTTGCAGTTGCAGTTGCGGTTGCGGTTGTGTAAGCGTAAACAGAGACGAAGCCAATAAAAGAAAACATAAAAGTAAATCAAATGAAAATTGAAAATTGAAAATCGAAAATGGAAAATGGAAAATTGAAAACGAAAGATGAGAACGCGTCTACAAAAGCAAACTCATATTGGGTCGTGTCTCCTTCTCGTGGATGAGCACGACAAGCGCCCATTTCTAGGACTACATATACAGACTCTAATACAAGCAGCGGGGGACATAACTATTTAAGGATTGACAATGGACTTACCGCATTGTGTCGTCGTCTTGGGGGCGAGCGCTTGTTCCACAACGCCTCCAGCTGATCAAAGTGCTGGGATTGGGCTAAGGCTGCCTGCTCGGGTCCAAGATTGGCCTGGGAGGCGCCAGTTTTAGTTTCCGCAATCTTTGATATCTCCTCCATGCTCGCCGAGACACTGAAGCGTCGCTTTAAACGTTCATCGACCTGGGCCATCATCACGGACGAGGTCAAGTGGCCATATTTCTTCTGCCAGGTATACGTGTCCAGGGAGACCTCCTTCTTGAGCAGCCGCTTCATCTGTCGTTTGGGACCCTGCGGTCGTAAATCTGTCAAGGAAAGGCACATTTTCTGCATTTTAACTGAGAATTTCAGAGTTTGGTTTGACCTGACGCACCTTCAACATCCTTGCTGGGACCCGAATATGTGGGCAGCTTCACATATTGTGCCGGCGTATTGTGCAGACAGATGACGGGCAAATTGTAGCTGTCCACCAGCTGGACGAGCACACGGGACACCTCCAAGCTGATGTCAAAGTGTGTGAAGGGCACGTGCATCTGCAGGGAGGTGAGTGCCAGGCCACGTTTTGTTTCCCATACAATTAACGTTTTGTCATCGCTGCCCGAGACCGCCGTGGAGCCTGCCAGGATGACACGGTTAGCAAGTAATTGAGAATTGGTCAGAGTCCTGAAACCTACCATCTGCGGACACTTTGACGCCGAGGACAGCGCCCAAATGACCGGCCAGTGTGTGCACCTCCTCGCCCGTGAGCAAATCCCAAATAATTAGATTCATGTCCTTCGAGCCTGATATGACTTGGGTCTTGTTGGTCACGGAAACCGCAACACAGGTGACAGCATCGCTATGACCCACCAGCACCTGACTCAGTTTGCCGCCCACCGACTGCCACACCTTCAAGGACATGTCGCGTGAGCCAGTTATAATGTGCATGCTATCCGCACTGATCTCAAAGCAAGTGATCTCATCCGAGTGCGAGACGGAGAACTTCTCGTCCTCCTGTGTCAGTGACCAAATCTTGAGGGTGTTATCGCCATTGGTGGAGATAGCGAAGCGCATGTTGTTGGTCGCTGCAAGGCTCTTGTAGGGACCCTGTATGGTTTGCAGCACGTTGCCAGAGGCTGCCATCCACACCAACATCATGGACTCCTTATCCGTGGAGATGATGCGCAACGAGTCCATTAGCACAATAACCTGGACCACTGGCGCTGCGTGTCCTTTGAATGTGTTAGTGATCTCGCCCAGGGCGAGGGTCCACACCTGCACCAAGCGATCCTCCCCGCCAGTGGCCAGAAACTCACCATTTGGTGCAAACTTCAGGCAATTCACCACACAGGTGTGCCCGTCCAGAGTGCTCTGGTACTCCGGTGTATTGATCCGCATCAGATGCACGCTCCTTCCCGAGGCGATGGCCAATTGCTGGGAGTCGCGCGACAGATCAAAGCACGTGATTGGCGGCAGCGTCGTCGAGGGCGAGCGCTGGGCCTGTGTGTGCCGCTTGAGGCTGCGCTTGCGACGTGGATTCCGGGAATACGGATTCACATACAGCTCCTCATTACGGAACGAGTAGAAGGTAATCTTGTTGCCGCCGACGGTAATCAGAAAATCATCATTTTCAATTGCGTAGACGGCCGTAACTGGTCCCGGATTCGGTGGCATTGAGCGCACCAATTTACCCGAGTGCATGTCATAGATAAGGGCCCGCGTGTCCTCGCAGCCAACCACACACCGCTGACTGTCCTTGCCAATGGAAATGGTGCGTATCTGTGTCGCCAATGGAAGCCGGTGTGATAATCTAACAAATGTCCGCCCGTTCACCTGTTCACCACTTACCCGCGATTTGTGTCCTTTCAGAACGTGCAGCTCCTTGCCTGTGGCCAGTGTACGCACGTAGAGCGCATTATCCTCGCAGAGCGCCAGCAGGAATACCTATTATATAAAGGATACAACGAGACGCACAAATAATGAACAGAAAATGCAATTAATTTACGTTTACGTTTTCAACGCCATTTTTAAAGCATTCCCTGCCATTTGATGGCGACAAAAGGCGACTCCCACCTGCAGCCCATCTGCAGCCCACCAACTGCCCACCGTCGTCCAGCAACATCTCACAGCGTATCCTTTTGCGAATGGCCCATGCCAATAAAATATTTATAAATTGCATTCCCGAGTTGCACAATTGAACCTTTTGAGGCGCTACACTGAGAGAAATTATGGGGCAACACAAAACCTCAGTATATTATCAGGACTTAAGTCCTGTATTTGCAATCCTTAGATTTTGCCTTGAATCTGTGACTTATCCTGTGTTTATAGGATTCAAAGCTAGCTATCCTTTAAGCCAATTTTATGTATTGTTTAGAATTAATTTAAATAAATTTTTCACCGTGCCTGGCAGCAAAAAGACTGGCCGGGAAATTGAAAAATGCCAGAAGGAAGAAGCAGAGAAATACGTTGAAGCAAACGACGACAAGGACATTGTCGTTGGGGCCATTTGGCGCATTGCAACATTTCAATTTTCAGGGGAAATGTCTGGAATACGACAGGAAAGAATGTGCCACAGTTAGGTGGGAGGAGAGGGCAGGGTGACGGAAGGAGGGGGACCCGAACAGATCTTAAGCATGGGAATTTAGCGTGCCACAAAGCCATCAGGATGTAAGCTAAAGTGTAAGAAAGTTGATTTCCGTTTGCCATTTGCTACACGGCCAACCAAGTCCAAAAATGTTGCCACACGGAGGGACGGCTGAAGGAATGAAGGAAATGCTCTTGAAAGAAGCCATCTATATATCTACTTTAAAGGTGTGAGTGTGTGTGAGTGAGTGTGTGAGTGAGTGTGTGAGTGAGTGTGTGAGTGTGTGTGTGAGTGTGTGTGAATGTGTGTGTGCTTGTGTGTCACAAAAAATTACATTTCAATTTGGGCCTGGAAACATTTTTCCGAAAAGCTCGCAAGTCGCGTCTCTCGGCCATGTTAAAGGAGCGTTAGACGAGGTCCTTACACGCCTGTTATCGACAATAATTTGGCAACGTGCTTATAGTCAATTTGCTCAATTTTCGGCACTTTTCCATTTTAATGCGATGAGACAAATTTGATTATACTTTGATTTTAAATTTGGAAAATGAAATAAAAAATGAGATTTCTAATTGTCCGGGAAGCGGGGAGCAGAGGGAGAGGCGGAGAGAGAAGCGGAGGCATCAGTAGAGGCAGAAGCAAAGGCAAAAACAGAGGCAGAAGCAGAGGCAGAAGCTATGAAAGAAGCACAGGCAGAAGCAGAGGCAGAAGCAGAGGCAGAAGCAGAGGCAGAAACTGAAGCCTTGATAGCCAAAGTCACAAGGACTTGCCCAGTCCCATTTCCAAGTGAAATCTCGTATATCAGTGACTGACAAGGCCCAAGGCAATCTGAGTATTTAGAGATTATCAAAGTATTTGTGCTTTCCAGGATTGAAGCGTCCCTCACGTTTCACCTCCAACGTCCAATCCCCACTGCCCCCAGTCGCCGGAGGTACCTTAAGTTGTTTTTATGCTGCCATTCAGTGGGTCACATAAAAGCGATTGAAAGGCGAAACTCAATGGCTGCCGATTCATGGCAATAGATAGAATGGTAACAAGAAGCCAATAGTTGCCAAAGGGAATAGAGGAGGATTCGGCGAGCAATTGACGTGGCTCGGCATACGCATCAATTGTCACGCAGCTTCTGGCTCCCATTTTGCCATCTCCTGACTGTTAGCTGTTAGCTCTGAGCTCTTAGCTCTTAGCTCCTTCTACCTCCTAGCTCCTACCTCCTACCTCCTACCTCCTAGCTCCTACCTCCCACCTCCTAGCTCCTAGCTCCTAGCTCCCAGTGCTTCTAGTTGTCAATGACAATAGCATCTGTGTCCTTGTCAATGTTGATATTGTTTTGCGTGCCGAATTGCTGCTAAGTATGCAATACATATTGATTGAGACACACACACACATAAGCGTAGCAGAACCTCTGAGAGTTGTCTACTGTATTTTTTTTTTTTGTTATTTTTTTTCGAGCTGATTGACAACAAAGGATTTGCCTCGTAATGCGGATCTTTTAAGCCAAAATCACTTATTAGAAGCAAGCTTCGCCTTCGTCCACCCCCCACCACCCACCCAACCGCATCTGTATCCTGCGGCGTCTGCCGCATCGTTCCAGTTTATCTCTTGTATCGCTTAGTCCCAACACACATTGTATCTATTAAATGCAGCTTTAAATTGTGTGCATGCCAAACGGCAGGACACGCCATTGAGATGCAGTCAAGAAGATGGAAGCCAGCCCCTTCTTTCCATTCCCTTCCCTTCCCTTTCCTTCCCCTCACCACTCCCCTGTCTAACCCACCGACTTCCATTTATGTTGGACATGGTCGTAAACATAGATTTAAGCATCTTCTTATTTTCCTTGTGCACACGCTGATTGAATATGACTCCAGGATACTTTGCCCTAAGAGTTTTAAGAGCTTAAAGAGTTGGCAAAATATTTGGGGAATTTGGAATTTGTTTTGCGAAAATGTGCAAAAATAACACAGTATAAGGATATTTTGTGAGTGCCTCAAAATAAGTGGATGGAGTCCTTATTTATGTCTTATTATTATTTTTATGTTTATTTTATTTTCCTTTTTATTTATTTGTTTTTATTTTTATTTTTATTTTATTTATTTTTTTATTAAGCTAGAAAATAAATTTGCCTTTTAAAGGACCTCAGTTACTGCAAGGTTTATTAATTGGCCTGCCAACCCGTGACTTCAATTGACCAAAAGAACCCTTGGGGTTTCAGACTTTGCCTAATGGATTCTACGTAGTTAAAGCTGCCGACAGCCCCACACCAATCCTTGGAGAGCTGGACCTTGAAGGTGAGTGCCAAGTTGGTGTCCTGCCACACTCTAATATTTCGATGATTTATGACCCCTCAGCAATTTTCAGGCGTTATAAGTGAAAGTGATTTGTCATGTACATTAAGTAAAACTACGCAGTTTTTCTTCTCCCGCCCCCCCACTGCTTCTTCTTCCCCCAATCCTGCCATCCCCACAAGTGCACTTACCGAGTTCCAAGAGATGTCGATGCGCAAAACAGGACTTGTCATTTGCATGGTATTCAGAAGTGTGAAGTTCTCCAGATCCCAAACACATATGTTCTTATCATGGCTGCCCGAGATGAGGACATCACAGGCTCCAGCGACCAGGACGCCCGTGACCGGTCCACGATGATAGGTAATCCGATGCACCTGCAATATACCAATCAGTCCGATGAGTGCAAAGCATGCAATTAACTTTGATAGTTCGATAAAAGTCTATTTAATTGAATGGTGTCGTTTGTGGGAGGGGGGTAGGTGGTCGATAGACCAGAGGATTGCGTGACACATCTGACATTTTCCCATTTCTTTGTTGTGCAAGTGCATGTCTGTGTGTGTGTGTGTGTGTGTGTGGCACGTTTGGTATGCATTAAGTTAATTACCGGTTGTCAGGCGATGTTGACAATGCTCTGCCTTCTTCTTCTAACCAACAAAATGGATACAAAGTTCGCAGGACGAATTGTGTGTGAGGAGAAGAGTGTGAGAATGGGAGATGGGGGGATGGGGGTTGGCGGATGGGGAGGGTGTGGCAATACGCCGAAAGTCACACACAAAAATGCCAAAACTTTGATAAATTACCACAACTTTTAAATGGCAGGAGCTGAAGCAACGGCATAAAAGCAATGCCAGCAGGACTATGACACGGCGTATACGTAATATTGTAATTAATTTAATAAGCACTTGTAATTCCATGTGGCGTGTGTGTGTGACTCTGTGCTTGTCTGTGTGCGCTACCCATCCGACGAGTCACGCTACCAAAAAGGAAACGCTGCACTTTCCAAGTCTCATAATCGGCCAGTCAGCGAATTTCTCTTTTAAAATATGCCGAAGGCAGCGGGACACCAAGCGAAGGCAAAGGATGGAAGGGAAGGAGCAAAGGGAGGAGGGAAGGGAGGAGAGAGGAGGGAGGAGGGAAGGGGAGGTGTTCTTGCCACGAGCAAGTGGCAATAAATCTAATTTATATGTATGTCAACAGGCGGTGCCGACACCCACAAACATTGGGCTAACCATCGACACTCAAGGACACAATCCTGGCGCACTTTATATGCAAACATTGCATTGTAGTTAATCACAGTTTAATGTACGCATGTGTGTGCTAGTGTACGTTTATTCGTGTGTACGTGTGTATGCGTGTATGTGTGTATGTGTGTATGTGTGTGTCTACTTGTGTGTACGGTGGTCTGTGGGTTACTGTGAAATTTCAACTTAATGTGATTTATGACTTGGGCATACGCAGCAGGTTTCGACCCAGTTGTGGGTCTCGCCAGTGCCATCCGCACTCGCATCCGCATTCGCATCCGCATCAGCGCCATTTGCCAGCCATGAAATAGACACAAATTCGTGTTTAAAAGCAGATATGATCAGAGTCCTGTTGCTTGACTATCGGACTACCTCTTAATAGCGGGCAGACATAATATTGATAGAAGGATTTCTGCTAACTTAACATCAATAATTGAAGACTTAACAGCAGAGCTGCCAATGTTAACTTAACGGCTCTGGCAATGTTAACTTAACAGCTCTGCCAATGTTAACTTAACAGCTCTGCTGTTAAACCCACGCTCACTGCTGTAACCTTCGCCACTTGCATTGCTTGGGAAAGCTTAAAATAGATGTATAAAGGACAATGGCTTGAATCATATTTAGATGTAACCTTCGCTGCTGTATCCCTGCATACAGGGCCACGAGACGCCACACATTCACTCGAGCATGGCCCAAGATTATGACCATGTTCGTTTTGGCCAGGAAATTATGCAAATTACTGCGGCTCGTTTGATGCGGTTCCTGATGCGGCTTTGTAATTAGTAATCTCCACAGTGAAAATCATTTACAGTTTCTCCCTTCTTCTTTCTCCTCACTCATGTCTCCTTTATCCTTTTTCATTTCTCATTCCTGCTTTCTCATTTCTCCTCATTTCTCATTTAACATTTTACAATTTACATTTTACATTTTACACTTTACATTATGCATTTTTATATTACATTTCATATTTTGCATTTTTCATTACTCATTTTTGTTTTTTAAGGAGCAACAGAGAAAGGGTAGTAAAAAGTTGTCAGACGCAATGTAATTTAATTTTAATTAAATATTTTTTTTTTTTTTTATGTGCCACTCACCAATTTGCCACTGGCCAATTCCGTAATGGCAATTGTTGCATCTTCACTGCTGCTGATGATCAGTGAGTTATTGACACCGGCGGCAACGCATGTAACTGGTGCAGTGTGTGCCCTGAAGGATATAGAGAAGGAGAAGTAATACGCAATAATGTTGTCTGCTGAGATTGACTGAAGTCGACCGGAGGTGACGGAGGAGGGCAGGAGAAGAAGAACTTACTTAATGTGAGCTCGTTGCTCGCGGAGTGACACGTGCCAAACTAGAACTGTGCTATCCTCGGAGCCGGTCAGCAGCAGCTGGGACTGTTGGGGCGCCACCAGCAGGCACGTAACAGCAGCTGTGTGTCCTGCAAGTGAGTGTTGCGCAAGTCATATGATTAGCTTGGCTAATGGTAGTCAATTTGGCAGGTCCATCAGGACCCTCGCCCTCTACAGCTTACCCTTAAATGTGTACTCCAGTGAGTTACTCATGATGTGCCACTGCTGCACATCACCAGAGTTTGTGGCCAGTATCAGATGTTGCCTGGTGGGCGCAAGGCAAACTGCGCGTATAACGCCCGTCCCAGTAACCGTCATGTTGCGTATCTGTGAGGGTAACGGTGCTGGCAACCAGCCTGTCAACGGCACCAACAATGGAACCGCACAGCCATCACACCAGGCGGTCGCTGATCTAACCGTCATGCTCAGCAGCGAGTTGTCATCGTCGTCGTGCTCTGCGATGGGTCGCAGCCATGAGATTAACTGCGAGCCCAGCTGCATTGGGTCTCTTGTCAGGACATCACTTGACTTCCGTATTGTATAGTAAATAAGTTCTATATCCCGATCAAGTATATAGCAGCGCACATGTTCAATAAGACAGCGCAGGTAGCTGATGGACACAGTTTGCACCTGAAAGTATGCAACAAAAAATTACTTAGCCTTGAGACCAATTGATAAGTTGGGGAGTTAATTGATTGGTTATATTTAATTTAATTATTATACATATTATATTTTTATAATTTTAGTTTGACATAAGCTTGTAAATAAAATGTTGATTTATTTAGCACAGAAATCAAATTCAAGTGTTACAATAAAAGCTGCCACTAGGAGCGTCTCTAATTAAAGACAAGGTCCTTATTGCAACAGTCATCATTTGTTACTGAGGCTCTCCAGGAGTAATGTTTTTTTTTTTTTTGACGCATCGTTAAGAGAGTGGTAGAAGCTATCGACGACTCTTTTATTTAGATTAAGGTCTAGTATGTAAATATGAATTGTACTAGAGAGGAGGAGTACTCTCCATCTCACGCCTTCTGCTTAGGTGCATAAAGGATATAGCATATAGCATATAGCTTATTATGAAGTTTAATTATTGCTATTTTGAAATTGTTAAAATATTGTTAAAATATTGTCCTGTGACGGATACGATGCTACCTCGCTTGGAAGCTCCATCTGTTACCATTAACATTTTCGTATTGCTGAGGGCAACATCAAATGGGAGCGCCTTTGATCAAATAATTATTGAATTATTGTATCGCATCAAATAACATCAGTTTCGAGTGTTTATATATTATTGTAACAAAAACTCGTAGTTTAGTAAATAATTAAATTTAAAATAATTATATACATTGTATTTTTGCTTGCTGCTAATAAAATATTTTTTTATTTGCTAACAAAAGATCAAATTGTCCGGGCGTTAACCTCAAAGTAGTAACCCGCGAACACTAGACTCATCATAAATACCTTAGGCTTGGATTAAACCGAAGATTAATATTTAAGAGACAGGAAAACAGTTTTGAATAAAGCCTCTATTTGAAAGATTACCTGCTACGGCAGATAAGTTTATCACTCTCCAACAAAATTAAAAGGTAAAAAGTAATCCTTGCGCCAATTGGAAGTATGGCCTGAAAATTTGCGGTTAAAAATACTGAGAATACTTTTATGCTGTCCCAAGTACATGAGAACGAGTTGCATAGACCAATAAGAGTCTGGAAATATGCTAGTCTACCCTACTAATAAGAGTCTAGAAATATGCTAGTCTACACTACTAATAAGAGTCTAGAAATATGCTAGTCTACACTACTAATAAGAGTCTAGAAATATGCTAGTCTACCCTACTAATAAGTGTCTAGAAATATGCTAGTCTACCCTACTAATAAGTGTCTAGAAATATGCTAGTCTACACTACTAATAAGAGTCTAGAAATATGCTAGTCTAAACTACTAATAAGAGTCTAGAAATATACTAGACTACACTACTAATAAGAGTCTAGAAATGCTAGACTACATTACAAATCAGAGTCTGGGAATATGCTAGTCTACCCTACTAATAAGAGTCTAGAAATATGCTAGACTACACTACTTATAAGAGTCTAGAGATATGCTAGTCTACACTACTAATAAGAGTCTGGAAATATGCTAGACTCAACTACTAATAAGAGTCTAGAAATGCTAGACTACACTACTAATAGAGTCTAGAAATATGCTAGTCTACACTACTAATAAGAGTCTAGAAATATACTAGACTACACTACTAATAAGAGTCTAGAAATGCTAGACTACATTACAAATCAGAGTCTGGGAATATGCTAGTCTACCCTACTATTAGGAGTATAGAAATATGCTAGTCTACACTACTAATAAAAGTCTAGAATAATGCTAGTCTTCCCTACTAATAAGAGTCTAGAAATATGCTAAACTACACTACTAATAAGAGTCTAGAAATATGCTAGTCTAAACTACTAATAAGAGTCTGGAAATATACTAGACTACACTACTAATAGAGTCTAGAAATATGCTAGTCTACCCTACTAATAAGAGTCTGGAAATATACTAGACTACACTACTAATAGAGTCTAGAAATATGCTAGTCTACCCTACTAATAAAAGTCTAGAAATATGCTAGTCTACCCTACTAAGAAGAGTCTAGAAATATGCTAGTCTACCCTACTAATAAGAGTCTGGAAATATGCTAGTCTACCCTACTAATAAGAGTCTAGAAATATGCTAGATTACACTACTAAGAAGAGTCTAGAAATATGCTAGTCTACCCTACTAATAAAAGTCTAGAAATATGCTAGTCTACCCTACTAATAAGAGTCTAGAAATATGCTAGATTACACTACTAAGAAGAGTCTAGAAATATGCTAGTCTACCCTACTAATAAGAGTCTGGAAATATACTAGACTACACTACTAATAAGAGTCTGGAAATATACTAGACTACACTACTAATAAGAGGCTGGAAATATACTAGACTACACTACTAATAAAAGGCTGGAAATATACTAGACAACCCTACTAAATACCTGAACTATAACTCAACTTAAACTCAGAAGCATTGGAGCTGCAGTAACCAATACTTAGACCAGACTCCGACAATCGAAGCAAAAGGATTAATTTAGTTCTTCAGAACAACTTAAATTGTTACTTGTTAAGAACTTATATATGATATTTTAATAAATGTAATTTATTTATTATTAATGTATTTTCTTCAAATAAATTGAAATTTTCGATTCATAAATAAATAAATAAAGAAAAAAAATAACAGTTTTCTCATTTAACGTAATATTGGTATACAGACAGAAGGACTTTCGTATGCGTCCTTTGCTCTGGGTAAATTTGAGTATAGAAATCCGCTCAGTGAATTTATAAAAGTTTCGTTTTCTTTGAAAATGAACTTCTAATTAACAGTTACATTAACAGTGCTGGAAAAGCACCTGCGATAGACAACTCAAATGCAATATTATTGTGATATAATTAATTTACGACTTTCATGGAAATTTGCTTTGAAAAAAACTGTGACATTTTGAAATAATGTTGACCTTCAGGTGTCACTTGCTGCATGTTAATTGCGACAAGGTTTCACTTTTCACATTTCCTAGCTACAAGTTGCCGCCGTGTTGCCGCCGAGTTGCCGCCGAGTTGCCGCCGAGTTCCATGTTGCAAGTCCCTTGCATTCACTTAATTAAAAATGAGACACTGTTTTATACATATAAATATCTTGTAGCTGCAGGATAGAGATTAACATTCAAAGGGATATGTGTACTGGCAGCAAATACATTGAATTTCATCCCCATTGAGTTTTATTCGATTTTTATTTGCTCTCATTTCAATTTATTTAATAAACAACAGTACAAATCATATCCTGAAGAATCCTTGAAAGTGTGTCCATTGTGGAAGGAAATATTTAAGACCAGCCCAAAATTGTCCCTTTTAAGTGAAGCGTACATTTTTGGGCCTGGATTTAAGTGTAGCATACTTTTCTGGGCTCTGAATTAAATGTAGCATACTTTTTTGGGTTATTCTACTGCAGGATCTACGATTGGCATTCAAATCTAAGCGATGACTAAACTCTCAGATGCTTAAAGATCTTCTGATTTGAATCCCAACTAAACCATTATCATGCCCACTTGGACTTACGTCATCCAAGTGTGAGGCACTGCGTGCAAAACTCAAAATAAAAGAGTAAGAGTTGTGCAATCGATTGCTGCTCGGCGTGCATCCGGACTCTCCTGGTTCGCCACAAGCTGTGCCATAGAAAGGGAGCTTCGGCTTCTTTGCGTTGAGGAACAATTAAATCTCCTCAGTACTCGTTATGCCGAGGGAATTGAGGCATACCATAACTCACTGGCATCGAGCCTAGCTGAGCCACTAAGATCTCGTCGCTTAAAGGGAATACATTCCACCGATCTCCCTACTCGTAAGATTAGTTAAGACTTTATCAAATATTTTAGTATATAAATATTAGATTAATTAAATATAAGGTCACTTTGTATCCATACTTCCTTTCCCTATTCTAAGCACCTGGTAATAATGTACGATAATAAATGAATAATTCTTTAATTTAAAAAAAAAAAAACTCCAATCGAAAAAATACTAAGCTACGCGCATGAGAATACTTGGCTGATGAAAATCAGACTCGATTTGGTCAAGTTATTGATAATTGAACATTCTAAGGATGACAACTTTTCTCATTTGCAATTGCGAAGTATAAATGTCCTTTTGAATGTTTAAACACGATAATTCAGTCAAATGTTTGCCCCAGTTAAGTGTAGCATACTTCGTTTGCAATTGCGAAGTTTGCCCCAGTCAATGGCCCCTTAAAGTATAGCATACTTTTTTGGGCTCCTTCTAAAGTATAGCATACTTTTTTGGGCTCTTCTACTACAGAGAATTTGATTGGCATTCCAATCTAAGCCATGACAGGCTCTCAGATGCTTAAAGATCTTCTAATTTGAACCCCAATTAAAAAAAACCCTAAGCTACGCGCATGAGAATACTTGGCTGATAAAAATCAGACTCGATTTGGTCAAGTTATCGATAATTGAACATTCGAAGGATAACAACTTTTCTCGTTTGCAATTGCGAAGTATAAATGTCCTTTTGAATGTTTAAATATCGATAAATCAGTCAAATGTTTGCCCCAGTTAAATGTAGCATACTTTTTGGGCCCCTTTAAAGAACAGCATACTTTTTTGGGCTCCCTTTAAAGTAAAGCATACTTTTTTGGGCTCTTCTACTACAGAGAATTTGATTGGCATTCCAATCTAAGCCATGACAGGCTCTCAGATGCTTAAAGTCTTCTAATTTTAACCCCAATTAAAAAAAACCCTAAGCTACGCGCATGAGAATACTTGGCTGATGAAAATCAGACTCGTTTGGTCAGTTGAACATTCTAAGGATGACAACTTTTCTCATTTGCAATTGCGAAGTATAAATGTCCTTTTGAATGTTTAAATATCGATAATTCAGTCAAATGTTTGCCCCAGTTAAGTGTAGCATACTTTTTTGGGCTCCCTTTAAAGTAAGCATACTTTTTTGGGCTCTTCTACTACAGAGAATTTGATTGGCATTCCAATCTAAGCCATGACAGGCTCTCAGATGCTTAAAGATCTTCTAATTTTAACCCCAATTAAAAAAAACCCTAAGCTACGCGCATGAGAATACTTGGCTGATTAAAATCAGACTCGATTTGGTCAAGTTATCGATAATTGAACATTCGAAGGATGACAACTTTTCTCATTTGCAATTGCGAAGTATAAATGTCCTTTTGAATGTTGAAATATCGATAATTCAGTCAAATGTTTGCCCCAGTTAAGTGTAGCATACTTTTTTGGGCTCCCTTTAAAGTAAAGCATACTTTTTTGGGCTCCTTCTACTACAGAGAATTTGATTGGCATTCCAATCTAAGCCATGACAGGCTCTCAGATGCTTAAAGATCTTCTAATTTTAACCCCAATTAAAAAAAACCCTAAGCTACGCGCATGAGAATACTTGGCTGATCAAAATCAGACTTGATTTGGTCAAGTCCAGATGCTTAAAGATCTTCTAATTTTAACCCCAATTAAAAAAAACCCTAAGCTACGCGCATGAGAATACTTGGCTGATGAAAATCAGACTCGATTTGGTCAAGTTATGATAATTGAACATTCAAGGATGACAACTTTTCTCATTTGCAATTGCGAAGTATAAATGTCCTTTTGAATGTTTAAATATCGATAATTCAGTCAAATGTTTGCCCCAGTTAAGTGTAGCATACTTTTTTGGGCCCTCTTTAAAGTATAGCATACTTTTTTGGGCTCCTTTTAAAGCATAGCATACTTTTTTGGGCTCTTCTTCTACAGAGAATTTGATTGGCATTCCAATCTAAGCCATGACAGGCTCTCAGATGCTTAAAGATCTTCTAATTTTAACCCCAATTAAAAAAAACCCTAAGCTACGCGCATGAGAATACTTGGCTGATGAAAATCAGACTCGATTTGGTCAAGTTATCGATAATTGAACATTCGAAGGATGACAACTTTTCTCATTTGCAATTGCGAAGTATAAATGTCCTTTTGAATGTTTAAATATCGATAATTCAGTCAAATGTTTGCCCCAGTTAAGTGTAGCATACTTTTTTGGGCCCCTTAAGTGTAGCATACTTTTTTGGGCTCCCTTTAAAGTAAAGCATACTTTTTTGGGCTCTTCTACTACAGAGAATTTGATTGGCATTCCAATCTAAGCCATGACAAGCTCTCAGATGCTTAAAGATCTTCTAATTTTAACCCCAATTAAAAAAAACCCTAAGCTACGCGCATGAGAATACTTGGCTGATGAAAATCAGACTCGATTTGGTCAAGTTATCGATAATTGAACATTCGAAGGATGAGAACTTTTCTCATTTGCAATTGCGAAGTATAAATGTCCTTTTGAATGTGTACGATAAATATGGCGATGAATCGCTCGATTTGGTCAAGATGATATTGCTCTCTTCTCATTTGCATTCAAGATAAAGCCTGATGCGATTTCATCAATTCCCCGAGAATACTTGGCTAGTAACTATTTTGGGCTCTCTCTCATTTGCAATTGCGAAGTATAAATGTCCTTTTGATGAAAATATCGATAATTCAGTCAAATGTTTGCCCCAGTTAAGCGTAGCAAACTTTTTTGGGCCCTCTTTAAAGTATAGCATACTTTTTTGGGCTCCTTTAAAGATAGCATACTTTTTTGGGCTCTTCTCTACAGAGAATTTGATTGGCATTCCAATCTAAGCCATGACAGGCTCTCAGATGCTTAAAGATCTTCTAATTTGAACCCCAATTAAAAAAAACCCTAAGCTACGCGCATGAGAATACTTGGCTGATGAAAATCAGACTCGATTTGGTCAAGTTATCGATAATTGAACATTCGAAGGATGAGAACTTTTCTCATTTGCAATTGCGAAGTATAAATGTCCTTTTGAATGTTTAAATATCGATAATTCAGTCAAATGTTTGCCCCAGGTTAAGTGTAGCATACTTTTTTGGGCTCCCTTTAAAGTAAAGCATACTTTTTTGGGCTCTTCTACTACAGAGAATTTGATTGGCATTCCAATCTAAGCCATGACAAGCTCTCAGATGCTTAAAGATCTTCTAATTTTAACCCCAATTAAAAAAAACCCTAAGCTACGCGCATGAGAATACTTGGCTGATGAAAATCAGACTCGATTTGGTCAAGTTATCGATAATTGAACATTCGAAGGATGAGAACTTTTCTCATTTGCAATTGCGAAGTATAAATGTCCTTTTGAATGTTAAATATCGATAATTCAGTCAAATGTTTGCCCCAGTTAAGTGTAGCAACTTTTTTGGGCCCTCTTTAAAGTATAGCATACTTTATGGGCTCCCTTAAAGTTAGCATACTTTGCTCCCTACGAGAATCAGCTTTCCAATTGCCATGACAGGCTCCGATGCGATTCAATTGAACCCCAATAAAAACCCTCTACCGATGAGCTTGGCGAGATCAGACTCATTTTCAAGTACGATAAAACATGCAAATGACTTTCTATTGCATTCGAAGTATAAACGTCCTTTTGAATGTTAAATATCGATAATTCAGTCAAATGTTTGCCCCAGTTAAGTGTAGCATACGTTTTTGGGCCCCTTTGAACATACTTTTTGGGCTCTCTCTACAGAGAATTTGATTGGCATTCCAATCTAAGCCATGACAAGCTCTCACATGCTTAAAGATCTTCTAATTTTAACCCCAATTAAAAAAAACCCTAAGCTACGCGCATGAGAATACTTGGCTGATTAAAATCAGACTTGATTTGGTCAAGTAATCGATAATTGAACATTCGAAGGATGAGAACTTTCCTCATTTGCAATTGCGAAGTATAAATGTCCTTTTGAATGTTTAAATATCGATAATTCAGTCAAATGTTTGCCCCAGTTAAATGTAGCATACTTTTTTGGGCCCTCTTTAAAGTATAGCATACTTTTTTGGGCTCCTTCTAAAGTATAGCATACTTTTTTGGGCTCTTCTACTACAGAGAATTTGATTGGCATTCCAATCTAAGCCATGACAGGCTCTCAGATGCTTAAAGATCTTCTAATTTGAACCCCAATTAAAAAAAACCCTAAGCTACGCGCATGAGAATACTTGGCTGATGAAAATCAGACTCGATTTGGTCAAGTTATCGATAATTGAACATTCGAAGGATGAGAACTTTTCTCATTTGCAATTGCGAAGTATAAATGTCCTTTTGAATGTTTAAATATCGATAATTTAGTCAAATGTTTGCCCCAGTTAAGTGTAGCATACTTTTTTGGGCTCCCTTTAAAGTAAAGCATACTTTTTTGGGCTCTTCTACTACAGAGAATTTGATTGGCATTCCAATCCAAGCCATGACAAGCTCTCAGATGCTTAAAGATCTTCTAATTTTAACCCCAATTAAAAAAAACCCTAAGCTACGCGCATGAGAATACTTGGCTGATGAAAATCAGACTCGATTTGGTCAAGTTATCGATAATTGAACATTCGAAGGATGAGAACTTTTCTCATTTGCAATTGCGAAGTATAAATGTCCTTTTGAATGTTTAAATATCGATAATTCAGTCAAATGTTTGCCCCAGTTAAGTGTAGCATACTTTTTTGGGCTCCCTTTAAAGTAAAGCATACTTTTTTGGGCTCCCTTTAAAGTATAGCATACGTTTTTGGGCTCGTCTTCTACAGAGAATTTGATTGGCATTCCAATCTAAGCCATGACAAGCTCTCACATGCTTAAAGATCTTCTAATTTTAACCCCAATTAAAAAAAACCCTAAGCTACGCGCATGAGAATACTTGGCTGATGAAAATCAGACTCGATTTGGTCAAGTTATCGATAATTGAACATTCGAAGGATAACAACTTTTCTCGTTTGCAATTGCAAAGTATAAATGTCCTTTTGAATGTTTAAATATCGACCATTCAGTCAAATGTTTCCCCCAGTTAAGTGTAGCATACTTTTTTGGGCTCCCTTTTAAGTATAGCATACTTGTTTGGTTTCTTCTACTGCAGGATCTACGATTGGCATTCCAATCTGACCCATGACTAAGTTCTCAGATATTTAAAGATCTTCTGATTTGTATCCCAATTAAAGTTATCGAAACTTAAGTATCGCAAGGATCACAGTTTATAACATTCTAGCAATACTTATGGAAGGGTTTTGTTCTACTTCTTCTGCAGTCAGAAATCTTTTTAGTTATATGATTTATTATAAATTAATTATAATATAATATATATATGCATATATATTATAACAAAATTAATAATTTAATTATATAAAATTCGATAAATTAACTGAAAATTATTAATTCATGAAATTAACCCAGAAAATATATATTTTATATAAATGCAATGGGGTATCTGTCCGTTAAGGATACCCTACAAAATTTTTTTTTATTTGGAATCAAAATTTTTCTGTGATTTGCTGAAGGATTATGCGAATTTGTGGGGAATGAGCGAAAATATCATAATGAGTTTTACGATTTGATTTGAGCTTTTGAAGAGCGGAAGGAAAACCCCAACTGAATATTGATAGTCAGTTAAAGTTTATTGGGGACATGTTGATGGCAGACATTTTGCTGTCAAGTGGAAAATTTTGTTGGCTGTTGGCTGTTGGCTGTTTGCTATTTGTGCCGCACAATGGGGCTAATCGAGTGGATGGGACTGACATTTTATCCACTTGCTAAACTAATTTCCGCAGCGTTGACTAATTGCGAATGCTCGTTAAAGCCGGCGGGATGCTGGGGTGGGTGTTGGAGGGGGAGGGGGAGGGCGAAACAGTGTGTGGGTTAGAAACATGGATGGAAGATAAAGTGAGTATAGGGGAGAGGGGCTGGGGGGAACTTACCGCCGCGAGCAGGAAATCAAAATTGCAGACAGCGATTTGCTTGAAGCGAGTCGTGTCATCGGAGCGCATGAGATGATGCCAGCTCTCCTCGACGTGGCGCATGCTGTAGGATACATCGGCGGCAATGGGATTATAGAAGGTGGAAGTATCGTCGTTGTGGTGTGTGGAGGATGATTTACGACCAGCGGAGACGTTATCCTTCTCACGTTCCCTATCCTTGTGCGGTTCACGCTCACGCTCCTTAAGACTGATGACAGACTTCGTTTCGCTTCTGCTTGAGTCGTTTTCCAATGTGCTCTCATCCTCGTCCTGTGGAAAGAACAAATTGGCCAGCTCCATGTGCAGGTTACGTGTACGCACCACATCCATGTAGCGTCTCTTGGCCACCGTCGCGCAGTAATTGTGCCGCCACTGAATCAGTACCTTCCCCGACATGATCTTGTCGTGCAGCAGCAGTCGTTTATCTGTGGAATAGGATGCAATCAAGTAGGTTAAAGGATTCGATTACTTTGCCAGTTATCCTCGCGTACCCATGTGTCTGTGTATGTTCTTGAAGCTGGCGAAGCTCAGTTGCCCATTGCGCGTCTCAATCAGTGACTCGGGATCATCTGTGGGCATAAGCAGCTCCAGCAGTTCGGTCTCGGTGAGTCCGTACTCGGAGCAGGTGATGTAGGCGGCCAAACTGGACACCGATTGCTTGCCATAGATGCGCTCCAGTTCATCGAACTGCTGCTCTACGTAGGCCACAAAGTTGACACCATCCGAGCATTCCGGTGGTCGCTCCAGGACAGTCGCATTCGCGTCCAGATTGAGATTGAATTGATACTCCAAGGACTTGAATCTGTCGCGCTGCATGGGCGTAAACTTGAGCTGCTCAATGGGCGTGGTAGAGCTGCAAATTATTTGCACATTCCAAGGCAGCGACGTGGGCAGCCAGGAGAGTGCGGCTACAATGTCGCAGTCCAGAGGATTCAGCAGATGCAGATCATCAATGAAGAGGAACAAAACATCGTTGTTCATATCCTCGATGCGACGCAACAGATTTTGGAACCAGTTGCTGATGTACAACGGATCGAAGGATGCATCCTTTGGCAAGTAGCCCTCGGGTATGTTGAAGATAATGGAGATCTGCTGGCATATGACACGCAGCAGCTCCAGATTGTAGGCGGAGCGGGGAGTGGCCTTTGCGAAGCGAATGACCCGATGTACACGTGTCGTGGTAAACCAGCTGCTCACCTGTCCATACAGATTGCTGATGAGGGCGCTCTTACCGCTGCCGTGTGCTCCACATATAAAGTAGGGGGCATGACGGCTGCCATTCTTGAAATTGGCCATCAGATTCTGTCGCAGCTGCTGCGGTACGCGCGACTCCACCAGGACAACGCTCTCCGTGTGCTCGCGCAGCATACGCAAATGTGTGGCGTGCTCGTGAAATATTTCCTGGAAAATGTGAATAAAAATGTTGATGATTCCTCACGCTAAATGGATTATGGCTCTTCCCAACACCCAAAGCACCCCTAAAGCACCCCTAAAACCCATTTCACCCATAACACCCAATACACCCATAACACTCATTGCGCCAACCCAGAAGCTCCGAGCTCCGAGCATTTGCCCATTCATCACAAGTCAAAGCGAGTCGAGAGCTGCTGACCTTGTTTTCGGCTCCTCCTTGCCCAGCTGCGAGTCCAAGTCTCTCAGCTCTGCTTTGAATATAATCTGGTTGTGGGGTCCCTTGCTGGCAGCTTGTCATCGCCACTTGTAACAGACAAAGTCCCAACCAAAGCCAGCAACATGTTCAGTCACATCTCGTTTCCTGGCCTGGGCATATATTATGCCAAAGTATCATCCGCCGCTGTCTGTCCACAAGTCCAACTGTCCATCTTTCTATCTGTCCTGTCCACACCTTCCGACTGCCCACATCTACCCCCCACCCCCCCTACAGGTTTTCCCTTCGTATTCCCATTTTATTCTGTGTTAGCTTTGTTTACCTGGACTGCTGACAGTGCCACCTGCTGAGCTATGTTCTCCTTTGGTGTCACTGCCAGTGACGTCCTCGATTTTGTTGTGTGCCTCTTGTTGCCTTGGACAGACAGTGGCATGTTTTGCCACTAACAAGTAGTTACACACACATGCCGGTACACCCGTACACCCGCACACCCGTACACCCGCACACACACACACCACATGCTGTGAAGGACTCTTCATCTTCAGCTTCAGCTATTTTTAAGTTGTCCAGGACTCATCCATGCGTAGAGTAAGGAGAAACGTGTACATCTTCGGGTCAGTTCTCAAAGGCAAGGGGACTCGTTTGCGGTCTAAGCGGTTTT
This sequence comes from Zaprionus lineosus, assembly GCA_035044505.1. Lineage (NCBI taxonomy): Eukaryota > Metazoa > Arthropoda > Insecta > Diptera > Drosophilidae > Zaprionus > Zaprionus lineosus. Next base: position 198,722 of record JAWNNX010000677.1, read on the forward strand.
GATGGCAACACTTATGTCCTGTCAGTGTACGGACTGTACGGACGCACGAAGTGTATTCCTGGCTTGTAAGCAGCTTTCGCTTTGTAAATCTGATTGGTATGTTCCACACGCCGGCAGTTGCATTCGCAGTGGATTGTGGCTTAGTCCTTGAATCAATATTCTCACTTTATGTGGAAGCTGCGGTCATCAACAGCAAAGACTAAACCTAAACCTAAACCTAATCCTTGTGCAGCGCCTTCTTTCTCAGCGTCTGATTTGGCTTTGGCTCAAGCCGCAGCTCTGGCGATGAGTGGCACTTGGCAACGAGCTGTGTCTGAGCCAGAGCAGGGAATGGGCGGATGCGGGTGGTGGTGGAAGTCGGCTGGAGCTGCTTAATTAGCTTGACATTTGCTTGCTCTGAATTACATTATAGGAAAGTTGCGTATACGCCATGTTGAGCTGCAGGAGGCAGCAGCATGAGGAGCAGGAGGCAGCAGCAGAAGCTGCATTGGTGAAGAAAGCAAATGCAGGCGTAGCAAGAACAGTGGCTTCTGGAGGGTCCTTCTGCTTATGACTTGTGCGGGCGCACACTTTGCATATTTCTTGGCTGCCCGACGGCTTCGAATGCCACAACATTTTGTCAAAGTGCTGAGCTGCCTTCGGGTAAGCTGAGGTATGCCATGGCAATGGCAAGAGGAAGAAGCAGAGGTGTGGGGGCTGGGGGTGGTTGTGACTTTAAAGGCATTAAAATGCTGCCACATAAGGTATTCAATTTAAGCGGGCGCAATAGGCGATGGTGGCTACGGGCGGTGGTGGGGGTGGTGCGTCACTCGGTACTCGCCTGAATGCAGTTTATGTTGTGCTGGGGTGTCGTTAAGTGCAAACAAGCGCTATTCGTGTCTGGGCTGCTGCGCTGCTGGGCGTGGGCGTGGCTGCATTGTACACAAGTGTAAGTGTGTTAATATGTCAGCTGCAACATGCGATGGGTGCAGGGGGGGTTGCAGTGGTGAAGAGGATTGCTGAGTGAATGGGTGGCTGGGTGGTTGGGTGGCTGCATTGAGGCGTGGGCAGCCGCCGCAGTTGCCAACATTCACTAATGGGCGCATTACGCGTCGTCCTTCGGTTTTTTTTTGCTCAAGTTAAAATGTTAAATGTTTTTAACAAAAAGCCAACGAGTGCCAAAGGCGAGATTGTGGCCAAGGAGCCGACGCAGCCAACGCAGCCAACGCAGCCAACGCAGCCAACGCAGCCAACGCAGCTGCAAACTGCGAAACGAATTTGGAACCACCACCTGCAACCCAAGCCTGTCGGGTGGCGGGGGCGGGTGTTGGTCCCACGCCTCGACAATTTTGGGCAACTGCTTGCGGCATGGAGAGCCAACCAAGAATTTTCCTTCCGTTCCTTTCTTCCTGCCGCCCCCAAATGAAGATGCCTCGTTATGGGTTTCGGTTATGGTTTTTCTTCGTTTTCTTCGCTTTTCTTCGCTTTTCCGGCCTTCACATTTTCACATTTTCTCTTTTCTTTAGTCATTTGCCAATTCAATTTCCCAGGTGTTTCCGCAAATATTGAACATAGAAATTGATAATCCAATAAAAGGACAAATTCTGATATAAACTCGGGTCTGATATAAATTATACATTATCCTGGCCAAATCTGTGAATGTCTGCGCTCCAGCAGGGACTCCTCATAAATATTATATATATACATTTAATTTATGTACTTCAACTGCGAACTGTTGGGATTAAGTTTTCTAAGGAAAAGTCCTTTTTAAGTTTTAAACCCTCGAGCTGAAGTTCATTTCTCTCAGCCTTTGTGGCAGGGCGTAACTTAAGTTACAGTTTGAAAGGTCCTTACAGTTTTACAATTCACACATTTCTACACGTACGCAAATGCGAATTCTATATATGTATATGTATATAAGTGTATCTGTATGTGTTTGTGTGTGTATCTGTGTGTGTTTGTGTGTGTGCGTGTGCGTGTGGTTGCGTATACGTGTGAGTATTAGTATTAATGTAGTGGTGTCTGTGCACGTGTCACTTTTTAGTTCTGTTCGCTGTTTAAAATTGCCTTCGTCCTTAGCAATTCCTGCCAGCAATTGTGTGCGTGTATTGCGTACGTGAGTTACGTGGTTAAACGGAGGCAAGTGCAACTCCCACGAATGACGTCCCGGGGGCAAGTAAATAGAGGCCATCGCAAATATCGAACTTCTTGGCTTCGGGACTTTATTACACTTGCCGCGCTCAAATACTATATCAAGTTCCACAATGCGAACTTAGCGCATAATTTACTTGTCGAACACACACACACACACACACACGCATACACTCGCATTTACATTTAATTAGCCTGCCTCAACAGCGTCTCAAGGAACGTAAACAATCAGAGCAAAGTTGCCCCCTCCCAGGGACAAGGCATTTCAGGTTCAAAAGTTTAGGATCGTTGCCAAAGTTGAGAGCTGAATACAAATGCGTTTATTTCTTTCTTTCTTTTTTTTTGGTATTTGAGGGAGGGAGAGGAGGAGAGAAGGGTGGGGAGGGGAGGGGGCAAATGGAGGGCCACCATTGGACTTTGGGGCTTGTAATTCTCGGAATTAATTTATGGCGGTATTCGCTTGAAGGAAGCCGCACTCCACACTCCTCCCTCCTACCTCCCACACTCCTCTTCCCACCCACACTCCACTCATCTCCCACCTCTCCCCCCCACCTGGGCCAAAACAATTGCTGCTCATATAAAAGTCCAGGAATGAAAACAAATGCGACTGTCATATTTAAAATAAAATTTAATTTTATGCTCGCGCCCGATGCTATGAAGCACTTTGTAAATGTCTGGTAAGCTAATTGTATACCCCACCCACCACACCTCCACCCCAGATCCACGTCCACCTCACCTCTCCTCACCTCTACCTCACCTTCACCTTCAACTCTCACCCGCACTCCCATCCGCATCATCATCTCCTCTCCCACACCTTCTTCTTTCGCGCTCCCCTAAGTCCTTGCTTTGTGCCCTGCTTTGGCATACCTTCACTCACCTGGACAGTCTTTTTTCTCCCCTTGGCTTACTTTCACTCACCTGGACAGTCTTTTTCCTCCCCTTGATTACGTCGGGATCATTTGTAATGTGCGCCTCGATTAGCAGGCGCAACTTGTCGGTGACTTTGTTCTTGAATTTACTTAAATACGCCTCGTGGTCCTCGTTGTCCGGATCGATGGCCTCGCTGCTGGCGCTGCCGGGCACACTTTAAAACAACACACAAACAACAACAACAATAATAATAATAATAATAATAATAATAACCATTAGGAGCCGACAATTATATAAATGAGTCCCCCGTGTGACTGCCCCGCCCCCGGCCACAGTCCCACCCACCGGTTGGTACTTACACGAGCGTCGTGTGATTATCTGTTGATAGGTTCATTGTGAGTTCGTCTTTGATTTTGCGCAGCCTCTCGGCGACCTCAGCATCCCGGCCCTTGCACTGGGCGGCTCGTTCCCGGAACACGGCCAATATCTTCTCATTGGTGTGACCTGGGAATCAAAAGGGATTTAAGGATTTGTAAGCATAATAATTTGTAATCCCCCGGAAAGTGAGTCATCCTACAGGACTTTCAGTGTCCTCTTACCCATGGCACGTTGCACTTCGAGTTCGATTTGTGTGCGTCGCAGCAGTTTGACTCGCTGCATGAGACTCGCATCTGTGTTGCTTGCCACAGCCTGCAAGGATTTATCCAGTACATCACGCAGGAGACGGCATTCCGGCAGCCAGACCTCAGCGGGCAACGAGCTGCAGGCGGAACAGACAATTTGATAAGTAAAAAGGAATTTTAACAAATCCGACAGAAATTAAACAAGTTTAAAAATATCCTGCCTCAGAGTGGCCTCACTGGGTATAGGCAACTGAGAGCAGCCTTTATCCTTTTAACGTTCAGTCAGGATATTTCAAATTCGTTGCATTTGAGTCTACGAAAAGTTTACATAATTTGAACCCTTTTTCTGAGAAGCATCACTTCACGATTTAAAAATAAATTTAATTTTTTTGCTCCTGTCGTCGGATGATTTTCATTTTGTTAATCGTTATCCTTTTTACAGGACTTTATTTAATTTTACATTTGAGAGTTATTCATTTAGCCAAAGCGTCGACTTAACTTTTCATTCGTTTACGAAGGGCGTTTAATTTCCGTTAGTTGTCTTCTAATTATAAAGTTCCTTAAGGACATTCAGGAACTTTGAGAGTTGAGAAAATACAATCTGATAGCAATAATTGAATGAGACATAAAACAAATTAAAAGGCCTGCTGTATAATAAAGGATAATAATGTCCTTTGGCTGCACAGTACGTGCACAGCCTACGAAGCCTTCGTAGACGTGAAAATTTCCAAGTTCTCCGCCCTTTGGGGAATTAAAAAGCAATTGAAGCCAAAGAATTACCCCCCTACCCCCCTTCCCCCTGGAACCGCAATTCATTGATGTTCCATTTTATTTTAATAGTTATCATTAAAATGGCTTAACAGTTTACGAGCGCTTTGTTATTAGACACGCTTAGCTGCTCCTTCAACTGTTAACTAACATTGTCTGGGGTTGGTCCTTTGGGGGGCAGCAGCTTTAAATGCCTCTCCACCACAAATGCTAATAGAAAGTAAAAGATTACTTATATCAACTAACAGCGAGCTGTTATTTAACAGTTTCTTATTTAACAGCGAACTGTAGATTAACATTTCTTACGGCTAAAACTGTTAACAGTGCTTAAATAATTAACAGAAAGTAAGTTAAATTTAATAATTGACTTTATCTGTTTATGTAAGAGTCTTAACAGCGCAGAAAACTAACTAACAGCGCTCTGTTAACTAACAGTTTTCCCCTCAGTAATAGCTTTAATTTAAAATTGAATAAATCTGTTCGAAAATTGTCATAATTAAAGCCTTTCAATTGATGGCCCTTCAATTACATGTCCCATTATTCGTTTATTCATTCAACTCATTTTATTCATTTACTCGCATTTATTTATATTCACTTGATTTATTTAATTTGGAATGTCCTTTATATCCTTTTTATGTTATTGATATTTATATCACTTTTTCACTTGGCAATAAGCCTAATTGACAGTTTTCAAGTAATCCCCCCCTCTCTCTCTCTCTTTCTCTCACTCTGTCTCTCTCCTCCCTCTCTCTCTCTCTCCTTTCCATTCCCTATAGTTGGGAGCTGCCACTGTTGCCTTATGAGCTGAGCAAATATTTGGTTTCTGCAGCTGCAATTGGGTTGGCAAACAGCAGCGCGAAAAGTGCAGAAGGATAATTGTTTGGGTGACTCGCCCCACTTACCGATAGTCCTGACTGAGTATACGCTGTGACTGTGACTCGTCCTTCGGATACCAGCGTTCGAGGAGTGTTCGCTCATCGGCTGTCACATGCTCCATGGCAAGCACAGCCCCAAAGATGTCCTCATCGATGTGGGTGGGCAAGGGGGGTCGGCCAATGCCATCGCCAATTAGGGCCATAAAGAAGACGCTCTTTGAGTGTGCATGACAGGTGTCAATTTCGTGAAGAAAGTCCTGCAGCATATAAGGATCACGTTCCACAATTGTCACATCCAATGGGCCAGTGCCGAAGTGCATATCGACGATTTCCAGCTACGAAAATAAAATCAGATTTAAGTGATTAAGTGGAAAAGCGGAAAAGGATAATCGCAGGACTTCAGCATTTACCTCTATCTGACGATCATCGTACAGTGTCTGCAGCTCCGGACCCACGAGCTCCAGCAGCATGCGACGCTCCTGATTAAACTCCTGCTTGAGGCTGGCCACGTAGATCTTGATGAGCAGCGGCTTGGGCAGACGCGTCTGGGCGGTGGTTACGCCCCGCAGCGCATTGAGGACACTCTCGTCGATGGGCGCTGCCATTTTGGTCAAATGTTATAGCCAACTGGCAACCCACAAGCGATGTAAATATTGTGGTTGTAGTTGTCGCTCTTTGTTGTTGTTGTTTTTGCTGTTGTTGTTGTTGCTGTTGTTGCGTCTGTTGCTGTTGTTGTTGTTGCGTCTGTGGCCGTTGACAACTGTGTCGATTTTATTTATTGTATATATATTTGTCACTTTGTGTGTGCGGCGGTGTGTGCGCGTGTGTGTGTGTGTACTTTGTTGCCTTGTTTATTTAACTTGGCCAAAATCAAACGTCATCGTCACCCCACCAACAGCAGCTGGAACAGCAGGAGCAGCGAGAGCAGCAGGAGCAGCAGGAGCAGCAGTGGCGGCAATTCCCAGGAGCACAGGGCATTGGCACATGTTCAACATTCACGCATGTATCTCCCTATCTATGCATATCTGAGGCTGCACATTTGTATCCGCGTATCCTTGTATCCAACAGTATCTCTCTGTATCTGTGTCCCTTTCCCACTGTATCTGTGTCCCTTTCCCACTTTCTCTGTATCCTTTCACAGTGTCTGTCTGGCTGTTGCCGTTGCTGTGCGTGGATTCGTGTTCGCCCTTAAACCATTTGCAACTGGCACGCGTGGCAGGAACAGGAACCGGAAGAGGGTCTGAGCAACGCTTGCCACCAGCTCGACGCCGTTGCCAGTCGCCTCTGCATCTCGATCCTCTTGCCAAAGTTTACCCTTTTTTTCTCTGATTTTATTTATTTGCTTCTTGTCTTTTCTTTATTTTTTTTTCTTTCTCTTTTTCTCTCTTTTGCTGTGGATTTCCCCTCGTATTCCTCTTATTCCTTTTATGCTTTTTGGTTGTTGTTGTTGTTGTTATTGTTGTCCTTTGTCGTTGTCGTTGCTGCAAATACAAATTGAAAAAGAGCAAATGGATTTATGGTACGTCTAAAGCGGCAAGCAAAATTTATGTAAAAAACTTTCTCTTCCAGCACACACACACACATACAACCATACAGACCACGCACACACAGATTTCAACACTCAAATAGATGTTCAAAAGTTTTGGGTGGAAATTGCTGTTTTATGATCATCACTGCCAAAGTACGAGGAACAGTTAACAGTTGACTGCATCTCGGGATATAAGCATTTTTTTGTTGTTGCTTACAATCGATTTGAACACACACACATATATATACACATATACATATATATTGGTATATATGTAGTTGATGTGTATATGTACAAAGGAGCAAATCATTTGACATTAAACGGAAACTCGGCTTGTAGCAGCTTTGGCTCCATAAATTGATCAAATGTGGCGACTGGAAAGCCGAAAAGCGATGGGAAAACTTTAAATGCAACGCATTCAGTTTGCAATTTATAAAATTGGATTTAGTTTCAAATTGAACAGAAAAATGATTTATTTTATTTGCCAAAATAAAGTTAAAATTATTGAAAGTGTGTTCTCATATTTTTAAATCTATTTTTACATCTATAACAAGCTGTATGTGTGCCCACTCCAAGTACTTCGCCGCTTTAACAGAATTATCTGAATTTTCTGTTAAACTGATTGCACCTCTGTTAACGGCTGCTTTAAAAGGGGGAAAGTGAATTCTTTTTATTTTATCTATTTTATTTGATATGTGCCTGCTTTATATTTGAAATGGACAGTAAATTGTCATTAGTAACGGTAAATAAATCCGCAATAATCAATTAAACTCTATTTATGAGGATTTTAACAGCTTTTAACTCACTGAGCTGCAGGCGCTTTGTTACAAGAAAAATCGCTATTAAAAACAGTTGCAGGCCGAATTAATATTATTTGTTTTTTTTTGGTTTAGACTCACCAAAATAAAGTTAAAATTATTGAAAGTAAGTTTTTTATGTTTTTATATCCAAATTTACATTTGTAACAAGCTGAATGTCTGTCCACTTTACGCACTTCGATTTAAGCCGCTTTAACAGAATTATCTGAATTTTCTGTTAAGTTAATTCTGTCTCTGTTAACGGCTGCTTCAATAGAGGGGAAAAGTTATTCAGTTTTATATTTCTATTTTATTTGATATGAGCCTGCTTTATATTTGAAATGGATAGTAAATTGTCATTAGTAACGGTAAATAAATCCGCAATAATCAATTAAGTTCTATTTATGAGGATTTTAACAGCTTTTAACTCACTGAGCTGCAGGCGCTTTGTTAACAGAAATATCGCAATTAAAAACAATTGCAAACCGAATTAATATTATTTTTTGGCTTTGATTGCAATTAATCTTGGAAAAGAGAAGCAAGAGTTAAAGTAAATATTTGTACATTAATAACAAAAATATTTTGTTAATTGTGTGTTTAAATAATTAATTGGAAATTCCATCCTGACTCTTCGCGGAAATTCAATCATTTTAACCCACAATAATTATAATTTTTTAATTGCCAGAAATAAATATGAATATTCCGCATTAATTGATGGGTATGACTAGAATTTATTTAAAACTTAATTTATCCTTAAAAAAAAAAGAAAAAAAGAAAAATGTACACAAAGGAAAAAAATGAGAAAAAAGTCGAAGGATTCTGCAGCTTAACTGACATTGACTTTAATGGCAGCTTTAATGTTGTGGGTGATGGCAAATGAAAATGGCTGGGATACACACAACAAATACACACAACAAATACACACAGCAAGCGCACACACACATACACACACACACACTCACACCTATACACATACGTAGAACTAATGAAGACTCCGCGCGTTCTTTGGCCAACAAAATCGATTGCAATTAATTCCGCTTCAATGAGTTGGCTAAATTGCTCGTTTGAGTATTGGCAGAAGCAGAAGAAAGGACATAGGGAGCCAGGAGCCAGCAGCCAGGAGGCAGGAGCCAGGAGCCAGGACGCAGGGCCAACAGCGGCCATGGCCTATCAACACTCTCAGCACTTGTGCCTCTTCTGCGCGTTTGTACGTGTTTATGTGTGCTTATGTGTGTGTGTGGGTGTTTGTGTGTGTGTGTGTGTGTGCGTTGAGTGTGTGTTTTTGTATATATCTTAATCAGAAGTGCGCACGGTTATGGCTCCCAACGTCCGGCAGCTGCAGCGGCCAACAACATCCTTGCAATGATAACACGCTCCACTGGTCAGCCACGCCTCCATCCGCTCAACCACCCAACCTTCCCTCCCCGCAACCCCTCAACCCGCACAACAACCCCTGCCTGCCATTCAGCCATTCAGCCATTTGTCTCGATTCGCTTTGGTAGCAATCTGCCTTCTGTAGGCCAATAAATATTTTATGGCCAAGCAAATTGCGACTAATGAGGCAGAACAATAAATCAAAGCAGTTGTAATTATCCAAAAACTATATATAATTTATATGCCAGATACAGTCGCGTTTATAGATCCGATTAAGCAGATTTACAGGCGATGACTTCCAAAGATCAATTACTGGTGTGTCAACGTGTGTGGGAGTGTGTGTGGGAGTGAGTGTGGGAGTGAGTGTGGGTGGGTGCGAGGTGTGTGGGCGGGTATTAGGGATAATTGTTATGCCGATTAAGCCCATTAAAGGGCAATTCCCTAAATTTTGTTTAGCGTAAGTGAAATGTTTTGTCAATACGAAAATCTGTCAAGGACATGCGAGCAAGGACACTGACCGGACAAAGAATAGAGCTGTAAATTAATGTCAGTAGAGAGCTGAACACATGAGCGATGCTGTTGTTTTTATTGCCGACGCTTTCATTGTTAATGTTTTTCTTGTTGTTGTTGTTGTCGATGAAGTTGTTGTTGTTGTTGTTGTTGCTGTTCATCTATTGTCCTGCGTCCTGTTATCAGCTGCCAGTGGTCAGTGTCAAATGACTTCCATTAGGAAAACACATTGAACATACGACCGCGCCTTCACCTTCGTCTTTCATATAACATTCACACACACACACACACACACACACATACACACACACACACACACACACACACACACACACATTCACACAAACGTGCTAGAAACTATCTCTCTATTTGTTTGATGGAAATGTGCGTTTGATTTCACTTTAAATATTTACCAACTGCCATCGTAGCCTTGCAACAAATTGTTGCAACAGCAATCCACACAGTTGCCACTTGCAGCCAGGATTCAGACTCAAACTTAGACTCAGCTTCAGTCGAAGCTGAATGCCAGAGCTTAAGCACTGCTGCACTCAGCCTTGCCCCCGATACTTGCAACAGATTTCAATTTGTGCCCCCAAACGATGCCACAAACTGTAACAGTTTAACCTGAGGCAAGATCCAAAGCTGCTCAAAGCTTTTCATATTTACAATTTTATGACTCTGGACTCTCCATTGACCAAGGAGCAACGAAAGGATTTCAGGACAGCTTGAGTTTAAATATTTATAGGATTATTGGAATTTTCCAATTTTATTTAAGTTTCCAACTTTTTTTTTTTTATTTTTTTTTTTTTTGCTCAGGCCAGAAATTTTCAGAGTCGGAATTGTAGGAGGAAATTTGACTGGACTTTGCCGTAAGTCCTTAAATCAATAAATGTCTAATTGACCTTTTCCGCTCTGAAGAGAGAAATCTGAAGTCTTCACTTTGAAGCCTCCTGAATAAATAAAGGATAAGCTGCATGATAATCGTATCTGCGTATCCTTCCACGTATTTTCTTGCTTCAAGCAGAAATAATTATATGCTAATATCCTTTGAAATAAGCCTCTTTCATCTGAATAAGAAAAATTTGCAATTTGTATCCTTTTAAGGAAAACTATCTGCCTCTGCTTCCTGCGGAAATATTTTCAAGATTTTAAACATTTCTAAGAAAAATTTATTATTTTTATATTAAGTAATTTTATATATAAAAAAAAAAAAATTAAAGTATCAAATGTGAAAATAACCTAATTGAGATCCTTAGCAGCTTATCTTCCTTTTATCCTATTTATCCGGCTTTTAAAATATTTCTGTATTTCTTTATTTTATTTTTTATTTTTTTTATTTTTGGTTTCTGTAATTTAATTTTAATTTAAATCAATAATAAATGAATATAAAAAAAATATTGCCAGTCAGCAGATTTGTTGATGCACCTCCGATAGCCGAGGTCCTTGGGACCGAACTCACTCAATAAGCAAGTTTGGTGCGGGCTCAACTTTCAGCACTTAAAGGACTCCATTGAAGGCGTCGTGGTTGCAACTCCTTCGTTGGGTATCCTGCGAGCTGTGTCCGTGCAGCACAAATGTTGCACAGTCATAACTTTTAGCCCCAAAGGTGAGTTGCATAATCGAAACGGAAGTGCGTGGAGTGTGGTATGTGCGGCGTGAGGCGTGGTGTGTGGGGCGTGAGGCATGGTGTGTGGTCGGAGGTTTGGGCTTAGGACTTTGGCCAAGTGATTTTTCTCTTTCTTATTTTCTTTTTCTTCGGTTCGCCAGAGAAAAAAAGGCGTGGCAAAAGAAGCGGCAATATGTGGGGGGGGGTGGGGCTGGGAGGGGGTGGATTGTTGGCCAAAAATAAAATATTGGCTGCGACGCGCTACGCATATATAAATTAATGGTAATAAGTCAAAGTCCGCAACAGGCGGGCAACAGAAGCCGCAATACGTTGCACAGACATGTAGCAGGTGTTGTGGCAAGCCCAAAAAGCAAACAACAACAACAAAGTTAAAGTTGAAGTGAAAGTGAAAGGACACAACTTTGGTGGCACAGTGGGAAGAGAGAAGAAAGCACAAGCTCGCCAAATAATGTGGCAGCATTTTAGACATTTCTTAGCCAAGGGGGAACGTGCAACACAGGGATCTCACTGTATGTGTGTGTGAGTGTGTGTATTGTGTGTGTGTGTGTGAGTGCTTGTGTCTGTTTGGGTTTGTGTGCGTGCGTGTGAGTGTCTGAGTGTGCGTGTCTGTATGCCACCAGTTTCGATTGTGTGGCATTAATAATAAATGCGTTGCCGCATATGAGTGTATGTGTGCCAGACACACACACACACACACACACACACACATACGCACACACATACAGATTGGACACCCACCGCTTAGCTGCTCATTTTTCTTATAAATATTTAAGCGGAGCTCCCAAAATTAGAGCAGTTGCTATTCATTTCCCGCTCGCTGTCTGCAACTGTTACGAATTTCCCCCCGCCCCACCCCGCATCCATCTCCTCCCCCCTCCCTTCGAGCCATCAATGCACAGCAATATTTACCCCGCTTGAAACTTTCGTTTTGCTTCCCTCTGGCTTTGTGGCCTGCTTTTGTGTGCCAAGGAGGAAAAACTTGTGAATGTCCTGAAAGTGTGCCATGCATTTTCTTTTTGTTTCTGTACACATATATCCTGTAATCATAAAGGACCTCAACAGGGTATACCTGTCTCCCATTCATATCTGCTTTATGGCGACTTTAAACACTGTTATCCTTGCATCACACATAATTGAAGTTACCTCAACTTTATGGGTGGCAAACAAAAGTGCCTTCTGGCCATAATACAGGGTGTCCTGGGGACTCATTTGCCTCGTGCTCACATTGCTTTTTATATTTTATTTTTTATGATTATTTTTAGTATTTTTAGTGTCTCAAACGATGGAACACAAATAGCAACAACCGCCACAAATTTTTCCGCCACAGCTGAGAATTCCACCAAAATGAAAGAAAAAGAAAAAATAAAGTAAGGGAAAAACAAGCGGCGTGAAGAAGTCCTTTGGTTAAATGATAGGAAAGATGAAGGGACGACGGGACGACGGGACGAAGGGACGAAGGGATGAAGGGGGCGAAACAGTTTCAGTTTCGTTTCCATTGAAATAAAAGTTTATGCCGCCCATCAGCCCAGACGTGGCAGAAAGTGAAGACTGAAGGGAGGAAGGAAGGAAGGCAGGACATGCGGCCCGTCATCCTGTTGATAAATACAAAATGAGCTGAAGCTCCATTCGGAGCTGCAGAAAGTTTTCTACATTTGTTCAGCGCCCGCCCCAAATTGATTTTCCCTCTTAGTTTTTGTTCGCTTTTAGTCCCCCCTCCCCACACCTCAGTTTCCCTTCTTCTTCTTCTTCTTTCATTTCTCAGATGATGCGTGAAAATTGAGCAATTTGATGTCTTAACTGTTGATCATTGCCCATTAGAGTTTCCTGCAATCAGCCACGTGCCAAGTGCGTCATTTGAATGGCCAGGGAGTGCAACATTTTTACCCAATGGCTGATAAATGGACGCTGGCCGACGGGGCGTATGTGCAATTTGTGAGACGATGGCCTGAAAGTGCTGTGACAAGGATTGCGTATACGCAGGGGTTGCCCTCGGCAACAGCTTCTCTCAGTTATGAAGTTAATTTGAGATCCTTAGAAAAGGTGATAACCTTTTTGTGTGTATTATAAAATAAGGGGAGCCTTTCGAGTGGCACTCGTTTATAACTGAAGGGCAGTGCTTGACCCTTAAGAGTGTATAACACGAAACACAATAACACCCCACACACACACACACACACACACACATACACCTATAAAAATATACCCGCCTATTGAGAGTGAGTTTATTGTGTTGCCTTTTCTATCCGCTTACTGACTCCTTACATCCGTTTGATTGTGAGCAGACTTTTAATTTCGAGGCACCAAATCCTTGGGAGGCCTTTGACAGTTTTACGTCTTCCACCTGAGGACCAAGTCGGCGAAGGACACACTTACTTATGCACAGCGGGCAACAAAAAAAAATCGCCCATATATTTTTATTTAAGTATATGCATATGTATATGTATATGTATATGTATTTGTATATGTATATGTATATGTATATGTATATGCAAATAAAAAGGGAAAATGGAAAACATTTGCCAGTGTGTCTTTCGTTTTGTGCTCGTCGGCGTCGGCGTCGACGTCGACGTTGTCTTTGCTTTGTTTTTGGGCCGCCAAGCGGCTTTCAGGCAGCTGCAAAAGTAAATAAACTTGCACAAGCCGCTCACGCAATTCATGCTCGACTACATTCAGGCCAGGACTCGTGACTTGGTCTAAATTCTGAATAGAAAAGCAGGGGGGTTGCATTGGAAGGCACTGAGGGGGGCGGAGAGGGGGGCTGTGGAAGACAGTGGGAATCGTTGGATGGCAGAAGGTGGCAGTAGGTGGCAGGGGGTGACAGTAGGTGGCAGTGGGTGGCAATGGGTGGGTGTGGCTGGCCATGGGTAGCGGTGGGTGGCAGTGGATAATAGTGGGCGGCATTGGGGCGTCACTAGACACCGCGCGAGGCGATGCCTACAATAAAAATGCGGCATAAATCAAAAAGTGCTGGCGGCAGCCGCCTAGGCGCTCAGTCCTCCAGTCCTACGCTTTGTTTGACTGCAAAGCCTTTCTCAACGAGCACACACACACACACACACACGCACACTTGAAAAGTTGCACACACATCCGCCGTACTCATATGTTAACAGCCGTGCGCATTTCCGGTCGCTTGGCAAATTCGATTTCACGGAATTGTCACGTAAAATTTCGGCGAATTTCATGTCAATGAATTTTGTCGCAGCGCTTGAAGCAAATTTGATATTTGAAATATGTTACTTGGCTGCTTGACTCCTTGGGCCTGGTATCCATTGGCGTGTCCTGGCCGTTAGCTCATTGTACACTCCACGTATTTGGCAACGATTTCCATTTGGCCCCTCCAGCCCTCTCCCCATCGACCTTTCGCCCTTCGATTCATTGGAAAAGTCAACAATTTGGATTCTATTTGCACAATATTAGGGCAACGATTTGGGGGAATCAATGGAGCATTGTGAAAGGATTGTCAGCCATTTTGGTATTTAATTATTGAAGGATTTGCGGACCAAGTGCTCGATGGGCGCAGCTGAAAAATGCTTGAAAATCGAATCGAATCGAATTGAATGACATTTGACGTATAAAATTATTGTGACTTTTGGACCTAAGCCCGACTTTATCGACACTCACACGCACACGCACACCCGTGTGACTTGTCCTTTGGCTGCAGCCTTTTGTAAAAAATCACATCCTTGGCAATCATTTTAAAAAGCTGTGAGAGAGCCCGAGCCTAACGAGTAATTGGAAATATGATAAGCGGCTTTCAAATTAATGATGCGTGCTACATCGACACACACACACGCACGCAGGCATCCCCATCTGCCAGCGGCTGATTGTGCCACACCCCCCTCCCATTTTAGCCCACACACACACACCATACAAATCACATATTACAAATCATTTTATTTTTTTTTCTTTCCATCCACAGACGCGGCGAAGGCAAACATCACGCAAATTTTCTACGTGTGTTTGGCGGGGCAAAAGTTTTCTTTATGCTTATCCAAAACAACAACAACAACAACAACAACAACAACAATGTTAATATAGGCAAACACGTCTGGGATACACTTTGGGGATCTGCTGGCGTTGGGGGATTAAAAATTATTGATTACCCAAGAGCGTTAAAAGTTTTCTGATTCTCTCACTTAGATTGAGTTGGGATCCGAGTGGAACCTCAACTTTATGAAGTTTGATTGGGGTTTACCAAGCGCTTGATCAACAAATCAATCAATAAATAAGTTAATAATCGTCATTAGCATAAATGAGGCTATTTATACAGACAGGAAAGGCAAAGATTAGGCAAACCGAGCGAATAAATTAGTAATTTTTATATAAGAAATAAAAAGGACCCCGGATTTCTACGATGATAATAAAAATGTTATTGACTCGTCGCTCTGTTAACTTAACAGCAAAAATAACAGAAATTAATGGCAGCTACGTTCGTATTAAAACCATAACATTTTTTTGCCAATATAAAATGTATCCTTAAGATGGCTAGTAGTACCTTTGGAGTACCTCCCGATGTGAGTATTATAAATGATATATGGCAGGAAGTTTTGATGTTTCAAGGAGCTGCAATTACGCAGGCAAAAGTCAGACCGCCAAGTTGTTTACCAAGTCGTAAAATAATTTTGTGGCAACAACAGCAACGGTAAAGTTGAGGCTGCCACATGCGGCACAGACAGCAAGGTGAAGAGACATATCGTCGCCATATATGGAACGATGATGCAGCATAGCTGCGATAACTTGCAACTTGTATTGGGAGAATGAAGTGCCAGAAGCTAACAAATTGAAAATCTGTATCTTCAGGCTCCTCGTCATCTTAGGGAAATATCAAAGAGAATTGCAGGATATAAAACAATGTTCGATAGGAAGTTATAAGAAAAGAAAATGCAAATTTTCATGAAACTCATCTTGTTTCTTACTTTCTGCTCCTCTACTACTCCTCCAATAGTGTGGTGCTTGACGAGATCAAAGGCAGACTTTCTTTGAACACAAATACATAAGTTTCTCCATATATATATATGTGTGTGTGTGTGTTCGGGTGGCTGCTTTGCATGTTACAAACTGGCAGCAACTGCTGGTCCTGCTGTTGCAGCATATTTTTTTTTTGTCCTGTTGCATATGTCATCAGGCCAGGGCCATGGAAAGCTCAAAGCAATGTCTTATGTCCTGCTGTGCGTGTATGTGGGCTGTACTGACCACGCCTTAGCTTGGGTCAAGCCTACCTGCCACTTGGTTTGCTGTAGCTAAATTAGTTTCGTGTGCACGCCAAGTGGTAACATTCATTAAACGGCCATAAACAAGTGGCGCCCAGATTGTGCGCCACAGCAACAACAACGGCAACAACAACGAACGATAACTAAGTGTATGTTGTATATTGCGCCTCAAAGCATGCAACAGTTTATTTATATGCCCGAAAGCAGCAAGAGGGCAAAGCATCAACCAAAGAAGAATATGAAATGTTAAAAGGCACGGCCGTAGAGGGCAGCGCTTCTTGGAAAGCGATAAAAATCGCTCAGCACGCAATTTGAAATGTGCGGAAAATATACACTTTGTTTGTGTTTATCACGAGGCTGTTTTTTGCGGTTGGTGGTTTTATTAAATGTATAGAAGTTCATAAAGAATAATTTAATTTTCAAGGGAATTTTTTAAATTCTTAAGAAAATAGTTTCAGTTCAAAAACATTCCAATCAAAAACTCTGATTATTCCTGTAAATTCATTTTAAATGCACAGATCAGCAGCACACACAAATAACGTTTTGTTCAAGTCCACAGATGCTGCGAAAGTCAGACCGTAGGTTGGCATAAGCATAAGTTTGCCAGTCCTTGATTTACATGTCAATTTCAGCGCTAACTAACTAAAGTCACAGTTTACAAATGTGCCAAAAAAAATGAAATACTAAAACGTATGTCATACAGTTGCTATCTCGCTCACTCATTACGCAATCACTTGGCATCACCGTAAACTTCAATTTACATTTAGATTTGAACGCTTACCTACGCTCACGTTTTACAGCACGCGTCAAAAGAGTTCAGCACGAGTTCAACACTAATCCGTCGCACTCGAGCATTCAATGGGCTTATCTGTAAGCATGCATTTGCACATTGACTGCTACTCCTACCGCATTTTCGGCATCTACTTTATCATTCCGATCTGAATGTTTGCCAATGCGTAACAGAGGAGTTAAGCACGTTCCCCTCTCATTTTCTGTCTCACTCATGCATTCAATTGGCACTTATCATAATTTTCGCCTGCCATAAATTTGAAGATATTGTAAATGTCAGCTTTATTGGAATACCACAAGAGTCTCATAGCAGTGAGCTACTAATTGCGACCTGTCAAATTTACTTTACTTCCTCAGAAAAGCGTTTTAATTGGATTTTCGTCAATGGAAATTCAATTATGAGCGCACTTGCTTAAATGAACTATTTAAAGACATTTTCTTTTAAGGCATAAATAACTATTCAGCAGCGAAAATAATTTACGTTTATAAATTATAAAAGGCGTAGCAGCTCAGCCAAAATAACTACTTATATAGAAAAAGAAAAATAAATATTTGCAGCAAACTCATTTCGGAAAAATAATTCATAATTTGAAATATAATAAGACTTCTTTTATAACAAGGTTTTCCACATTTCTAATTTCATGTTAATCCTTGCATAAGTCCTTCCAACGCTGACAGAGTTGCTGTTGCAGCAGGCGCATAGAAACTTCAATGTGCCCCAGATAAAACTTTGCATGTCTCCGTCTGCAGCTGTTGTTACTGTAGTCATTCTTATAAGGCTTGTTATTATTATTCTTGTCATTGTTGTTGTTGTTGTTCTGATTGTTGTTATTCTCGTTGTTGTTGTCGTTGTCGTTGCTGGCATTGTTGTTGTTGGCATTGTTGTTGTTTGCAGTGCCTTCGTTTGGCGCATTTGATATTTAATTAAAATTGTAGCGCACAGACGAAGTAAACTAATTTCAACCCACGAGTGTGTGAGTGTGTGTGTGTGTGTGTGTGTGTGTTTAAGTGCGGGTGTTTGTATCTTTTCAATGTTATTCATTACGTGAATTCATTTGGCAGGGTGACGAGTGTGGCGGGGTGCAGGGTTACTCAACGTCATCGTCTTGGCAAAAAAAATAATGAATCGTTGAGCAAATATTTAAAATCATGCGAATGCCGCAATTATGAGATTTTATTTCGATGCTCTACCGATAAGAACAGTCAAAGATACACACACACGCACACTCAGGTACTTATCTACACAAACGTGGCCATTAAGCGTGGCTAAAATGATGGCTAATTTGCGATTGCTTTACGTTAAACAGATGCAAGAGAAAAGAAGAAGAAGAAAAAAGGAAAAAACCAAAAGCAAATCTCCGCAGCCAAAAGCGCGTACAGAGGGAGCAGAAAGGGACGATGGGCGGTTAGCAGCTGCCACGCCCACACGCCCAGTACATAGCTGATGCTTTGGCTGGTGTTGCCCCTGCGGTTGCCACTGCCGCCGCCGTTGCCGTTGCCGTTGCCACTGCTGCTGCCGCTGCTGCTGCTGCTGCTGTTGGTGTTGGTGTTCAGACGGGCGTGGCAATTAAAGCGCGTGACGAGAACATTCTTATTGCCACGCCCCACATCCAACCGCCTCAATTTGCGCTCAGCAAATTCTGCGGCCATTTGGCGGCGCTGTTTACACAAGCTGTCAGCATTTGTTAATAATTTTTATTCCATCAACTTCAGATCCCACCCCCACCATAGCAGACACCAACCCCCCACCCTCCCCCCTCACCATTCCATCAACACCGCAGCAACAGCAACCACAAAACCCGCCCCCTCGACTTTCCTTTCACATTGTTTTTTGGTTTAGGTTCTGGTTTTGTTTTGCTTGCCATATTTCATTTGGAAAATCGTGAAAAATTTTTCCAGCTTACGGCGTCGGGAAAAATTTGTGTCATTGGCCATGTGTACGTGGTTTTTTTGTGCTCGTATCTGTGTCCGTGTCCCCTTTGTTAGAAGTTGTTATTTTGGGTTACGTGCAGCGTCACTTTCGTCACCGTCACCATTGCCATCGCCATCGCCGTTGCCGTCGCCGTTGCCATAGCCTTTGTCTAATGGCGTTGGCTTTTATTAAGTGGTTCGAGTGTTGATTTATAGCACTTTCCAGCGCTCCTCTGCTTATGCCAGCTAACCCTCGCCAACGACACACATACACACAAATACACACGCACATCCACAGATATCATCCTTTGAAGGACACTCCACGCACCTTGACAGCTAAAATGAAGGCGCACATTTTGCATTTAAAACGTCTGTGGAGTTTTAAAATTCTGCGGTGTATATAATGTGTGTGTGCGTATAGGTGTGTGTGTGTGTGTGTGTGCATATGTATATATTTAACAGTGCAGATAAATGGTTTCGAGCGCATTACTCATACGCCACGTGAACCACAGACAGAAACACAAACATTGTACTGGGGCCAAAAGGGCCAAACGAATAGAGGCCACACTTAACTTAATTGGCGCACCCGACAAACAATTTGATTATCCTGGCAGACAGGAATGTGTATGGATGAGGATATGAGGATGGAGCAGGTGCTGTGACTAGTGTGGAGGATAAACATAATTTCTGCATATGCACAACATTTTGAAGCCACTCGCAAAATGTCTTTAAAAAATTTAAATTGGAATAATTCCCCAGGTTATCAGATCATATGGGGTATATATATATCACATAAATAATATAAATAATATTTATACTTGCAACTTTTAAGCACTTGGGAGTATTTCATGTTTTTCCTTTTTTTTTTTTTCAGGTTTCTGTTAATTCGCCGACGCGTGCGGTTCCACAGAAAAAACACAAACATCAACTTCCTGTAATTGTTTCAAAACAAAAATATTTACCAGCGACACGGCTTAGAATTGCAGGGAGTTGAAATACATTTAATGGAAATTCCATTAGATTAAATTTTGAAAATTATTTTGAAAAAATAAAAAAAAAAAAAACAAACACATTTTAAAGCAACAATCCGCGCACAATTGACTCCCACATGGGGAATCCTTCATTGAGAGCTTCAGAAATTTTGTACCGGAGGTTCAAATTCAGAGCGTTTGATTCTGCATATTTATTTAAATATAATATGATATAAAATATATTATATTTTAATTAAATCTTAAACTTCACAAGTCCAACAAATCAAATAATTTTAAAAATAATTATTATTCCAGCCGAAGAAAAAGGATTTCGCGTTTAGATTTAAAAATGTATTTTATATTTAATATCTGAGAGAGAAACCAGCAACCCGACAGGAAGATTTATAGTTCACCCGTTCACCTTAGGAATACTAATACATATGCAGCAAATTAGAATGCAACACATCAACTCATTTTCCACTTGGCTTCCAATTTGGTCTGTTTATTTGAACTCTCATTTCCCGTGAATGTTTACGGTTTGAAACAAAAGCAGGGAATATTTCATTTGAAAACGGATACAACAAAATTACTGCAGCTTAAGGATTCCTTGGGGAAATTGAGCTCAGCGCCACAATAAAAACAAGAACAGGGTCAATTTTGTTTATGACAGAAATAGGTATATATATACACACACACACACACACACGCATGTACATACATTTATAGATATATGAGACCAACACATTGTATTTTCCAAAGAAGAAAATTCTTAAGCTTTATTGGGAAATTCATTTGCTGATTTTCTAGCCAAAAATTTGGTATCAGGTCAATGAATGACTCAGCCATTCCACTCCGAGAATTTGAGCTTCTGGCCAGCTGCAATAAATGCTCATCAAATTTTTATAGTTTCAATGAATATAAAATTTGAGTGTAAAAACAAAGAAGCAAAAAAAATCGACAAGAAATAAATAAATGCGAGCAATTCAATTGAACAGATGGACAAATGAGTGAAGCGGCGAGGGGGCAGCAGTGAGGAGCGGCAAATTGACGGTGGCAACAAGAAAACAATAGCAGAAAAGGCAAAGGAGCGACCAGGTGGAGGAGTACTGGACCAAGAGATACCCTAGAAAGAAATGATAGGGAAATCTTTGACTTCATTTACTAAACAATAAATAAAAGAAAATATAATAAACACCTTAATAAAAACATAATAAAAAATTAATAAAAAATATAATAAAAATATAATAAAAAATAATAATAAAATAAAATAATAAAAATAATAATAAAAAAAAATAATAAGAATAAAAAAATAATAAAAATATAATAAAAAATAATAAAAAAAAAATAATAAAAAAATAACAAAAACAATAATAATAAAATAATAAAATAATAAGAATAATAACAAAAAAATAATAATAAAAATAAAAAAAATAATAAAAATATAATAAAAAATAATAAAAAAAAAAAAAAAATAAATAAATAAAATATAAAAATAATATTTAATATTTAATATTTAATAAATTAACAATAAATTTTAATAATAGAAATAATAAAATAATATATAAATAACAAAAAAAAATTAACAAAAAAAATAAGATGCAAAAAGAATATAATTCAAAGAAACTGATTGCTTATTTTATTCAGGACGAAGTAAGACAATTCAAAGGACACTTTGCCAGTCAATCACGTCTATTCTACCCGCTTTAAAAATTATTACAGGGTATTAAAACTCGCACTATGAGAGTTTGTTTGGTTTTTGGCTGTTTTGTGCCTCTGTGTGCCTCTGTGTGTGTGTGTGTGTGTGTCTGTATGCCACAGAGTGTGCGTGCTGTGTATGTTGTATATGTAATAAGTGTCAGTGCTAGTGTGTGTGTGTGTGTGTGTATGTGTGTGCTTGTGGCATTGAAAATCGCGCATGCAAATATAAACAAGTATTCAATGTTTACAAAGCTCAGGCCCAGCAGCCGCGGTACCAAAAGCAGCGAACGTACCAAATATTACGTATACGCAACGGAGGCCAAGATGTAAGGAAAAGCAGCCAGCATTCGGATACCCTACAATGCGATAGCCTCTATCAAATGCAAATAATTAAACCAATCACTAAATTTTAATGAGAATCAAACAATTTTAAAAATTCTCTTCATTTTTTGTGTTTGTTTTTTAGGAGTCAAAGTTTTGGCTTCATTTTAATTTTTGTTATACTTTCGTTATTTTTTAATGAGTTTCCCATAAATAAAATGCCATTAATAATTTATTATATAATCCTTGGCTGAGCTTAAAGTCGGGAATATTGTATTTTTGTGATAAAAAATGAAAGTTAAATGAGCAATGAAATTTTAGTAGGTGGAATTTTTTGTTTTGGCTTTGCAATAAAAAATAATAAAAAAAAAATAATAAAAAAAAAATAATTAAAAAAATAAAATAAAAAAAATAATAATTAAAAATATTTAATTGAATATTAGTTTTAAAATTTGAAATTTTATTTATCGAAAATTCGCATTTTTCAAAGGACTCTCCTGGCTGGAGTGTCCTTTGTGGCCAAGGGGTTTAATCGAAATTAATATTGATTTAAAAATGTTACGTGTTTTGGTCTCCCGCCCCCAAGGGCGGTGGGTGTGGCGTAGTAGTGCTTATTAAATGTGGGCTGGGACACGCCTTATGTAAGTCCTTAATTAACCGACGATTAATTATTTGCCAATTTACCCTCATCAACTGCTTGCCAGAGTTCTAATTAGAAGCGTCGCCGCATGTGCCACTCACACAGCGTACACCCACATATGTGTGTGTGCGTGTGTGTGTGTGTGTGTGGACAACCCGCTATGTTGCTGCCTCATATGTAGAATATCATTGCCACACGTTTATTAATGAGAGGCTGCAAACTTATTTCATGCCACATAAATGCTGATATACGCAAGTCTTACGACGTCTACACATGTCTATGTGCACGTGTATGTGCATGTGTATGTGTATGGGTGTAGAGCAGAAAGTGTTTGTTTTTCTTGGTATTGTTTGTGGCACGTTAGAAAAGTTATCAGTTGGTTGCAACAACTTGTAATTAACTAAGGGCTGTGGCTCAAACTTTCCCTTCTCTATGTGAGCCATGAAAATCCAAATGAGACTCAAAATAAAAATGAAAATGAAAATCTGTTCATTCCCATCAAGCACATACCTCTGCCTACACACACACACACACACACACACACGCATTTTCAGCCTGTTTGCCACATGTGTCATAAACGCTTTTAATGGCTCATTTTTTAGCATGCCTAAAAGCAATGAAACCAAAAGGATGCGCCGTTTGGCATTGTTTATGGCCGAAACATAAAGCGAACGACTGAACGCGTGTAATACCAACTTGGTTTTTCATTTTTCCCCCTCCCATTGACCCACCCCACCCCCACCCTCCCTCAGTTACTTGCGACTCTCTGCTTTCCTTTCTTTTACATCTTCTTCTTATGCTGATGGCCATTCAATTAAGTTAATATGGCGCGTGGCATGTGGGCATGGACGTGGGCATGGGCGTGGGCGTGGTAAGTGCTGCCCTCATTTCCATGTGGCAACTAAAACTAATTACCAATGTGCGGAAACACACTCACACACACACACACACACGCATACAGAAAAGAACACAGCGGGCGAGATTAAAAATAAACACACTTTTAATTCAGATTATTGATCCTTTTAATGGTAATGGATGCTGGCAGAGGACATAAGTCTATATAGCGGAGGGATATAAAAGATATAAGAGAGAAGATCCTTGCGGCTGTTGCTTTGTATGGTAACTCACCGTATATCCTTATTTCCGCTTTCGTTCACTTAAGCTTTGGCTTTTGGTTCTGTTTCTGATTTTCTTTTGCGATTATCTCATAATTAAATTGGATTTCTCACTTGTCCTTTGGTTCTATGGTCCTTTGGCTTTCTCTCGTCACTTCAATTTCACAAGTTAGCACAAAACTGTCGTCCTTTCTATATTTGTATATATATATATAAATATTTGAAGATTTCTTTTTTTTTTTGCTGAGAATGAGGATTTTGCTTATTGTGTCACTCACTGACAAAACAGGACTGGGAGGATGGACAGGCGCCAGGATAGAGGGAAAGGTTTTCTCATTTACATTTCATGCATATTTTAATTGCTCGCAGGCAGAAAATTTGAGGCAGCATTTCAGTGTCTGGAACAGACAAAGATGAAATTCAGGAAACGGCAGTGCCAATGGCAGCGACAGTGGCCGAGGCAAAGGCAATAAAGGCGACGGCAACGGCGACGACGACGGCGACGGCAACAACTCGAAGCCGAACAATGGACAAAGGTAGCCGCAGGCTGGACAAGCCGTAGCAGGGATCTGGATTTGTACTTTGGGCTTCTGTTCGGCGGTCGATGGTCAATGCACTTGGCATCCATTTTGTTGACTTGCGCCAAGGACTCCAAGGGTTCTACTTTTAATTGAAAATTGGAGCGAAACCTGCGCAAGTTTGTCCTTGGACTGTTTTTATTTTTCATATTTTTTTCCTTCCATTTTTTTGCCCGCCCCTTTTGTTATGTATTAAACTTCAATTGGAGAAGTTTTTCAATTAAAACACTCAACAGTTTTTTAAGGGTTTCCTGGCCAAAAAATCCTGACCGAGTGCACACCGAAGGATAAAAGGGTGGCCCTGGCTCTGAGTCGAGGAGCAGTTGATGGTTGCGGGCGCTAATTGTTTTTTTTTTTGTACTGATAAGTGCGGGCAGCTGTGTGTGTACACACACACACACACATCCGCACATATCCAGAGCTACAAGAGGAGCTGTACATAACGGGGCACTGTTTGCATTTAAATATCAATCTCCATCAAAAAATGTGAATCTTGGCGAGCTTGGAAAGAAGAAGCAATGATAAATGCAAAAGGATTTAGTTGCTGGCATTAAAGCAGAAACATGCACTTTCCGAATCCATTAGGGGAGAGAGAACTGAGGATAGCAGAAGAGCAGAAGAGCAGAAGGTAAAGATGATAATAAATAAAAGAAGAAGGAGCGCCCAGACACTGGTACAAATTAAGCATAATACGAGCTAATGGATAGCACCTGCTGAGTGGATGGGTATGAGGAAGGAGAAGGGGAAGGGGAAGGGGAAGCCAGGAGTTGACAGCGCAATCGAACCGAGAACACAACACAAGCCGAAACATAAACAGATGAAGATGAAACACGCATTACACACACACATTCATACACATTCATTCATCTATACACACACACACACACACACACACACACACATACACTCAGTTCAACACTTACACTCACACAGACAGACACAGTCAAAGTCTCAGTCACAACACATCCGCGTACCCCCTACCAAGTTCCCAGAATTTCTATATGTACGTGTATATGTGCATGCTTGCCATGTATGTGTGTGTGTGTGGGTTAGGGGAGCTTCACTTATTTACACTTCACTCAGTTGGCCAATGGCTGCTGGCTACCGTTAGCCGCTGCTCACTTCGCACACGTTTCGCATTCAGATGAAATATATTTATTGTGCCTTTTACTTGTTTCGTATTTATCCGCTTCGCGCACCAAACGCTTTGCACTACGACGAGGAACTGAAATCGTAACCAAATGTAGGCAACTCGCAAAAGTTAAAAAGCTCCCAAAGGCGAACGCTACAAAATGGCAAAGGAACGAAACGAGAGAGAGAGAGAGAGAGAGAGAGAGTGAGTGGAGCCAGTACGAGAGTGTTTGAGCCTCCTTAATCAACGGTGCTGCCACGTGCCAAGGGGTTTGGGGAAGTGGAATGATTTTGTTCTATGTTGCGCTAGAGACACTTGTAGCTCGGTACAGGTCCTCCATGTTGCTAGTCTCAAAAAATGTTGCAGCGGCTATTAAAACTGTTGCGCGAGCTACAAAAAACTTTTGATATGTGTATATTCTATATGTAAACAAGTTTTGGACTCCTTCATTGTTTACCTTGAGCTTTTCTCAGTTTCATGAACTGCCAAAATTCCGAGTGCAGTCAACACCTGTGGTAATTAATATCTAAACGCAAATGCAGCCAGCCAGCAATTGTGTGTGGGTGCTGCTTATATATTGCCAAGTAAACACTTTCTATGTAGCCATCTGCTGCCTGATAAGATAAACAATTGGAGCCAGCGATCAAGCGGCTTTGGAAACTATTTTTTGGTAAACTTTTCTAGTTGTTGTTGTTGTTGTTGTAATTGTTGTTGTTGTTGTTATTGTTGTTGTAATTGTTGTTATAATTGTTATGTTTGTTATTATTGTTGTTGCTGCTGTTACTCCTTATGTTGTTGGCCTATGATATGTGTCAAACCCGGGCAGCATCGGTGAGCAGCGCCGAAGCAAAAGCACCAATAAGCGAAAGGCCTGCAGGATGAGTAAGCGAAAGCAATGCAAACGCAAAGTGCGACAGAGAGAGAAATAGACTAAGCGAACGAAGAAGAGCTTTTACTCAGCAACACTTGTTCCTTTGTTTCCGTTGTATACGTTTCATTTCCATTTCGTTGCGCCTGCATTTGGCGCGTATTTAAAATGCACGACGTGGTACTTTAATAATTTTACGTGCATTAAGCAAGGCATCAAATTCTCATTACCTCAATTATTTATTGCCATCAACAGGGCTTGCAATTACTTAACCTTTGCTGAAATGAGATCCTTGAATAATTTCGGCTGCATTACGCGGCTGTAATCCAGTTACGGAATTGCAAATGGAAAATGGAGGAAACTGCTGGAAACAAGGCCCATTAGTGGCTGCCTGTGTATTGTAGATCTGTTTGCGATGGGGAGGGGGGCGGTGCTAGCCCCATATGACAAAGTAACCCTTTTAGACAGCAAACATTTGTTTTACCCACGCTTCCACACACACACACACACACACACACACACACACACACACACACATTCACATGTTGTGTAAACAAGGATTTAATGTTGCTTTGTGCCGCTGTTGCAAATTAGGTATCAAGATTTATGAGCTGCTACGGGAGACCACACATAACAGCCCAGGACTCTCCATTAAAGTTCGGCAACGGTCTTTAAAACATAATTTTCATTTTAATTGTGGGCACAACACGAAGCATCGAACGGTGGAAAGTTTTCTTTACTATTTGCACAACAACTCAACGGCTCTCATTACGAGAAACGCAAATAGCGAAGGTTACCCCCGCTCCGTGAATAATCCTACAAAAGCCAATGAACTTACGGGTGCCCAATACTTAAGCTGCCAGAGGAGAACTCCCCTCTGCCCGCCCCACTGGCTGGTCGAACGCAGGTGTCTTTGGTTGTCTGCAGCAAATTAAACACGATTAGGTAGCAAAAACAACAAACAACAATAAGCACAACAACAAAAGGCAAAAGCTTTTAAACTGTAAATGAGTTGTGCTTAGGCATTAGCATGTTGGCATGACAATCCATCTCACTCCCGCCCCCAGTCCCACCTCCAGTCCCAGTCCCAGTCCCAGACCCACACCCAGCCCCACTCCCAGTCTCACACTCCCAATCCCTTCCACTCTCTCACTGTCAGTCACAATGTCTACGTTGGTCTCCTCCTCGTACTTTTCACAGCACTCGTCGTAGCTCGCCGTAGCTCGTCGTAGCCCCATCAGCCCGTAACAGTGCCTGCCATCAATGTGCCACCCCAACACACAATCAATTTCAATAGTTAATAAGCTGCTGCTGGGCGTCACGCTGTGCCCTTTTTTTGTTTTTTTTTTTCGTTTTTTGATATTTTGTCGACTTTTCCCATTCAAATTGGTTAAAAAGGGTATAACAAGGTAATTGGGTTCATAGCCCCGGTCGAAAGTCCTTCAACTTTTATTTAAATATTTATTTTATTTAAATATTTAACTGATTTATCATTCAATTTATATTTTAAGCTCAAGCCCGACTTCTGCCTATGGAGTTCTCTTAGCAGAGACACGAACCATTCCCCTGCTTAAAGATGTATCTGGAGTCTGCCTTCGTTTGAGGAGTCTCCTTCTGCAGGTAGGGTATCTTAAAGTCGTGCAGTTACATTCACAGACTGCTCACTTGATATGCCTGGCATTGTCTATAATTGAATCTCCTGCTGCGTTTGCCCAGCGGACTATTTATCCTGTGTGTGTGTGTGTGTGTGTGCGGATGAGTGTCTGGGCTCTTCTATGACACAATCTGTGAGCATCTGCCTGTATAAAAGTGAATGGGAATGTAAATGTGTGCCTGTTTGTGTGTGTGTGTGTGTGTGTGTGTGTGTGACTATATTGTCGCTGCATAAATTAATTGGTTCACTAAGTGCTTGCATTTGCTGCTAACAAAAGCTGCAGCAGCGGCGGCAACCGGCGGCAGCTGCCAATTAGCATTTTCTCTTTTAAGGCAAAAAGATGGTCAGCGCTTAACACACGGCGTATACGTAATTTGCGGTCAAATGCGAGATAAATCAATAAATTTCATATACACATACATCCGAAAGGGGTTTTTATGGTCGAAAGGGTCACCGGAGCATTTTATATTATTGTTCGTTGCTCCACTGTGCTTAATGGGCCACAAACCACAATTTCGGCTGCTCATAAATCTGTGAAATTTTAACGCATAAATCGGACAAATATTGCGCTATAAAAACTCCTTATAGCAGCCTGATAACAGAATGAACAGTTGTTACGCTCCCACCACAGCCGAAAAATGGTATGCAGGTCCTTAATTCGTTCACTGGAAATTCAATTTGTATGATTCCTGTTGCCAGAGGACTCAATTTATGATGTACTTTTCGGCATCGCATTAAATTAGCTTCTTTCCGCTGGAAAATGCGCTTTAAAATTAACACCCCTTCCCCTACCACCCACCACCCACCACCCACCCCTTTGCTATGTTACAAAATTTTAGGTAGCACTCGAAAAAGCTGAAAACTAATCCGCTTGGCCAGTAAATTTCCCGCCACTGGTAGCAGTCAGCAGTCAGGAATCAGCGGAGGTCCTTGCCAAAGTCCCTGCTTGAGTGCCTGCGGACAATGTGGCAGCTTTACTGCGGGAACAACCGAATGTAACAGTTATAGTTACAGCCAGCCAGGACTTTGGGCTTGCACTGGCAGGACAGCACTTGAACTAAATTGAGACTGTCCTTAATATGGCAGTTGAGCTCTGTAAATGTATCTGTATCTGTGCCTGCATCAGGATCTGTGTCAGTATCTGTGTCTGTAACTGCATCAGGATCTGTGTCAGTATCTGTATCTGTATCTGTGTCCGCATCTGTGTCTGTGAATCTGGATCTGTGACTGCGTCCGTGTCTATTTTAACATCTGACAAGGTTTGCTTACAGCATTTAATGAGGCCAATTGAGTTAAGGATATTGTGGTTGCAATTACGTATCCTTTTCAGACTGAGACTTGCAACATTGTTTGAACAAAGGAGATTTAGCAAAAAGATTTCATGCTCGACATTCTTCTTCTTCTTTTAAAAAAATAATTTTCAAAGCGTAAGTGAACTTCAATTATCCTTATTACCATTGCTTACCTTTTTTGTGCAGCAAGGATATTCGAATTGTTGACTCCAGTGTCCCTAGTGGCACATATTTGAAATTGTTTGCAATACAATGTAATCAAATGTCCGTTGAAGGACTTAAACAAGGAGACGCCATGTCGTCTGCCATGTTGGCAGCTTGCCAAGCTGTTGATGAGACGTGAAGGTGGCACTGCGCGCTGCTGTGGACTGTGGACTGTGCACTGTGCCTGTCAAGCGTTGGGTCTGTTTGATGATGCATTGAACTGCCACTGATGGGGTTTGGCTTACGGATGCTAATCCATCAACAATAACAAGCCAGCGGGAGTGCCGACAGCAGCCTTTCAAAACAAAACCAATAAAATGTCCTCCGCACCTGCCCACAGGAGCTCCACCCACCAGCCACCACCCACCACCCACCAGCCACCACCCACCAGCCAGCAGGCTCCAGCGATGGCACAAATCTCACCTCAAGCTCTCATTCGAATAAATATTCAAAGAGCCAGTAAAACGAAAAGAAAAACCCATATTCATGGCCATAGAAATCGAGGTGCGTGTGTGTATGGGTGTGTGTGTGTGTGTGTGTGTGTGTGTGTGTGTGTGTGTGTGTGTGTGTTGTGTGTGTGTGTGTGTGTGTGTGTGGAGATGGGAAAGCGGCAAGGACGATAAAAGCAAATGGGAACGCATTCAACATGCGCCCAACATGTCTGCCTCGCGCACTTTACTCCTTCCCCCTTCCCCCTTCCCCCTTCCCAGCATCACCCACAACACCCCCCTTCACCTGACCATCTGACTCGTCGGAATGGCGAACTGTTGGGTATGCAGTCCTTTTGCCTAAAAGCATCACCTGCAATCACAGCTCGGCCAACGTTTGAAAAGAGAAAAAAAATGAAGAAAGCCAAAAACAAACAGCACAAATTTTGTTTAAACATTTTTCGTTTTCGTTTTTTATGCCTCAATAAAGTTCAATAAAATGACATCAAAGTGAAAAATTCTCACGCGATTTGCCTTACTGATAACGGTAGCTATAACGGTACCGGTAACTGCAAACGTTACATTTATGTTCAACGGTTATGGCGACGGTTAGGAACACGGGGAAGCTAACGGTTAGGGTAACGGTGAGGGTGACGGTGAGGGTGACGGTTAGGGTAACGGTTAGGGTAACGGTAAAGTAACGCTTAGAGTAACGTTTAGGGTAACGCTTTGGGTAACGGTTAGAGTAACGGTTAAGGTAACGATTAGAGTAACGGTGAGGGTAGCTATTGGAGTAACGGCAGGAGTAACTGTTTGGGTAACGGGGAGGATAACTGTTGGGGTAACGGTAAATGCTCAGTAAATTAAAGACCGCCTTACGTTCACACAGAAGCAAATCGCGTCTATCCCTGCCAAGGATATTAAGCATTAAAGCGAAGGACCGTGCACACGAAGGGTTTCCAGCTCGAGGGCCGTGTCAAAAGGTCAGAGGGAAAGCACAGCTGTCAATGACGGACACAGACACAGATACAAACACATATACAGACAGAAATACAGACACAGACACAGACACAGGCACAGACACAGACACAGATGCAGGACAGCTTTGTCCTAGACGCAGATATAAACGCCAAATATCCAAATCTAGAAACTGTCAGTTATCCTGAATCTGACCTTAAAGGACGTAAGAAGAGGGGAAAGATTTCACGGGGCTTGAATTGATTTACGGAAAAGACAATTCACCTTTCACAGGATAACGTTAAATTTTTTATTTTATATTCAGCTATCAATATAGAAGTCCTTTCGAAGGAGGCTTTAAGCTGAAACGAAGTATTTTAAAAATTTCCAAAAATTATTTACAAATTGCAAAATTCCTTTTTAGAAAACAAGACATTTAATATTCAATATTTCCCATAATGTTATATAAGCGCTAAGGATCTACACATTCCTCCTTCTTTCATTTCTCCCTAATATCCTTTCAATTTTAATCTCAAATCTTTTGTATCTTATCTCGAGTCAAAACTTTAAGGCATTGGGGGAAACTTTTTCGATATTCCGCTTAAACAGTTTTACACAAAATTAACGGGGACATCTTTGAAAAGAAGTCCTTCGTCCTTAAAGACAAACTTTCATCTTATATAATAACTCAATTCAGGTTTCTGGGAAGGGGCAGGGGGAGGGGGGCAAAGTTAAGTTCAGACATTGAATAAACGTAATCATTCTTGAAATTATCAAAGGAAGCCCCAGTGTCTAAAGGGAATGGGGGACTTATTGTATCACTCGAGCCTCCCTCCCCTCCACTGCCCCACCACCCTGTCATTCAGGACATGGACTGGCTTTTGGGAAAGCATTTAAGGAAATTCTTGAAGTTACTTTTCCTTTTGTCGGGGCCAGTTTTCATTTGCATGCCAAAGTCTTCATTGATTGGCAGTCAACATTTTGGGATCCTGCCCTTCATTTGACTTGGCTAGTTGCTTCCTTGGGATGACTTGCCTGGACTCTCGGACTCTCTTTGGCCATATCTATATCTAAGTAATGGCATGTCACTTTTAATTTGGCCAACGATTTATATATTCACCAAATCTCCCAAATCGTCCAGCCCTCCAGACCGTCCCTCCCTCCACTCCCCTCCCACCCATGCCCCATCGCAGAAGGCAGTTGTCCTTCCCCATGTGGCGCCACCAGCAGCAGTTCATTTCCCCATAAAACAAAGCCAAGGAACAGCACAACTTGAACTTGAAGGCAGTGGTAAGGACATAAAAGGAAGATGGGAAACAGTTCCATAAAATAGAGAGGGAGAGATACGGAGAGGGAAAAGGGAAAGGGAGAGGGACTGGGACATCTTCATTGTGCTTATCAGATGCTCTTAAGCGTACTTGTCTGCTGGTGGATTTCTATTATTAAGTCCATGTCCTTGGTATTGCCTTAGCTTTAAAACCACAACGGAAATGGGAACGTGAGCGTGACATTCCAGTCGAAGGCAAAGGCAGAGCCCAAGCCAAGGCCAAAACCAGAGCCAAAGCTAGAGCCAAATCCAAAGCCATAGCCAAAGCCAGAGCCAGAGCCAAATCCAAAGCCAAAGCCTTCAATTCGAGCAATTAGCTTGGAAAAGTGACTGGCATTTAATTGTTATTAATCGCAATGGATAAAAAGAGAGAGAAAATGCTAAGTAATATTTATGTAGCCAGACGGAGATTCAAAACGATTGACGCCCACAAAAGAAAAAAAAAAAAAATTGAAGCACTCAAAGGACTCCAATGGCCATGTCCACTGTGTACGCAATCCGTGCCTGGGTGTTGGCCAATGGTGAAGCCATTAATAACGCTTGGTTTTCCACTTGAGGCCTGACAATGCCAATGGCAGCACTCAACATGCTTCAAGTGCGTATCCGTGTCCATGTCCTTGCGCCTGCCATCTATGCCAATTAATCTCACACACTTTTCGGTATGACTTTAAGGATACAACCCAGCATCTAACCACCCACAGCCGCAGGCAGCGCCCTGCCTGTCTGTGATTTCAATTAAAGGCGCAAAACTAAGTTATGAAGATAAATGCCATAAATGTCAAATGGCAATCAATTAGTCAATGCTTTTCAGCTGGCAATACGTAAGTGAATTCCACACACCTACACCTATACTCACACCCACATCCACATCCGCATCCGCAGCCACATCCGTAGCAGCATTCATTCTCTCCAAATTGTGGCCCACTGCCATTTTCAATCCTGTTCTATCAAAGCTGCCATAGTTGACTTTAGAAATTACTCAATTACGATATTAAATTTAATGCTTGGGCCAAGGACACGCAGGCTTGCTTTTGATCGTACTAAAAGCTTTAATAACTGTAAATTGCTTTCACAACATTTTGACAGCACAAGAGTCTGTTGGCGGCGTTGTCTGTGCTCCCCTCCCCCTCATGACATTCACTCGCCTAGCGACAAGCAACCAGCACAAAACACCCAACAGCCAACAACCAACACACAGCATCCAACACCCAACACCCAATACCCTACACCCAACACCAAGCACTCACCTGGATGCCAACGCGCCACTTGTCGCCCGTCTCGACTTTGGCTTTGGTATTTCCATTCCAATGCGGCGCGTGACCAAATATTTAAGGACACTCAACGCCAGCAGAACTTTATGTTCAAAACTGAAACTGAAATTGGAGTAAGAGTTGGAGATAGAAATGCTTTTGGGGGGAAGTTGGAGGTATCGACCCGAATTCCATAAGGGCCAACCCTGAGTGTCGGTGTCGGACGGGGTGGGGGTGCTTCAATCTTTTCAATCTGTTGGAAATCCAATTAAAGTTCACTTTAACAAAATGCAAACGCCGCGAGCGAGTTTTTCAGCTGAGCCATTAACTAATACTGAAATCAGCTTAAAAATTTAATATTTGCACCTGCTAAAAGGGTTGCTCCAGGGAAAGGACCACACCAAACCGCAACATGAAAAACATGAAAACCTTTTGCTCGAGTCGCGATGTGTCCAGCCAGCGATAAAAGGATGTAACAAAAGCAACAACCACAAATGTCCCCTGGCACCAGCAACCAGTAGCAGCAACAGCCAAAGCAACAGCCAAAGCAGGAGCAGCAGCAACATCAACAGCAGAAGCTCTAAATTGACAGTAATTGAATTAACACACAAGTGAATTAATTAATTAAATAATTTATCAGCAAATTTGCGAGTGAACGACAACTTCCCCATCGTCATGCAAGTTTAAATGTATAACGAATTTTTTATTGATCTGTGGTTAACTGCCTTATCATTGCACACATTTCATTTATTGACGCGTTGTTTTATTTTCCCACAGTCAACATTTTTAGCTCCATAAAACCCTTCACAAAACTTCGACCTAATTTCCGAAATCAATAATACAATTACCGTAAAATCATTGGGACTCTGATAGCCACGGATAGCCTCTGATAGTTTCATCTGTTACCAATAATTTATTGCATACTTTTGGGCGGTGCTTGCAATTCACATGGCACGGCTCACTAATCGAGGGAAAACAGATTGAAATTTTGCGATTCGTGCATAAATAAATTAAAAAAAATAATAATTGAAAATCGAGGGAATAGTTTTTAACTCCATGCCGATCGGCATTTATAATTTTATAGATTTATTTTTCCATTAGTTCTACTCACGTTCGCCGAACGAGCCACTTCTGTGTTTCGGTGTGCAGATAATAGATAATAGTAGGTAAATAAATTTTGAACTCTTTTGCTGTTTACTGTGTATACAATTCAGAAGGTCAACAAAGATAATCGTTATTTCTGACACGCACTGTAACTCCACCCCACAGTATGCCAAATAGGTCAGTTCTTCACTAAACGCCACGCAGTCTGCCCTGCCGAGCGGTGCCTCTGACTGTTGCTTCTTTAGGAGTCGAACTTAATCTCCGGTAACTACGAAATTTTATCTACCAGAAGGTCAATGAATCTGCTGAATGTTGAATTAAAATTTAGTGTTATTTTTTAATTTGAAGCACTAATAAATAGTAAATTACACAACTCATAACGTATTCAACATTCAAACAACAAACTGAACAGCAATGCTGGGAGACTTTTCTGCTTTCATATATACCAATTGCATTTCCATTTAAATAAGCCAAATATCGACTTACCGGCAAAACGTATATTCCTTCTCCTCCTGTCTCCAGTCTGTTTCTATGTGCTCTCAAGCTCTCAATGTATCCAGGTGAAGGGGTCTTCGTAGCGTTGAGTACCTCACATGGAACAAACAAACGAGATACCTATTTTTTAGTACTTTATTTCGATCAATATGTAACTGGTGACAGGTCCCCAAAATTGGATTCCCTATCTCCAATCTGGTGCCATTATGGAATTATATACTAAACCCACTTGACTATCAGAAGTTTTATCTGTTATCAAATACTTAATGCATACTTTTGGGCATTGAGTGCAATTCAGTTCAATAAAAGCTCACTAATCGAGGGAAAAGCTTAAAGCTCTATTCCGATCAGCATTCACATTTTCTCAACTTTCTTCTTTTAGTAGCTCTTCAGACGTTCATTGAGCGAGTCGCTTTTATATTTTGGTGTGCAGACAATAAAATAAATAACAGGTAAATAGATTTGAACTCTTTTTCTGTTTACTGTTATTTCTGACACGCACTTTAACCCCACCCACAGTATGTCCAATAAACCAGTTCTCTACTACACACCACGCAGCCCGCCCTGTCGAGCGGTGCTTTTGACTGCTGCAGCTCTGGGAGTCGAACTTAATCTCCGGTAAGTGCGAAAATTTTATCCACGGAAAAGTCGTTGTTTGGTTACCCTAGCATTATGGGTATTTATATTTTATATATTATTTATATATATATTTTTATATATTATTTATATATATATTTTTATATATATGTATATATAATAATATAGATAGAAAACATCAATAAGTAAGAACTCAGATTCAAGTTCAAGATTAGCTCATCATTTTCTTGACATGTAAACAACAAACTGAATCGCATAGCTAAGAGACTTGATTACATTAATGTATTCATACATGTAAACCACTTACGACTACCCAAACTCGACTTACCGGCTAAATGTAATTTTTTTTTTCATTTTCAAGACTCATGAACTTAAAGGCTGGCGAGCATTTGACACCTGAATTCCTGAAACTGAATCCACAACACACGATTCCTGTTCTGGATGATAATGGAACCGTTTTGACGGACTCGCATGTGATCTGCGGATATTTGGCGGATAAATATGGGGAGAAAGATGATTCCCTGTATCCCAAGGAGCCAACAAAACGTCGCGTAGTCGACGCACGCCTCTTCTTCGATTGTGGCCATCTGTTCCCCCGTGTGCGCTTCATTGTGGAGCCCATCATCTATTTTGGGGTCACAAAAATACCAGAGGACCGCATCACTTACATGCAGCGGGCTTACGATGGTCTTGAGCACTGCCTGACCTCCAGCACCTACTTGGCCGGTGAGAATGTCACAATTGCGGATCTGTGCTGCGTCGCTTCGCTCTCCACAGCTGCGGCATTTGCACCCATCGAAGGGGACAAGTACCCAAAGGTTACCGAATGGTATAATAAAATCCAGGAGCTGCCCTACTACAAGGCAGCCAATCAGGAGGGCTTGGACATCCTCGTCTCCTTTGTAAAAGGTCTTCTTGTCTAATATCAAAAGTCGTCAGTCCTGAATCAATTATAAATAACTTATCAAGTCTTTAATAAAATATTCATATCAAAGTAAATGCTTGTTTGTGTTTGCACAGAGGTTGCACCGGTGACAGCTGAGTTTATCAACAAGAGATTAAAATTTATATGCATTTCATTTAGAAGCCAGAAGCATCGATTTAATGCAGGCAAAAAAAAAAACAATGATTGGAATGTGAATTGTATTGAATTCTCTTTTTTTTTTAAATCTTTAAAAAAATAAAAACTTTTATAATCAAAATTTAAGAGGAAAATTGTTAATTCGTTTGTTGAAAAAACAAACATTAATTAACAACAGCCAAATAAAAAAAATTATTTCACGTTTGTCACCAAACTCAATTTGCCAAGCCTGAAGCGAATAAAATAAAATTCAAATAAATATATTTTATTCAGTTCTTAAATGAAAACAAAATATTTAATTAAAAATAATTAAAAACAGACGTAAAAATCCATGCTATAAATAAATAAATACATTGAAATTAATTAATATTTTTGGAATTAAGAGTGTACAGTATAGTCGTCGGAGCTCAGCCGAGGCAGTTATAGATTGTTTTTATTTATTTTTGCTTAATTATAATGCTTATCTCCCCGCAAGTTTCAGGGCTGACGGAATAATCGTTTATCTGTGGAAAGCGTAGCATACTTTTGGGCCGCTCGAAAGCACTTAAGTTTTTAATTGCAATTAGAAATGGGAAAACTTTTTTAGTTATTTTCCAGTGGTTGACCATAGAAGTACGTTTGCTTTTAGTTCGCATCTAAGTTGCACAGTGTGCAAACTTAATTCAAAGATTCTTATTTAATATATATTATATATATAATAAACCTTAATAAACTTCAATTTATTCTAGAAAATGTCGAGCAAGCCAACTCTTTATTATACACCCCGCAGCGCTCCCTGCCGTTCGGTGCTCTTGACAGCCGCCGCCTTGGGTGTTGATTTAAATCTTCGGTAAGTAGAAGCTTCGATTCTAGAAAATTTAAATTGTGAAATTAATTGATTAGTTTAAAGAGTCAATTTTAGTAACTAGTATTATATTTATATATTTACTTTAAATTATATTAGCTTGAAATTTTCGTCTAATTTATTCATTTTATTTACAATACGAATTTTGGTAGAGATATAAATTTGTTTTCTTTAACTTTTAACTTATTAATTAATGAAATAATTTTATTAATTAAATTATATAGGGATTTACTTAATTTGTATTTAATTTTCTATTTAAAAGCTATAAATTAGCTCACCTTCAATTTTCTTGATTTTCTTCATTTTTCTTAGTATTATTAATATGAGCGCCGGCGAGAACTTGACACCAGAATTTCTGAAACTTAATCCGCAGCATACAATTCCCGTACTTGATGACAATGGTACCGTTTTGTGC
Organism: Zaprionus lineosus; assembly: GCA_035044505.1. NCBI lineage: Eukaryota > Metazoa > Arthropoda > Insecta > Diptera > Drosophilidae > Zaprionus > Zaprionus lineosus. The sequence continues at coordinate 236,705 of JAWNNX010000677.1, forward strand.
GACTCACACGTAATCTGTTGCTACCTGGCCGACAAGTTTGGTGGCCAGGACGATTCTCTGTATCCCAAGGACCCCGTTCAACGTCGTGTCGTCGACGCTCGTCTTTACTTTGATTGCGGTCATTTGTTTGCACGTGCGCGTTTCTTTGCAGAGCCTGTTTTGTATTTCGGAGCTTCGGAAATAGCCGAGGATCGTATAACCTACATGCAGAAGGCCTACGATGGCCTCGAAAACTGCCTGAATACAACGGAATACTTAGCAGGCAACAATCTTACAATTGCAGATCTTTGCAGCATTGCTTCGGTATCCTCAGCGGTGCCATTTGCTCCTGTTGATGGCGAAAAGTATCCCAAGGTTGTCCAGTGGCTAAAGAGAATGGAGGAGCTTCCCTATTATAACGAAGCCAACAAAGAGGGTGCCGATAGCTTGGCCGAGCTAATAAATGATTTCTTGACCGAGCGTAAGCAATAACCTAAAAGGATCAATCAACCTTTCAGTTTCAAACAATAAAATAAATTATGTTATCTCTTATTGTTACAACGTTTGATAATAAAGTTTCTAAATGCTTTAATTTGTTTGATAACCGACGAGTAGCAATAATCGCTGGTAGCTTTTATCTCTAGGCAAAAGTAAAATGCTTTATTTGAGTTATCAAAGATACAGGGTGCCTGGCGAATTTTCCACCATCGTTCAAAAGTCAACGTGCTATCAACAGCAAGAGATAGTTTTTATTAAAAAAAATATTGCATACTTTCAGGCATTTCTTACTTTAAGCTCTGCACTTCGGCAGCTTTAACCTCAACAGAAGTCAAGCAACTTGACAGCTGTTTTAGTACCTTTCTGGCTTTTGATTGTAGAGCAACGTTTGCGCTTCTGTTTGATATTCATTTTAACTTAAAGGTATTGTAGTTTATTATAGTGTGACTTAAAATATAAGAAAAATTAATAAAATCCATATTTAAGATGTCCATCAAGCCAATACTCTACTACATGCCTCGCAGTGCGCCGTGCCGCTCGGTGCTACTCACTGCCGCGGCGTTGGGCGTGGAACTTGAGCTTCGGTAAGTAAAATACACGCTTTATAAAAAAAAGTCGCCTTTCAGATACTCTAACAACTAAACAATGCTAATAATTTGATATTAAATGTTATATTAAATTCAAATATAAAATTAAATATTAACTCAAAAGTCGGAGCTACGTTCTTCCACTTATCGCTGCCACGTAGTCAGTTGTTATAAAAAATTATAAAAGTTCTTTTAATTTTTAATCCATTGAATAAATTTGCATTTATTTCCAGCGTTTTGGACCTTAAGGCCGGTGAGCATTTGACACCTGAGTTCCTGAAACTGAATCCCCAACACACGATTCCCGTACTCGACGACAATGGAACCGTCTTGAGTGACTCGCATGTGATCTGCGGATACTTGGCGGATACATATAGTGGCCAAGATGATTCGTTGTATCCCAAGGATCTGGCAAAGCGTCGCGTAGTCGATGCACGTATGTTCTTCGATGCTGGTCATCTTTTTGCACGTGCACGTTTTATTGAGGAGCCAGTAATCTACATGGGTGCGGCCGAGATTCCAGAGGAGCGCATTACCTACATGCAGCGTGCGTACGACGGACTAGAAAATTGTCTGGCATCAACCAACTACGTGGCTGGTGACCAACTCACAATTGCGGATCTGTGCTGTGTCGCATCGGTTTCCTCCTCGTCTGCTGTTGCTCCAGTCGATGGTGAGAAGTATCCAAAGGTCACGCAATGGCTAAAGCGAATGCAGGAGCTGCCCTACTACAAAAAAGCCAATCAGGAGGGCTTGGATGATCTGACCAATCTTGTCAAGGGTCTGCTCGCTGAGCGTCAGCTAAATAAGTCTAAGATCTAAATGAAATAAATTAATAAAGGAATTAAACATAAAACATATGATTGTTTATAGCTTTTATTTGTTTATCAGAGACAGAAAATCGCGGCTACCGGTGGGGCCCTCACGCCCAGAGAAGCTTAAAGCTTTTTTGTTTATGTTCACGCCGGGAGCTTCCACAGTAAATTTCCAGTCTCCGGCGAAGAAGAACGACTGTTCTTTCACTCGCATTAAGTCAACAGCAAAGGTGAGAACTGCTTATAAGTAAATAAAGAAATAAAATAATTATATAATAATAATAAATTAATGTCACTTCTCTCCTCTCTTTACAGCATGTCGATTAAGCCAATTCTTTACTACACGCTGCGTAGCCCGCCGTGTCGTGCGGTGATGTTGACCGCCGCTGCTTTGGGGGTCAAAATGAATCTTCAGTATGTAAACAACTTATCGCTTGGCTTTGAAATACCTGAAACCATTGTGAAATACTTCATCCATGTATTCCCTCTCTGACTGCACTTATACTGATTCCCTGTCAAACAGCTGTCTCCTTTCAGAAATATAAACGTTAAGGCAGGTGAAAATGTGACACCTCAATTTCTAAAACTTAATCCGCAGAAAACAATTCCCGTGCTGGATGACAATGGCACCATAGTGACCGACTCGCATATCATCTCCAGCTACCTGGCCGACAAGTATGCTGGCAAAGATGACTCGCTGTACCCAAAGGATCCGGTGAAGAGGCGTCTTGTGGACGCGCGTCTTTACTATGACTGCGGTCACCTGTTCCCACGTGTGCGCTTCATTGTGGAGCCGATCATTCATCTAGGAGCAAATCACATTCCAGAGGATCGCATCAGTTACTTGCAAAGAGCCTACGAGGGTCTCGAGTACTGCCTTGCATCGGATCCCTACCTGGCGGGCTCTGGACTAACCATCGCAGATTTGTGCACTGTGGCAACGATGTCCTCAGCTGAAACTTTTGCACCCGTCGATGGGAGCAAATATCCCAAGCTGACGGAATGGCTACAACGAATGAAGGCACTTCCCTACTACAAGGCGAACAATCAGGAGGGCACGGAGCAGTTGACCAGCTTGGTCAAGGGACTCATAGCCGAGCGTCAAGAACAGAGCAAAGTCTGAATGGGCGAACATCAATCAGCCTGGCAATAACTAACACAAGTACAATATGTTTACTGTTCACTGGCATGGCTTGAGTTTCATTGCGGGGGTGGGCGGACGGTGGAGGTGTAAACAGGAGTAAAGTAAGCAAAGCTAAGGATATATGATAGAAGCTAGAGCAGTTACGCGCAGCTGTTGGACAAGTAATGGTTAAACTTTTTATGGTCTTCTCTCTGGCAGCTTATGGGATAGACTTGGACTGTGCGAAATATAAGCCAAACTTCTGACGCAGCTTCTGCTGGTTTGTGGTTATTGTTGTTGTTGTTGTTGTTGTTGTTGTCGTTGTTGCTGTTGTTGTTGCCTGCGTTGCTTGTACATTGATTACGAGCTGTAAGTGATCGGATTTATAGTTGTTAAGCTTGTTAACAATGACTTGAAGACACTTAACTTTAATGCGGCAAACGTCACAGCATTGAGATTGATATGACTTTAAAGGACAAACAACAAAATAGGCCAATAGGTGACAAAATTCAACTCGAAAGCAATAGAAAATTTATAACTTAATTTTTTATCATTTTACAGAAATATCATCTATGCTTGAGAAGCTAAAAAAATAGGCAGTCGAATTATCCGGCTACTGTTTCATACATTTATTTATATAGCTCCTAGGAGTATAAAGTAAGAGTAATTAATTAACTAAAATAAAATAAATAAATAAATAAAATAAAATAAATAATTGGTTACAAAAATAAATTAATAAATATATTATAAATAGGTAATAAATAAATAATAAGTAAATAATTAATATAAAATAAATAATAAGTAATGAATAAGTAATAAATAAATAATGAATAAATATAAATAAATATATATATATATATATAACAAATATATAATAAATGAAATAGTAAATTAAAAATATATAAATTATAAATAATTAATAAATAAAAAATAAATAAGTAATAAGTAAATAGTAAATATAAAATAAATAAATAATAAATATATGATAAATAAATAATAAATAAGTAAAGATTAAATAATAAATAAATAAATTCAAAAATAAATAAAAAATAAATATTTTGTGTTTTAACTTTAATTCAGTTTAACTGATGAAGCAAATATTTTCTATAAATTATATTCTTTCCAATTAATTAAGTAAATATAACTTAGAGTGAAAATAACAGGCGGCGCCTGAAAGCATGCAACACATTTTTTGTGTGAATCGCACTTAAAGTGTTGCCACAGCGTCTGCCTTTTTTTGTTGGCCATGGTAAAGACACTTGACAGCTTTCCCGGCAGCAACAACAGCAACAGCAACAGCAACAACAACTATAATAACAACAACCACAACAACAACAACAAAACAGGATAAGTGCTAACCCAAACACAGTATACTTCAACTTGCATTTATTTTTTAACTTATAAAATGCGATGGTATGGCAACAGCCATAAAACTACGCACACACTAATACCCACACAAAGTAACCACACACATACAAAATTCACCACACAGACAGACATTTTCTGATACACTTGTATTGGTTTAGTCTCCGCTCAAGTGTTTGTGAGTGCAATGAGTGAGTGCAACAGCCATTTTAGCTGACAGACTACCCGCAACCCACACACACACGCAAACACACACACACACATCTATACAAATACAATCGCTCGTCGCTGTATTTGTTATTTTTTTTCCTCTCTATTTGTTGGTTGCATTTGCAGTTGCATCAACAGTGAAAAACGCAAACACTTTTGGCATTCGGTGCCGCAGCGGAAATTGTCGGCCATGCCCCGAAATAAAGTTTGCCCAACTTTTCGATTCGTTTCGTTTCGTTTTTGGCCAAACACGGCAAACGAAATGCCATTAGCTCGCCTGGAAGGTAGACCTCGCTCGACTGACCTCCTCCATTGGCCGGGATTAAAATTTAATACTTCGTACGGAGCAGAAAAACCAAAAAAAAAAGGAAAAAGAAAATGGTTAAAAGTTCAGTCTTAATGTGAGTAAAATACCCTACGGCCTTTGAAGTGTGCATTGAAGTCCTTTCAGTCAGGACTTCTTCTTTTTTTTTTGGCCACTTTTAATTACAGCAGAAAGAAAAGAGAAAAAAAAGGAAGCTGGAGAAAGTTTGTTCCAGCTAAAAAAAGAGGATATTATTTTACTTAGTTGGAGCTACTAAGTTTGTAAATACCTTGACTGTGTGCCACATTTTAATGCAAGATATGCCGAAAGCCAACATTATCCTTGGTCTTAACCATAGGGGATAAAAAATATATATATATACAAAAAGGCAGCCCAAATGCCGGAACTGAAAATACAACAATGGCCACTAAAGTCAACACAGTAAATGAGACCGAAAGAGACAGGCTGGCTCTAAAGGAGAGCGGGACCGAAATGTGTGTGGGAACAATGGGAAAGGAGCAAGGAGCAGGCAGGCAAGGAGGCCTTTCACAAGTTACTGTTGCTGCTCATGATTAATGATTCCGTTGTGGGCTCGCATTTCCGCTTCGTTTAAAGTTGAAATGTCGTTTGGCCATCTGCTGCTCCTTGGTGGTAGTAGCTGTTGTTGTTGTTGTTCTGGTTGTTGCTCTGGTTGCTGTTGTTGTTGTGGTTGTTGTGTTTATCATTGTTTGCCCTGTGGTCTCGGTTTGTTTAACATTCGAATTAACTTCTCTCATACAATATTTCAATATTAATGCCCATTCAGCCGTCGGACTGCAACAAATTAGAATTTTACAAATATCCAAAACCCAAAACGTAGACCACAAATTTGTGAAAATTTAGAGAAAATCATAATTAAACATTTGGCTATCCACTTACTTTTCATTGCGGCCTCACCTCGTCCCCCAATCCACCCAACCACCCACCCAGCCATTCAGCCATTCAGCCATTCGGCCCTCCACCCATCCAGCCATCTACCTATCCATTCATCCCTCCCCCCTTCCACAACCATTCAGACTGCCATTCTGCCTTCTCACTCCACCCACTCTACCCACTCCCCCCTCCCCACCAGGCAACTTTTTCCCGAATTCATGTAACGCAATCAATTGCCAAACAATGGAAAGCGGGGAATTCGATAGCCTAACGAGTTTTGGGTCCAGCCTAATGTGTATATCAATTTCCATTGATTATTGATTTGATTTACTTCGTTAAATTGATTCCCAGCCAGTCGATGGGGGGGTGGGGTATTGGAAAATGGAGTAATTATTTTGGCAGCTCCTGCGCCCACGCCCACGACGCCCTCAAGGGCCAAGCACTCGACATGCACATTGAGATCGTACCACAGACACCTTAATGAACCGCAGAGGCCACTGCATATTGAATTCCATTTCGATGGGATTCAAGCACTTTATATTTTGCAGGATGCGGACATTCAGCGAGTGTCCTTCGTGGCAAATGATGGCATTTAGTTTTGAATTTGAATTGCTAATTAGGTCAGTGGTTTGGTTTTGCGAGTCACGGATGGGGGGGAGGGAGGTATGGGGAGGGAAGCAGATAGTCAGATGGACAGGATAATGCTTGTTCATTATCCTGCTCCATACTACCGAAGCAGACACATACACACACACAGGCAGCGGGACGGACAGAGACAAGGACATCAACCGTCATGTGGCCTGGTGGCTGCTGATAAAAGCAAACTTTTTGACATTCTGCATGGAACATGCAACTCAAATGGGATCAACCCATATTCCACCTGTTCAACTGGATGCATACACATACACACACACACATACTTATATATATATATATACACACACAATGGCAAAGTCGCAGCACTTTGCATCATAATCAATGCATGTTGATTGAGTGCCTTGCAATGGGATTGTTGTCAGCGGTAGCAGAGGCAGCAACAGGGTCCACAGCAGCAACAGTAGCAGCAATTACAACAGCAACAATAACAACAACAACAACAACAACAACAACTGCAACATCAGCTGTGACAACAACAACAACCACAGTTGTATAGTTGTATAGATGGAATACTTGATCTTCAAATGCTTAACGACAAATCCGTGTGTGTGTGAGTATGTATGAGTGCGTGTACCTGTGTGTGTAAGTGTATGTAAGTATGAGTAAGTATTTGTGTGTGTGTGTGTGTCATTATGTGATTGAATTTTCAATATTTGATTCGATCAATAAACGAATTCAAATGCAACACTCGGCGAGGCTTCGTTGGATGGGAAGGGAAGAGGGGGAGATGAGGAGGTGGGGCGGTGGGGAAACGTTTATAAGTCATGCAATAGCCGAGTGAGTCCTGTGCCGTTTTGTTCGTGACTTATGGATTATGCACAGTACACAGGCAATCCTATCAAAATAATCCTTGATAATCCTGTTATACGTCGCATGTGGATGACAATAATTCTAATCCCATTAAAATGGCGACAGCAAACGGCCAAGGACATAATCTTTGTATATTCATGTCCAAATCCTGTTCATTGGCATGTGAATATTCCTCGCATATTCGCATTTTATTTTTGGCAGGACTCACATGTTCGCCTTCCAAGGACTATTACATTCTCGGCCTACACATAATAATTGCGGAAATTGCGCAAAGCATTCAATAAAACTGCAATAAATGGCAATATTTTCTCACGCACACAGTCACACACTCACACATACATACATACACACATACAGAAGCACACATTTACCTAGAAGGACATTTTGTGTTGAACAAAGTTTTCCAATTAAAGCGAGCAACAAATGAATTATTTTAGTCATAGCCAAAAGCTTTATCCTTATCTTTATCCTTCTCCTTATGCTTATGCCCATGCTTATCCTTATTCCTATTCCTTCTCCCCCCACTTTTCCTGTTCTTTTCTCCTTCTGTGTGTCTGTCAGTTGCCAAACTTGGCCCAAACAGGCCCACTTAGTCCTGGAATCATTCAGCCATGTGAGTGTCGTGTTCGCGCTGATTACAGGCCCCAAAGGCGTTAGGGGGTTATCCTTGTTGTTGTGCGCCCAGGACATGCTCCATGCTTCGTACCGAGCTGAAGGATTCGCGTTTCACGCGTTCGCCTCATTGCGCTCCGCCTGGCAGTCAGTTGAAGCAATTAACTTCCGCGTTGCGGCCACAACGCGCCCGCAACTCAGGAGTTGGCCGGGATTATTGCTTGATTGGCTGTATCTGAATATGTTGGCCACAGCAACCAGGACTATACCAGGATTGCCTCATTGGGCCTGATTGGCATTGCATTTCTAGTCCAAAGTGCAGCTTTGATTAGGTAAATGCCTCAAGCCTGTCCCATAAATCTGGCGTGCATAGCTTTGCCCCTTTATGCAGACAGACCAACTGTCTGTTATGTCCTTGCTGGCAATATGATTGCAGTGTGTCCTTGTTCGTGCTGCATATCAAAGTTTAGGCTTCCTCTCCATTCTTTGGACAAGTTTTGATGCTGCCCCTGGCTCCCATTTGCGTGCTGCCTGGTCCTTTGGCTGGGGATCTTCTGTTATTGTTTGTATGACACGAACAGCAGCTGGCTGCGAATATCCTGGTTCCTGGTTGAACGGAACTTCGTCCTTTGCTTTCACCACATACACATCACACATCACACATCACAGACACACATCGCACACACTCTCACACACTCACACACACATCCACACACGGACAGAAGCGCAAACACAAAACGTCTAATTGGACGAATTATGCGCTGTCTTTGGGTCCACATGACGTATACGTGTTTTGCATAGGTGAACGAAGTCCTGTTCCCTGCTGGTTGTTGTTGTTGTTGTTGTTGTTGTTGTTGTTGTTGCTGCTGCTGCTGTTGTTCTTTCTGTTGATGTTGTTCCTGTCGTCGTTGTAGTTGCCCATGGGCCTTGTCTACGATTTTGGCAGTTTTTGTAATTTGTTTTGCACAGACATGTGCCACATCCTGGCCGTCCGTGTAAAGGACATACGGACGTGTGCCCAGCAAGTACACGACCAACAACAGTTGCCTTAATTAACTTAATCTATGGAGTGGGTGAAATTTTCATTCATTTCCCCCAGAGGGACGAATTCTTTACAAATTTTTTTTTTGCCAGCTTCAAATAGAAAGTTTTTTACTTTTACCCCTGCCCCCAGCTCCTGCCTCCTGTTCCTGCCTCCTGTTCCTTTGTCCTCTGCAGGAGAGTTTCTTCTGAGTTGGGAACAAAAATCAAAAAATGTTGACGTTGAAATTATTTAATTATCTTTTGATTTCATTCGAAAAGTTTTATATGCAAATCAGAAGTGAAAATTCAAGACATACAAAAACAGGACATCAATTGTGGAGCCTAATCCTCGCCAGCTCTCAGTCCCCTCAATCTATGCAAATTGCCAGGTGAGCTTAACACAGTTAGACTAGACGAGGCTTTGGTGTGTGTGTGTGTGCGTGCGTGTGTATGTATTGGTGGACACATGGGAACAGCTGCAGAGCTCAGCTAACCGAAATCCTGCCAAGGATGGGAGCATTGTTATCCGAATCCGCAAAGCCTTTGTGCGTGTCTGTAAAGTTATTAAAAGCATTCAAAACACACACGCCAAACATTTACCACTTTCTATATGGCAGGCGTGTTGTGTGCTGTGTGTTGTGTGTTGTGTGTTGTGTGTGCGGCCACGTGTGGGCGTGTCATTTACATAACTACAACAAAAACGACGCCAGGACCAACACAATGTAATGCCTGTCCCAGAATGTGGCCTGTCATGATACGACTATTTGGTGCCACCCCTCCCACTCCCACTCTCACTCCCCCCTCCACCATCCCATGGCCCCTCAGGTGATTGGGGAGCCAATGTCATAGCCCCAACTCCATGGACAAGGACACCCGAAATATAATACAAAATTACACAACCGCAACAAATTGGCAATAAACAGCGAAAGCAACAAATGGGCTACCCCCACCCCCACTCCACCACCCAATCACCATGCCATCATCTACCCCCAGCAGAGTTACTCAACCAAATGATGGCCCATTGTAGTAGATGACTAGCTTCATTTGTGGTCCAAGGACCAAATGGTTATTTTATGCCTGATTATGGCTTTTAATCGACAGATGAAAATTCCCAGCCAGACAGCAACAGCAACAACAACAACTGAATGGAGGCTCTTCAATGTTTTGAAAATACAAATTTAATAAATAAATCCTTGAAATGCAAGCCCATAAGTTGTTATCCTTGTTAATTCACTGAGCAATGGAGTAGTCAGTTATTTGGCGCACTCAGTGACCTGTTTAGGAGTTAAACTTTAGCCATTTCAAGGCATATTTACGAGGGTTGTGGGTGGATGGAAGGGAAGGAGGGAGGGGGAGGGAGGGGGAGGGAGGGGGCTTGTCAGGGTGTCAGTCTGTTGCCCTCAGTCAACCCATGGCCCATTGGGCCAAGAGCCATGAGCCATGAGCCATGACCCCATATTTACCAGTTGAGAGTAGTTCTCATTTGATTTCCATGTGCGGTGGTTGCACACGAAGTGTAGGCAAATAACGGTATATATATATATATATATATATATATATGTGTGTATGTGTGTGTGTGTGTGTTGAACAATTTCCCAGAGATTCTGCAGCTTCCGAGCTATCGAAACATTTGCCATTCGAATTATGGGAAGGCGCAACCGCCGCTGTCGTCGTGCTGCTTTTGAAACAATTTACCACACGAATGTGCCAGGATACGTACAGCAGCAACAGGAGTCGCAGCAGCTGCTACAACACCAGCAACAGCAACAGCAACAAGGACAACGAAAATTGTAACAACAACAACAACAGCAACAATTGTTGGCCAACTTGTTGCCACATTCAGGACGAGCTACTGCAATCCTGTGGCAACATTTGCAGTATCGTGGCTACTGCTTTATGTCCTTCCTGCTACATTCGTATCCCTGCCCCATTACCCACTTCCTTTCAAGCGTTTCTATGTATGCGTGTGTGTGTGTGTGTGTGTTTGTATTTGCCTGCCTCTGCGTTTGGGTGAACAAACACGAATGTTATTGCATTTACACAAATGTATTTTTCAGTGGACTCTCCGCAGGACGAATTTGGCGAGTTGATGAATTTGGTTTTGCGGTCTTCCAGTCAAATGCACTTGCAAATGGTCGGGCATCGTTTTAAAATTGCCTTTTTTTTCCCCCATTGCATAATATTCGATTCGAAGTCCTTTGCGGGCATAAAAGCAAACCAAACAATGCCACACCCAACACACACACACCCAACACACACACACACACAGGCATCTCTCTCATATGTAGAACCCGAACAAATTCATTAAGTTACGAAGCTTTTCCAAACTAATTTCGTTTATGTTCAAATGCAAATATCCTTTGTGCGGTTTTTTGGGTCCTTTGCCTTCAGCCATCAACCATCAGTTACCAGCCGCCAGTCACCAGACACCAGTCAGCAGCCACCAGTCACCAGTCACCAGCCACCAGTCACCAGTCACCAGGCCAGGAGCCAGCAGCAACTCTTGTTTCCTGTCGATAAGACGAGGCTGAAGGATGAAGGCTGAAGGCTGAAGGATGTAAAATTAGAGCACACAAAATGTATCCCAAGTGCGTGCACGATGAGGGCAATGATGAGGAGGCATCGGCGTTGCGGCTCGGTTCCCCACTGATGATGCTGTCCTCGTTGAGTTGAGCATAAAAGGCACATTTGTAATTTGTTGGGCAGAAATGAAGTCTGCTTTTGGGGGTGGGGCGGGAGGGGAGGCGCCTGCATGTGGCACGTAGCATTTACTCAGGTTGTAAGTGATGCCTTTGCCGCAGTCAGTGGTGCCGCCGCTGCTGCTGCTGCTGTTGTTGTTGTTGTTGTAACTGTTAACATTGGCACCGCCCGACGCCTGCATAATTTATGCGAAATCAGCGACGCACACAACCTGCACAGAGCGGAGAACTTGCCCCAAATTCCCTGCTGCCTGCTGCCTGCTGCCACTACTGTCAGCCACTACCCGCACTCGGGACGCAGAGCAGCAAACAGCTGCCTCGGAGGCAGCCAGCCAGCGGCGTCAGCACGTAAAATGCTTTATCCGCGCATTTCATTGTCAGCCAAGAAAAAAGGAGGCTACAAATTTACGAATTTGGATGCACGGCTAAAAAATAGGTATTAAGGATACGCATTTTATACCTGTGCTCAAGGATGAGCAGAAAGTAGAAGATGAGCAGACAGATGACACAGAAGGAACACACCGACATCTTCAAGCTTCCATCTGCCATCTTCCATCTTCAGAACTTTGTCCACCTCGGCTGCCAGGCTGTGCTCCTAGCTGGGGCTTAAGGATAATCACCTTGAAAACAGACCTGAATAAAGAGAGAAAGAGAGAGAGAGAGAGAGAGAGAGAAGTGTTTGTATTTTTTATCGTACTTTTCACTTTTATACATTTTGTCTACACTTTGGTTCTGTGTTTATTTTTGCATAATTTTCTTTTATACTTATTCCAATGTATTTTTCATTTGGTGCTTACCCGGCCTGGTCTGTCCTGGCCTGGCCAGCACTTACGCCTTAGCCCGCCTCAACTGCCTGCCCCTGCCGCCACCCTCTGGCCATTGGTGCCGCATTTTCAAATTGTCGTCCCAACAAATTTGTTTACCTTCCTTTGGATGCTTCTTCGTCGCTACTTTAAGCGACACCCTGTGAGAGGTGAGAGTGACCCCAGAAGGATGTTCGGGAGGGAAGGATGTTCGGGAGGCATTTGATATCTTGCTCATTATCTGAAAGTTGCGTGTGTACAAAACAAGGAAACAATTCATTTAACTTTGGGTAAATTCAATGAAAAGAAGTTAACGCCTAAAATGTTTTACCCACAGTTAAAACAGACTCGAAAATAAATTAAACTATATCCATAAAGGACTATGAAATACCCTTTGCTTGTACGAAATCAAACTTAGGGTAAAGTCTATAGGTTTATTCAGTTGGCAGTTAGTGAGCATCCTTAAAAGTTTCTACAGGGTAGAAATAATAATAAAACAACATTTTGGTGCTGCTTATAGAAAATTGTATTTTTAAGCATAATAATAAAAAAAAAAGCAAAAATAAATAAGCCGAGAGTAGAATGCGATTCTTTTTAAAACTCGTTATTATTTTATTTTTTAAATCTGTTTTGTTGTAGCCGCAGGCCATTTAAATGTTAGCTTGTGTCTTATATCTTGTAGTCTCTTTGTTGTTTTTGGTAAAATGAATTTTCGGGTAGAAGGAGCTGACAAAAAGTACAGGGAAGTTTACGAAACTTGTGAAGGGCTCTTCTTCAGTAGCTTCCTTAATGTGCAAGGAACATATCAAACGTAATGAGGGTCAAACAATATTTGGGTTTTGTTTTTTGGGCCACAGAGACCCTTTTAAGTCTTACCAGCTGCGGTTATTTGCTTGACTTCTTTTGGCCCACGTACACAGTATACTACAAAGGTCTAAAGTCTTGTCTTCCTTTAAGGAAGGCATGAATTTTAAAGCAAAACGCGCCTTGCACTGTTTTAAATTAAAAGTCTTTATTTTTCGCCCAATTTGCCCAAACAACTTTAGCAATTATGAAAAAGTTTACTAATAAAATTTGTATAAGCACGCTTTGCCCGCAGACAGACACAGAAAGAAGGAAATGAATTTACCGTGTTTAAAAATTCGCGCTCGATAGACGATACAAATCGATATTTACAATAATTATAATAATAAGCGCAACTTGTCAGCTGCGAATTATTGATACCAACGTTAAGTTGGCTGCGTGCAATTTCTTGCTCACGTTAAGTTGGATGCATTTCATCACTTTATAAGGTTGTTTTTGTTCAAGGCTCGAAGTGTCAAACCGCTTAAAGAATTAAATCTTCAAAAAATGTTCGACTACCAATTCGATTATGGCCGCTCCAGCACAGTGACAAAAGTTACGGAGAAGGGTATTTCCTTTGATCCACCTGTATACGAGCAGCGCTACTGCATTGCTTTGCAACTACTACAAGACTCTCGCTGGAAAAACGATATTAAAAAGGTTACAGAATTTGGGTAAGCTTTTGACAGTTCGTCAGAAGGAATAATTCATTTAATATATTTCATCCATAGGTGTGCCGAAATGCGATTTTTTCAGCTAATGCGACGTATCGAAACCATTGAGCACATTCTGCAGGTCAGTATGCAATTGCAGCTTTAATTTAGACATAAGTATCAACAAATACTTAAAAAGTACTTTGTCGTTCCTAATGAAATTATAACAAAAATGAAAAAACTTTTTTTGGTTAGTTTTTAAAGAGACATATAGTTTCTATGTATTTTTATTTATATCCGCAGGTATAGCCTAACTTAGATTTTTGTTTTATAATTATTTATGCATTAATAACCTTCATATAGTCATATTAAATACTTTTTAAGGGGGAGTACATTTATATATAATATTATCGAAATGGTGCAACCTAAGGCGAGTAACTTAAAAAACAGTTTCAAATTATAATTAAAATTAAACGATCATTTGCTATAAAGATCAAAATATAACCTAACAGTGCACCATTCAGTGTGCCTACTACATTTCTCATCTACAAATTTAACAATCTCTGCTTATTTGATGAATTGCTGCAGCTTCGAACTTGTTCAGAATAAAATTGAAATTTTTTATCAAAATTTAACTAAAAATATAAAAAAATTCATATAATTTGTGGGATTGTTGAACATGCAATCCCACTAGTTGATCAAAAACTTCAACTGCCTAAAAGCTTAACTACTGGCATTAACACTTCACTCCTTTGATCAATTTAAATATATATATATATCCTTCATTTTAACTAACGGCGAGTTAAGGTTTTTAAAATACTTGAAATTAAGTCGAATAGTCGAATAGTCGAATATTAATTAAGTTTGATTGAAGTTTTTCCACTTGCAATATTCAGTGTTTCTTCACCGGTTCCATGTTCTAATGTTTGCATGTATGTTTATAGCTATTGTTAGGGTGTATATAACTATCTATCACTTGCGACAATGTCTGGACGAGGTGACATTCCGCCCTTTGCCGTAGCTGTTCTCATCATCATATTGCTGCCACACGCTGTACTCATTTTGCATGTTCGTAGCATAGTTGGAATTGTTCTCTACATCGTGTTCTCCATGCAATTTTAAATCAGTCTTATAAAGACAACGACGCGTGCGACGCTGTTTAGGTTGACCGACATCCACCTCAACCACTGGCTGGTTGGACTTCAGCTTGTTGTGCTCCAATTCACCGGTGGCCGATGCCAAAGTGGCATTCTCTTTACGAGTGGCGCAGCCACGTTTGTTTCCCACAACTGCTGTCAACGGTCTGGCAATAACATCCTGACCGGAGCCATTGCTGTTCTTTGATTTACTTGTTACCTTCATAGTTTTTATACGCACGCTTTTAGTTTTGCCAATCTGCGGAGCTGGCTGCGATTGATTTTGTTTACTGCTGGTGCGTAGACGTCTTTTACTCTGGACTTGCGTTTTTGTACCGGGTTCATTCCCATGTTGCTGACCCGAATCCACCTAAAAACATAATAATGATTTCGTAAATTTTATTTAATATAATATTTTTTAACCACGCACCTCATCTTCTTTACATTCTTCCTCGGTGTCATCATGTTCAGCTTGATCCTCTTCGTCGTCCTCTCCGTCCTCTGAATTATTTTCTTCTGGAACATTTGCTAAACTATGTGTCTTCTCCTGTTCAGCCACACCATCGTTGTGATCTTGAACTGCCAGACCTTTATCCCGTCTGCATTGCTCCACAGCCAATATTGCATAGGTTGGTTTCCCTACATAGCGTTTGGGTAGGCGTGAACGTAGAGGGCATATTACTTCCTCTCGTTCAAATTCCTTGACTGCACGTTCCCGTGCTATTTGATCGGGATCCTGTGAAAGCACCTCAGCCCATGAAAACTTTTTTTTCGTGTTTTTCTTGCTAGACTTTGAACGCAGATTTTTGGGTGATACACGATTTGTAAGGGAGTGTTCCTGGAATGGCGTACCAAACGCTGCAGTGCGCATAACATTATTCACCGTCTTATTCAGCTCAAATATGTCGCACTTTGCACCGCTATCGACCTCATCCTTAACAGAAATGCGAGTGCGAAGTATTTCTTCGCTGCTTAATCGCATTTGGTTACAGTCATAGCCCAAGCGGCGATATTCTAGCATAAAAATGCTGCGATAGAGCTCATAATTGGGTCTCTCCTGATATGCTAATAGTCCAATCTGCTTAAGGAAATCACCCAAATAGTTAGGAACCTGTTTGCCGTAGATTTGTCGCAGCATTTCGCATACATCGGTCATTAATAACTCCTTGGCCCGATGCACTTTTTCCTGTTGCTGCTGCAGTGCCACATCCTTCCATGGCAGATAACCTTCAGACCAGTAAAGGAGATTGTATCCTAAACACTCCAAGTCACTGCGTCGTGAATGTGCGCCCAAATGTGCATCTCGTGATGTGAACTCTAAAGTACCATCATGTGCACGTCTTTGATCCATAATGAACGGACGGTGCACGCCCCGATCCTGAAACTTAGATGCCAAGCCAAAATCTATAAGGAATACGTGCTCTTCCTCAACTGGCATATGCTGATATTGCAGGGATGTGTGCTTACTCCGTATACTACTGCCATTACGGCCAGTATCGTTCACTTCAGGTTTTGATTGCTGTTGTTGCTCCTGACGACGTGTTATGCGTGTTGTTTTGGAATTTAACTTATTTAAGCGTTTATTTCGCTTAGAATTGCTTGTAACAACTGAGCTTCCTGGCGGCACAAACTCCTCCTCCCACTCATTATCGGAGCTAGCCGGCGATTGCGCTTGGGTGGCTTCCGCTTTAATTGGGTAACCATCTTCATTAAAGAATTCTGTGTAGCTAACACGTTTGCTGGGTCGAAGATAGTGGGATTTAACCATCTCCTCGTACATAGAACTGGAGTTACGGCTGTCATTACGTCGACATGTGCGCATCGGATTCGATCCGCTAAACTCAATAGGATTATTTCGCATACGTTTAGTTTTGTTCAATGGTGTTGTATATATGTCCATGCTGTTGCTATTGTTGCTATTCGTTGTGGCTCCGTCATCAAAATCTTCATCCTCTTCTTCTGCGTCATTATCCTGCTTAACTGTCACAACACGTTTCAGCGGAAACTTGTCGGCTTTTATATTATAATATTCCTCGTCGTTCACTTCTTGCTCGGAGCTATTGCCACTATCTGTCGTTTGCTGTTTCTCCTCGTATTGCTCATCGTAGCACTTCACAGGCTGTCGCTTTAGATACTTACATTTAGAAATCATCAGATTTTGTGCCTTGATGTCATTGTGACAATATCCCTTGTCGTGCAAATGCTCTAGCACATTTATGATGTGTATTGCAAGCACCAGCAAAGATTTTTGAGCAATTCGCGTGTTTTTAATCAACGAATGCAGATCACGATCAAACCTTGGAAGCACTAAGAACCTATAACGTCCATCTCCAAAGAAATGTGTTCCCGAGGCAATATACTTTGGAATTCCGCAAGGAGGACCATTTCTCCTATGTGGAGAATAGTTCTGTGTAGTGTCATTCTCAGTTGTGGTTTCTGTGAAATGAACTTGATTTAATTAATTCAAATAGTTACATATTTTGACTTGGGGGTCTTACGTTGCTCCTGGTTTGTATTTATGAGGCAATGTATTTCAACAAAGAGCGGTCCATTCGAGTGTGGCTCTATTTTTACTACATACTTTGCGCCTTCCGAAGTGACTGGACAAACAGTGTCATCTGAAGCTAAAAATATTTCTCCAAAATTTCCCTTGCCTGTGGCAAATATCTAATATTAAAGATAATGTTTAAATTAAAGGAAAAATGAACTTACCAATCGGTCGACCCAACCGCCAGGCCTTTGAAAGCACATCTCTAAGTATGGTGCCATTAACTACTGAGGGGCGAAGGGTGTAAACCGGACGTGGTGATCCTGTAGCATTAGAGTTATTGTGGTCGCTACAACCGCCACTGGCAAATGTGCTCAGCGACAATAATGACGCACGTGGATTGACTGAACACTGGTTACGAGGTGGATGCTGCACCTGAGGTGTTTGAAGCAATTCAATGTTCGCTGAACTAGACGAAGAGGAGTCCTCATCATCATTTTCATGCCAATTACTGTTGTCATTGGAGCCAGCACTGAGCCTCTGACATTTCTCCACCCGGGAGGATTTAAGAGCTGAACGTTTACGTTTCCGAGCGCTACGTTCTGATTGTGGAGCTTTGGTTTCGTTTCGCGGAGGTGTCACGTGTTGGCGTTCCGAAACATTGCGTTTACCCATGTTTCGTATATGACAATCCAATGTCCACTCGCGATTTTACCGCGTTTTGCCGGTTCAATCTTCGAGATATCAGCTTGCGGTCCCAATAACTCAAATCAGTTCAGTATAGGAACGTTGAATTTGAAATGTTTTGTTTTTGTTTGAATTCTCTTTTCTTTTATGTTTACCACGCGTTTTCTTCTGCCTTCATTCGTGGTTTTTACTGTGTCATCAACAAGAAGATTTTATTAATTTTAAATTTTGATATTATTAATGCTTATATTTATCAGACTGACAATGAAACGAAACACATATTGAATTCATTGTGTTGTTTTCTGTTGAATAATTGTTAATGTCTTATTTTGTTTTGCCACCTCTAGTTCAAGTTTCCTGCTCTATTGTTTTGAATTTCGTTGTTGCACTGGTACATGGAAATGGAACACTGTCGGCTAAAACAAAATGACAAAAATAATGGAATGGGTATTCACACACAAACGTACACGATTAACACACACGAACATTGCTCACATTAGTATTGGTTACAATTATGCACAATCAACGAAACAAATATGTGTATATTTAATTTTTGATAACTACAATTCGTCACTTATTAATATATAGAAAAAAAAAATAAATAAAATGGGGAAAACTCTTTTTCTCAAAATTCTGTCACTCATCTAACGCACTAACAACTCAATGTCCAGACGGACAGACAGTAGCAAGCAGACAATTTATGGCTATATAAAAGAAAATTGATTTAGCTGCACCGCCGGCACTGGTTAAAGCTGATTTGTACAACAAATGCATTTTATATTGGTAGCGAGAATTTATTTAAACAAAATCAATTGCAGGTCACAAATCTTTTTGATATTTAAAAATTGGTTTTACCACTTTTCAGTATGTATTTCTTTCATGTATTTTCTTCTTCTTGTTTTCACGTTGTCTTTTCTCCTATGCAATAGCAAAAAATTTTCACTATGTTGTCTGTTTAAACACATGGATGAGACGTACACTTACGCACACGAGTGATTAAGTACACATTTTTTACAATGTTTTTCAATTGAATATATTTATTTGAGCACTCAATTGATTTTCACAACAAATTACATATTCTTCGTGCACTGCTACCCGTGCTCGAACCATTCGCACACAAACGCAGCCGTAATGACAAGCTAATGTTTCATTCCCATATCGTTTCGCCATTTTGTTTGATTCCTATTTAACAGAGCGCTGCCACATAATATACATAAAACAAAGTGGCAACGTAACGACTGTTAAAATTTAATTTTTATATATTCCAGGTCGACGTCAGTGAAGTAACTCTTTTGAATTCTTTGAATAATACAAACCCGTTGATCTCCGACTATTTAAAGCAACGCCAGTCCCCGTTACGTGTTGAAGTTTTACATGGAAGTGTTGCAGATTTTTCCCACGAATTGCTAAATACAGATGCTGTTATTGCCCTCGAACTGTAAGTAACTTTAAATAAACCCCATACTTTAATAATTGATGTATCTATACATTTTTAGGATTGAACACGTTAATGATGATGTTTTGAAAAAAATACCTTCAAACATTTTAGGCTTAATGCAGCCTAAAATTGTCATCCTTAGCACACCAAATTTTGACTTTAATGTGGTATTTACGCGCTTCAATAGTTTGCTACCCAACGGCTATCGTCATCACGATCACAAATTTGAATGGACACGTGAAGAGTTTAAAACCTGGTGCATGAACATTACTGAAAAGTATCCTAACTATATGTTCTCTCTTCTGGGTGCTGGTGAACCTCCAGTTGACGCAAAGTCCGTTGGTCACGTCACACAAATAGCACTCTTTGTACGCAAAGATGTCTTGGGTGAACAATTGGTTGAGCCATTGAATAGAAACCCAATCCAAATCATTCAATCCCCCTACAATAGATTGCACGTTGTTGACTTCCCTTTTATGATAGACACATCCACTAAGGAGGACAAAATATGGCGAGAGATGCAGTATATTATGCATCAATGCACCATCGATGGCGACTACTATGACTATGATAAGCAGGCCTTTAAATTGTCGATAGCCGAAATTTTGGGACGAACCAACCATGTGGGTTCCACTATGGAAACTGTATGTCAACTATTGGAGCAGCATGAAATTGAGGTTGACGATGGATTCATCCTCGTTAAGGACGACGATAGAGATAGCGAATCTAATGACATCTACGAAGAAGATTCGAATATACCAAACGATAATATCGAAACTAATGATAATGTGGAAACATGGGACTGATTGAGATGATTTTGCACATATGCGTTAATTGTTTAAACGTGTAATATATCTAACAGCATGTCTCTGGTGATAAAATGGGTATTTATTGTTTCGGGGGATGATCGGGATTTTCCCAGCAGGGCTATTCAATTGTCAGAGATTCATTCCCTTACTGACCCACCCATTCCAAAATTTGAAATGTTGCAAAAGGAAGCATCCGAATTGTGAATGATTCTTGCTAAAATTGGGGTGGCCGCCAAGATGACGAGACACCGGCATCCGTCTAGCTGGCACCCGCACGGAAATTGCTATTGTTTGTTAAGGGGGTGGCAATCAGTTCTATTACAGACTTGGCGCAATCGCAGCACAACAAAAAGTTCACATCCATTAATGCCCTACCATGTTGTCCTCGATGTGTGCCTGTTCGTGTGTTGCATTTGTATGTGTATGTGTGTGTGTGTGTGTGTGTGACTGCTTCACTCTTGCGGTTGCCTGGCCCAGCAAAGTTAATGGAGTCGGCGTCAGTCAGTTGCAAGTGAACCGCGCTCCAGACAGGCAACAGAAATTGCCATAGCAGCTGCCAGCCGTGTGTGTGTGCCTGACGTGACGACAAAAATTCATGAACATTCAAGCTCACTCACATTCATTCACATGCCAGTCAATCCATTCACGATATATTCTACGAGCTCTATACTATATTGAAACCCGATGTGCACACCACCTTGAATTGTATGTCACACGTAAATAGGAATTTAACTCAATTTTTATTACATTAGTTGCTCTGACGTCTGTGTGCGTGTACAAGTGCATTTGTATGTGTGGATTTCGCGTGTCGTTATAATCCATAGTAGTATCGGTAGAGGAACTGCACCAACAGTTCTTCCTTGACAGTAACTCACTAGGGCGGACAAGCCAAGTGCCAGACCAACTCCGACATGGCCGATGAAGCTGAAGGAAAGGAAACCGACAAAAAAATCGTGCACGTCTATCCTTTAGTCAAGGTTAGTTAAAGATTATCTATAAAAAAAAAATTATATCCTGTATAAATATTATAAACGTTAAAGCACTCGGATATGAAGGAGGAGATGCGTCACGAGGTTATCGAATTAAGCGTTAGTGTCTGCGAAAAATTCTCTTCAAACTATGAGGTAATTGGGATTAACAAAAAAATTTAAAGGATTTCCCGATTTATAGGATTAACCCAATTCCGATCTCCTCCGATAGTTGGCTGCCAAGACGATCAAGGAAACTATGGACAAGAAATTTGGCATTTATTGGCATGTGGTTGTTGGCGAGGGCTTTGGCTTTGAGGTTTCCTATGAGACTGAAAATATACTTTACTTATTCTTTGCCGGTAACTTGGCCATCATGCTTTGGAAGTGCTCCTAAGGCGGGCCAGTCGTCACCCCAAAGCAACATTCGACCAACCAACGACGACATTCAGCCAACAATCCATTAAGCTAATAACAGACGTACCTAGAAACCAAACAAAACCAAAAGCATGCAACTTTTGTATTAAACTTTACGACAAAAACAAAAATAAATATAGTTAATGTTATGTATTAAGCTGTGTCCTGGTGCAGGGATGGGGCGAAGTACACATAATGCAAATGAAGCCAAAGCCAGAACATATATCCCTTTGCCATGGAAACTGTTCAAAATTTGTAAATATGAAAATTAATCGGAGACTTTACTCTGTTAAGACATTGTATCTAACGGTTATAAGAACTGTATACTTAAGGTTACTTTAGTTTTTAAATTGTACAATTTTTGTTTCTAAGGATATTACAAGTACATATCCTCCCGATCAGCGCCGGTGCCATCGCCGCCATCCTCTAGATTAGAAAATAGCAGGAAATGCGATGTTCTATGGTGTTCATGATAGAACTCCTTCGGGTTAGCCAACTGTAGTTCGTACTTCATATTGGGATCATGCCGAACACCCATGAAGTTGTAGTTCCAACTGCTCTGCGCCGGCACCATAAAGAAGCCAAGGAACTTATTGGACAGCAGCATTTGAACGCGCTCATAGTGCGAGGGTAGATAGCCTTTGGGATTATTGCCCTTGTCGGTGTTCTTGGAGCCCCATTCGAAACCGGACGGCGTCAGTTTGTATGCCGTCAGTGAACAGGAACCGGGGGTGAATGAGCACGTGATAACAATAGTCTTTTCCCCATCCCAGTTAGGATTTTCTTGCATGATTTTTGCATGTGTGGTTATGTCCTGCGGCGATAATTGCGGCAACTCGTTAGGTTGCGTGTGTATCCAACCCAGTGGCTCCATGTCCTTGAGGTACTGATGCGTGGGCAGGGTGTTGGGTAGATTTATTGTTTGATGTGTGCCCCACTGTGGCGGCATCACAATGCAGCGAATCTCCTTCACCTGTGGATTGTCTGGTGGACTTACGCCATACAAGTAACCAGCGATCTGCGCCCTCAGATCTGATATGGTAACAAACTTCTTCAGTATGTTCTTGGGCAGAATGTAGGTGTAGCCTGTCTCCTTAATATCGTCGGAGCTCACATAGATGTGATTCGTACGAAGATGCAAGTTTGTGGCCGATATGGCACGAACACGCCATTCGGTCTTCGAGCTAAATGTTTGAGTCTCATAGTTGGACGTTGTCGATGTGATAATCTCGTCACCATGTTTGTTCGTTGTACGCGTCGTCGTGGCGGTAAGCTGATTCTGCTCCTTTGTCTGTTTTTCAATTTCGGCAATTTGTTGTCGCTGAGCCGAGGGTGCGCTAATCTCCATACCCAGGATAATGTCACGAATTTCGGATTGTGTGAGGGATGCCACATTGACGTTGTTCTTTTTGCCGTAATCGGCCAGAATGAGATCCTTGAGTTGCACTTCAACCTTGATCCATTCCTCGTCCGTCAGCGTTGGCCAAATGTGATGCGCCTCCGTTATGGTAGTCTTATCTGGCTTGAGAATGATCTTCGTGCGTTCCGTGTTCACATGCAAGGCACGAAGTATCAGGATGAGACGACTGAACGCTGTATAGGAGGAAATCGTCTTCAACCAATCGTCGTACAGGTTGAATAGCACCATTTGAGGTTCGGTTGCCTTTAGGATTAAATCACCGAACTTCTCGACTTTAAGGCAAGCCTGGAAAGGTAGCTGCAACTCTGATCCCTTGATGACGATGTTGGGGAAATCAAGTAAATGCACCTCAAGTGGATCCAACATGCCCTTACGCGTCACAATAATTTGCTTGGGCTGCTCTTCAACGGGCAGCGATCGAATGAGGGCAGCAACTTCTTCAGCGGTTTTCCACTTGGCCAATTGACCCAAACGCTTCTGTCCCGCCCACACCGAAGTGTGAATAATCTTAAGGAAGAGCTGTCCAGTACGTGGATTGAATATGAAGATTGCACCGTTTATGGGCTTGGTTGTCAAATTTCCCTCAAATGTCTTGTGTATGGTGACTCGGTACACGTTGGTGTCATCCACGAACCAAATGATCTGGTTGGAGAAAAGTTCACCATAGTTCTGGGAGCTAAGGTATGGCTCCGTTGGTTCGGAGGAGTAAAGCTGCAAGGCTTTACGTATGCGTTCACGCAGCACATAGAGCGCAGGATTTGCTTTCATAATCTTGGCCATAGCCTGTTGAATAAGTGTCTTACATCCGGGGAACCAGTTGCCATATGCCGAATGTAGATTGTAGGCCAAGTCAATGGCGATCAGAACACCCGTCGGTGATGGGTAAATGGACATGTTGTCTGTTGTGTAGTCCAGGAATTTAGCTCTTGCATATCGTTCCACGTCGTGGGAGTCATAGTCACCCCATCGCAGCTGTATGTCCAGCCAGTACTTCTGTGTGGTTGTGTTGTCCATTGTGTCTTTGGTGTCGGCCAATAACGACGGCCGTGACACGTTCCACTTGTAGGCAGGGAAGAGTAGAATATCCGCACATGAGGAGTTCATTTTGTAGGACTTACGCGGATGGATTGTCTCTTTTTGTACAGTCTCAATTTCTAAGGCATCCAATTCCTGATCAAATACTTGACACAAATCCATGACAATGGACTCGTGAATCTTTTGCCACAAGTGAGCACGGAAGATTTGAATCAAAGAAATTTTCAATGTAGGAATCTTGCCATGCATGAATATGCCCGTCAGATCCAATTGCACCTGGAAACCCACATAGACATTGGCGCGGTTAATTGTTGGCGACCACCAGAGCGTGAAGCGACGATTGGGTATCTGATTCAGACCGGAACGCTGTGCATTTGTCAATTTCTTGTACTTCATGGATTCCTCAAAGCCAGACGCCTTCTCCCAGAACAAACCTTCCCATGTTGGGAAATATGTGCCCTTAAAGAGAGTATGCTCCAAGATACCCTCAACACCACCAAGTGCTTGTATCATATCAGTACGATAATTGTTAAGATTCCAAAGTTTGCCATCGTGTCTTTGATGCGTCCACCAGAAGGGATTTTGCTTGAGCACTTGATATTGCTTAAATTCTGTTCTTATGCGCCAGCCCTTGTCATATGCCAGCGTGTGTCGATCCTTTTGGAATAGTGTATTAATACGTGGAATACCACGATCCCAGCTGTCTTCCAAGTCCTCAAGGGTAAGGCGACGATTTTGAGCATTTGCTTCTTGACGTTTTAATGCATATTCAGCCCAGACGCGTTGGGAATCAATAAACTCACTTTCCCATGGTTGAATATAGCGATACAAATTGGGAATCAACTGATCCTCGTCATGCGACATGCCTGTCGTTAAGGAATAATTCTTTTAACAAACGAAATTGGAATATTTAGAAATGAAAGGACTTACCAGAACGGAAATGCGTAATTCCTACATCTGTTTGCTTGGACCACCGTAGATCTGATTGTGGAATCAGTACATGACCCATACTCAACATACCCAGACCTCCCAGTTCTTTAGGTGTATAAAACACAACGGGAGGGAAACGCGAAGGCATTTTTGAATTCAAGCCAATCTTGATACGTGTCTGAATTTTATTTTCGCACTTAACTAGCAGATCCAACAATTCCTGAGTGTTTACAACTGCCTCTCGGAAATAGGTCATCAAACCAATAAGCGCAGTATTCCATTTGTTGACAATCTATTGAAGGACATATCATAAAATTACTAAAACATTAATTTAAAAAAAAAAATGAAATTACAAACCTTTGTAAATGTTGTGGATCCGGAAGCCATCAAGATTTGACGCACACGATTGTGGAAGCGTCCCAAAGATTCGTCATCTACGCGCAAGAAGCACTGAGCCGTACGTTCCTTGGTAATTTCATTCTGCAAATTCCAGACACCATCTCGATGCGTAAACTCCTCATTTTGAGTGCGACACTATAAAAAAATAAACAAAGATTTAATTATAATCTGCTCTTAGAGAAGCAATTGAAAGTAAAGGAACCTTTGGCAATATTCGACATTCAAAGCCGCTCATGTTAAACAGTAAGTTGGGATTATCCTTGGAATAAACCGAAACGAAGGTATTCTCCCAACCAATAGTGGTCACCGAACGGGGCAGACGATTCTTTATATCCCAGAAAACGGCACGTCCACTGCAAAAAAGAAACACAAATTATTATAAGAACTTTTAAATGGCCAATAATTTGATGGAAACCTACAGATTAACATCGTGTTTCATCAGACGCATTCTAGCATCACGTGGCCAACATTTTTTGTTGTTGTAGCCGACAATGTTTTCATTGTTGGGATCAGGATGTTCGGTAAGGTAACGCTGTATAAGATCGCGAGCCTCTTCTGCTGTAAATCTGAAGAACAAGTGAATGCGATCCACATAGCGACAATATAAACGAATGGGATGGGCTGTTTCCGTAACTGCATCTTGGAATGTTAAGAAATCGTTGGGCATTTGCGGAGGTCCTGCCATTTCACTGGAACGGTGAAGACCCAACACCAACAGATCCAATACAAGTCCATAGTATTGCGTGATGAATGACGAAAATTGAAGACCACGTATAATGCCATAACTGTTTGTGTGATTCATGTCCTTGTAGTTAATCACAACGTTGTTCTTGGCCGTCATGTAATCAGCAATATTGTGGTCCACGATGAGACGCAGCAAACGATTAAGTAGAGTCAAATCAATCTTCTCATAGAGCTTCTCAAAGCGTGACTCAAGCAACACATTACATTCGCCTTCACCCACATCCCAAACCTCCTGTAGGTTATTAATACCTGGCAAAGGACAAGATATTTATATTAATAACCATTCGGTAAATAACACTTTTTCACTCATTTTCAAATCGCTGGTTCAATGTGACACCTTCGGCGTGAGGTTTGCAACAAGGGGATGGAGTTCA
Source organism: Zaprionus lineosus (assembly GCA_035044505.1). Lineage (NCBI taxonomy): Eukaryota > Metazoa > Arthropoda > Insecta > Diptera > Drosophilidae > Zaprionus > Zaprionus lineosus. The sequence goes on from JAWNNX010000677.1 coordinate 263,443, forward strand.
AGTTCATCGCTTTGCCACAAATCACACACCCAAAGTGCACGCTTAATAGACACATAAACAACTTAAATTTAGTTAATTTATTACCTTGGCACCACTTGTAGGCCAGCAGTGGCGGTGGCTCTGTATCGCTGGGTTTGATCCATGGCGGGAAAAGACGTCGCTTGTCAGCCTCATACCATAGGTACTGATCGAGGTATGCATCGGTAATCTTTTCGAGTGGTTCCACTTCGTACACGGGTATCAAATGACTGTACAAGTCCATGAATTCAATTCCCACCTAAATTATAAAAAGATTATTTTCAACTTATGTTCAATCTGAGGATGTAATTAATACTAACCTCCTTGAAGGCACGTTGTGTCAGAAGATGACGTTTGATACGGGAGAGTGCTTCGTGCGGATTATCATAGGCCTGTTCGATCAGACCCAGTTCCTCACGTTGACTTTGATTTAACCGCGACTTAACACTGTAAGCCTCCTTGAGACGCTCCAGGGCGAGAATAAGCAGTTTGGTGTCATGTTTGTATGAGAGCGGAGGAAAGGGTATAGGAGCAAAACGACGTGACTCCAGCCAATGCACAGTGGTTGTGTATATAGCTACAGCTTCTTCGGGCGATATATAGGGTCCATCCTTGAGGTAGTTATGCTGTCGCTCCTGTTCAGCCTTCAAATAAAGACGCGTTAAGCGTCCCAAGTTCTTCTTACACACTGTCTTATCCACAGTGGCACCACGACGAATACGCTCTCTGTTATAATGCGCAGTGTTGGTCCACCAATCAGCCTTCATTTTTACGTAACGCAGAATCATGTTCTCAATAGGAATGGGAAGACCAGGTACTTTCCACGGTATGTTAGCTTTCCAGCAACGCCAGGCCTCGGACAAATGTTGAAGTATAGTACGTGCTTTGTTCTGTTTAATACCTTCTGGCATCATGTCAACAATATCGTGCATAACCGAGGCACGCAATTCCAAATCGAAGTGGGATTCCACACGTTGTTTCGTTACTGTCTTCGCCACTCCCTTTGAGTGACGACCTTCAAATTGTCGGGATAAAAGGTTTCCAAGCCATCGCTCTAAAAGCGGCGTAATACCACGCATAAAGAACAGCCAAACACGCCATCCAGGTGCCCAGAAACCACATCCTGGACCCTTGCCCACAGGTCCAGTGTTGAAACGATAATAAATCAAATGCTTTAAATCCTTGCACATACGAATCTGTCTCATCAGCTTGTATTTATAACGATACATTCCAGTCAGTTGTCCCACGTGGGCAAAGATATACTGTAGACCATCTGCCAATTGGAAGGCGTCAACGTTGTTCAGTCGATATTGGACATGTGAATCGATAATCAACTTGGTCAGACGTAGGATTTCACGACATAAATGGAACGCTGTTTAATAAAAGGATTGAAAATAGTTATGTATAAGTATGGCTTTTATAAGTATTATACGATTCAATGACATACCATTGCCGAAACGTGACTTCTTACGCTCCTTCGTGGTCAATGTCTTCACAGGCTTCAAGTTGAAATTGTAATCCAAATGCAGGTAGTTCAAATTCTTACGATGAATCAACAAATTGAGCATGTTATAACCTTGACGACACACTTGAAGACCAGCTTCAACCCAATCCAAAGTGGTTGTTTGAAAGAACTTCGTTGCCTTAAACGAACGGAACAAATACCTACAAGTCGACGAGTTAAGATATAAAATTAATTACATAAAAATGTTAATATTTAACCCACCGTTTCTTCTGTGGTTTTGGTTTGCGATGCTTAAGTGCATTCAAAACATAGTATTTCAGTAGCTTTTGATAGCTGACACGCACTTTAACGGGATGTCCGGGAGGGCAATGCTCTTTATACCAGCACTTCACTAATGGAACATCGATGGCGCGACGGGAACGTCCCGATCGCATATTAAATGGTCGAGGTGCCCACAGCAATGCAATACCGTTGGCGGTGTTGTCAGTATACAGAGGGGTATCCTGCAAGAAAGGTTGCACGTCCTCGGGAAGCGAGAAATCCTCATCATCATCGGGCAATGGTTCTTGCATTTTTGCATTGGCATTGCGATGAGAAATGGGATTAATAAGTGGATCAAAGTAAAAGGCAGGTAAGTCGGGATCTTCTGTCTTAATGTAGACCACGTTGGGTGTATGATACCTGAAAAGATATACAAGAAAATATTAAAACAACGAAATACCTACATGATTATATAAGTAATTTACAAATTAAATGTATGCAACTATCAGCAGCTGGGATTTAATCTTTTCAATCCTAACGAACATTTACATTGCACATCCCAAGAAAAACAATCGCTAAATTGGTAGTAAATTGGGTTACTATTGATTGCTATAACATGGTATGAAGAGTTGAAAACAAATTTTTGTACACTGACAACTCTACTGCCATGTAAATTATGAGTGCTGGAAATAATATTGATAAGTTATTTTTCTTACCAGCTAAGATGGACGAAGTGTGGCATATTGTTGTAGAGATAGGGGAACGCAATGCGATACTCAGTTCTTATGGGCTGTCTTATAATAACCTTGTTTATGTCATTGAACTCGTTCCAGTCCTCGTCACTGCAAGAAATGATAACAAATTAGCATACACAATCTGACTCTATGCATACAACAGACTTACCCAACATTGTGGTCCTTTATAAGCGGTTCAAACTTGGGACCACCGGGAATGGCCATGTTTAATGCTTTAGCTGTAAAGAAACTCTTGGGATCGAACAGATAAAAGAAGTTATTGTCTACCAAGTCTGTGAGAAGCTGATTGGCAAGACGATAGAGTGTAGCTAGCTGTGGCAAAGACAGATTCCACTTGCGGTATGTTGATCCATTCACAAAACTATAAATCGATTTGATGAGCTTATGACAAATATTTGCTTGTGAAATATATCTTACGGCGTGTCGACTAAAGGTCGATGGTCATAGAACCATTTGTATACCGCATTATCTTCATCGTTGTCCAACTCAATCTGTATGGCCTCCAAAGGCTCAACATCTAATACGTTGTCTGCGTAATCCAACGGCGGCTCTTCATCGTCAAATGGTGGAAACCGCATGCGCTTAAAGTGACGACGATCACGTTTTTCTCGACGCATCATAATCCACATGGTGCTGCACAATTTTAACCGACATTTAGCTTAAAATTATCAAACAACACCTTCTAAGTAACTTACCCCCATTGGGCAATGTAGACAGGCTCAATAACCCATGGTATCTCATTCACGAAAGTAATGGCACCGGTAATGTGATAGAGCACCTGAACATCTCGAATTTGTTCCCAAGGCATTGGCATATTTTCTAGCAGCTTAAGCACAGCATGGGGCATGTACTTAAGTGCACCAAGATAGACGCGCTTGTCGTGGCGGTACTTACGTGACGTCATGTCACCATGATCGCGTATAATTTTACGAATGTGCTCTGGCGGCATATCCTCTTTTTGTGTATCAATGAATCCAAATTTACGTTTTTCTGCGAATCGCTTGGACTGTAAATGTTGCCATTTAAGGGCTTTCTCTTGCATCTTTTCTTCTGTCAGAATATCTGGCTTAGGTGTAGGTATTTGTCCTAGCTGTGGCTGCTGGGTACCCCCCGCCGGTACAGGCATACCATTGGCATGTCCTGAAGGCGGTAGAGGAGCACCAGGCGGAGGTATTTGTTGAATTTGATTGGCCATTTGCTGCTGCGCATGCAGTTGAGCCTGCTGTGCATGGGCCGCCGCATACGCCTGCTGCTGGGCCATCAATTGCGCGGCCCAGGCGTTCGGCGGTATCATATATGGCGGTATTGACATCGCTCAACTCTTTGCGACCTTCCTAATCAATAAATAAAACAATCATTGAAAACAAACCACACACACGTTTCGTTTACAACTTTTTAGTAAAAAGAAGAAAGAAGAAGAAGTAAACGTCTGTACCACCACCGCATTTTGCAATTTTCACCACACTTTTACTGACAATGTGTAAAATTGTGAGAAATTTTATATTTATGCACCTCGTTTTAATTATTTTATGTTCTTTGGTTTCTACTATACCTTATTTACTATATTTAAGCAGTTTTCGTTAATATTAAACAACTTTCCGGTTTCTTTTGCAAAACGTTTACGATGCGGCAGACATTTTTAAGAGATGGTCGATAGCTGCAATTATTGTTATCGATAATTCTTAAAAATTGCGCCTTTTCTGAAAAATGATATCTAAGGCGCTTCCAAAATGTACTTGAAATTGTTTTGTAAAACAATAACAATATCCGAAAGAAATCCCCAAGTCAGTTCTAATTGTTATAATCAAATCAATAGAGTAGACAACAACAGGAGCTCATACAAAATATGTGCTTGTTTGTTGAACTCATTATGAACTTTTTTTTTAAATGCGTCAGCGTATTTGCCCATAGCTAAATTGGACAAGTCCAATATTTAGAATACATGTTTCAATATTAGACTATTCATTTTATTATGTTTCTTATATCCTATTTTATTATCAATTTGTAATATCTGACCCTGATTTCTGAGAGCAAAATCGAAAAACCCGAACTTCCACACGGTTAATGACTTCCCCGGGTTTTTGTTTGACCAATCAATGATCATGTGCAATATCGATCTCCGAAATATTTTGCGCACTATAAAAGATCTTGGATAAGTTGCGTTGAGACACAGTTCTCTGAAACCAGTGCTTCTGAACAGAACCCTAACGGCGAAAGGCGATAATTTGCTAATAAAAAATAACAAATAAGACAGGAACCGCGAAATTTCACAAATAATATTAACATGGCAAAGGTAAAGTAACAACAACAACAAATACATTGAGTTAATAGTCATGATGACTTAACTTTGCTCTAATTTCAGCTACTGATTTTCTTTATTGGTTTGGCTGCTCTAATGCTGGTGATTAATCCAGCGAGTGCAGCTCCTGCCGAGGTAACAACCCAAAAATGACAGGACTTTTTCTATAAATAATATTTTTCCCAAAATTTAGAATGTGGTATCCGAAGCGGATGCTGACGATCTATCCACTGCAGACAGCATAGGAGTTGGATACTATGGCCCCTCCGTTCCTTCATACTACAGTCCATACTATGGCGGAAGTAACTATGGCTACAAGTACGGAGGATATGGTGGAGTCTACGGCGGATACGGCGGTTATGGTGGATATGGATATGGTGGCTACAAGGGTTATGGACGTTACGGCTATGGTTATGGACGTCGACCCATTTATCCAGTTTGGGGCTAAGCGGAGAATCTCGAACACATGAGAAAATGATCCACCACATAATAATAATTATAAAAGTAGATTAAAGTATTATTAAATTATTGTTACTAACAACCAAAAAATGTAATTATCTAGTAAAAAGTTTATAATAAAATAATAACTACAAATATCATAATTAAACAATCACTTATTTTAACTTTTGTCATATTTTAAAATTAACAAATTTAAACGTAAGACGAAGTTGACTTATGTGTCATCCAAGAGTTGTTAAAGGTATTTATTATTTTCAAGCTCTGACGTCATAAATGTTTTTGACCCCAAAAATAATTAACACTGTCCTAACACATGTCCACACATAAAAAGAAAGAGCCAAAATTCATTTTATTACTTTAAAAATTTTTATGCTCCGTTTGTGTTGTAGTTACGTTACGTTAAAAGAAACAAACCGGATTGTAGCCAAGCGTTTCCGAAGAAGTTGAACTTACAATTATGAGGAGGCATTCGTATGGCTGTGCTTAATGGAATCATAAAAACAGAGGGAAATTAAATAGAAAAATCCAAAGCCCGGAGCTGAGACCCGAGGACTGAACTTAAGCCCCCCTCAGACGATTTAAAGATCAGAAGTCAGAATTCCATTGCTCATTAAAAGTGAAAAGTGGAGTCTTTTCTCTTAAATATTTTATTAAATTTAAAATTTATAATATTTTTTCTGTGGCATTAGGGATTTGGTATTTTGTTTCTTTAAAAATTCTAATTTAGTTTCAAGTCCAGTTTCAAATGGAAGATGGGCATAAAGTAGACATATAGTTTCATGCACTAGCGCCTGCCGGCGTGTCCGTGTCCATGAGCACGCTCAGTATGTCCATGTGCCAATCCTCTTTTTTGTTTCTTGTGGTGACTTGGCTTGTGCAATTGAGGATGCTTCTTCAATGGTTTTGGATCTTTCTTCGCTTTGTGTGATCGGGCCTTATGATGAGCTTGGGAATGCTGTGGCGCCGCATGTACTGGCATTTGTCCATGACGAGCATGGGCCTTGCCATTCACAGGGAATGAATGCTTGGCATGTTGAGAAGGTGCACCTCCGCGGTGATGTGCCACAGAAGGAGGATGTTGCCACTTGTGGCCATCGTGCCTAACTGCGCGTGCTGCCAAAACAAAGGCACAATAAGCAGTGGCTATAAAAAATACCTGAAATAAATTTGAAAAAAAAAAAAAATTAATTTCATATGGGAAATATTTATTGTCTTTACTGTGGAACGGATTGATCAATAGTATCATTATCTGAATGGATAAGATAACGTTACTTCCCCCTGAGGGCTGTGGGCCAAATATCACATACCGTTTTCCACATCATATCTCCAATTCGAGTTCCGCCTTATAATTTGAGTTGTGTTACCGTAGAGCTCCAAATGTTGACTGCTTTTCCAAAAATGTTATCACTTTGTTTTTAACGTTGACTTTTATATACCCAACCCAGGCCAGTGCACAGCTCCAGCCCCTATGCTATGCCGTGCACACACACACACACGCATACCTACATTGAAGTACGTGTACACCATATGCGTCAGGGTTCGCTTCAGTTTATAACCCATAAACTCTATACCGCTGACTCTGGCCTGTTATGTATAAACATTTCCTATGGCTTGGATGTAAGAGATGTGCGGCTTGAGATTAGAATCGAGCTTATGGGCTGATCATCTCTAAGAACGGACATCGAGCAAGGAGCAATAAACAGATACGTGGCCAATGGCCGCAGTTGACGTGTATTTAAAATAACTGATAGGTAAATTTCATAAAAAGTTCACTGTTTGAAGTTCAATTTCACGATTCCCCCAGTCCCAGCTAAGTTCTAGGTGCTTTGCTATCTTTTAATTTAATAACACGTCACTAATCAATAACTTATCTATTTTTTTTTTTGCGTTTTAGTTATTAGACAAAAGTCTATATAAGGCTTACGGATTTTTCTTAAATTCCAAAACTCTTAAAATTAAAACTCTTTTTTTATGTGTTGGAAATAAATTTTTATTGCATATGCTTGAAAAATGAATAAAAATATATTAAATAAATGTAAACAGAGAATAAAAAAATTAAATCAACTTTTAGTTGCTTGCTGTGTTCTTGTGTATTTAATCTATTGATTTAATGGTTTATAGTTATTAAGTTGAATATGTTTTTATATATTTATATATAATTAGTGTGTTTGCTCGCTAAAAGTAGTAGTAGTTTATTATTATTTTATTTAAATATTTATGTGTTTTCTCTTGAATGTTTCTTTTTTTTTTAGCTCTTTGTTTTTTAGTTTACAAAAAAATTTAATATATATATTTTCATTTAGAATATTTGCTTGTGTGAAGTACATAAAATTAAGTTAAAGGAATATATAATTGATATAACATATATTGATACTGGAAAACAAAAAATAATATATAAAAAACATAAATAATTGTTATAATTCACAAAATTAAATTAAAAGTAATACATATTGTTCATTTTTTTTTTTTTTTTTTTTTTTTTACCATTTTTTATAGTTTTGTCATTTTTTTTACATTTTCATTGTTTTTTTTTTGCTGTTTAGTTTGAATATAGTTGTGTGATAATATACGACAATTTGAAGCTTGCTCTTAACGTGGCTAACGCAAAACTGTTACGTACTACAATAGAAAAAAAGGAGCATTGGCATTGACAAGGTATGTAACGATTTATAAGAAAATGTGATTTTGATTTTAATATTGAACACATTAAGGTCAATATGTCATGTTATATTGATTCACTACTACTCCGGCTGTTGATTAATATATTGGCAAACACTACGAATATCGGTTATTGTTGCGGGAAAAGTTTTGAACAGGTGTCTAGGTGTTTAGTTTATAATATTTATAATTTTAAAATCGTTATATGCAAGCCCTTGTCAACGGTGTCCATTTTTTACTCCTCGATGGTGTAGAGGAAATAGTAGTTCTCAGAGTCGTTTATAGCAGCTGGTGGTGCCTTCGGTGACTTTCTCGATAACGGTTCAAAGCCCATAAAAAGGAATGCCTCAATTAAACGAGGACAATCCGGTTGATCCTTGCGCATTACCATGACAATACCGTCTACTTCTAACTTGTCCTCAGCAAACTCTAACAGCGACATGAATGTCTCCTTGGAGCCTGATGGTGGCAAGTCGTGTGGAAAAGCAACGTACAATATGTTATTGATCGGGTTCAAAATCGACATCCAGTTGGTTGACTGCTCTTCGGTAACGTGCAATTTGATGGATATATGCACAAGCTGTTCATGCTGCAAGATCTGACGTAACACCTCCTGGCAATCATCTTCCGAACACAACGAATGAATGTCGTGAGACTCCGAATCGGAATATTCCGACGACGAAGAGGATGATGGTGATGCCCGAGAGCTAGCCTCGAACAAGCTGCTGGCAGCCGAGTCTACCGAAGACTTTCGGCTAAAGCCTGAAAAATATATGATAATATCAAGAGTTTTATGTATCCACAATGATTTATGTGATTCATTTAATTACCCGTTAAGAGCGATGCCCTATCGTGATCTGTTCTGTGGTGGACAGGGACATCAGGACCACCACAGAGGCCCTACGCCGAGAGAGATGCGGTAGGACTCAGTCGACATGTTCGTGGCGCAAGACGAAGTCGAGATGGTACGGAGCTTGCCATCAGCAGCACATCCAGCAACTCCGCTATCATTAAAATCTCTTCTAACAATACTACTACTAAAGATTGGGTCGCTGAAAAGTATAGATTTGCGCAAAGGTAATTTATTAGTTACTATCTTCAATATTCCCTAACATGAACTGTCGATTTTGTAGTAAAATTACTATTATTTTTACCGATTCATTTTGAATGTTAATTGGTGGCAATGTACAAGACAGCTTAATGGCGCAATAGCTTATTAAAAACTGGCATACACACCAAAAAAACGTGATTATTTGTTATCGCTTTGACCAAAGGAAGTTAAACAATTTTGATAGATAACACAGATGAATTTAACAATGTTTATAAAGATAAGACGGCCGTTATCTGTATATGTTGATGACTTATCGTTACGACGATAGTCCGATAACGATAGCGATTTCATGAAACCATGCCGATTAAATACAACCGTGCGCGTAACTATAGTTTTTCACCACAGCATGGCGGCGCGGGCAGCTGTAGCACACACACATTCACTCGTAAACGTTTGTTGAAAGAAAAAACAGCGAAAACTGGCGGCGTCGACGAAATAATTCTAAAACTAATATATAATTCCCATTTTAAAATATAAATTGTATTAAATATGTCTATTGGTGTACCTATTAAAGTTCTGCACGAGGCAGAAGGTCATATTATTACATGTGAAACTATTACCGGCGAGGTGTACCGCGGCAAACTAATCGAAGCCGAGGATAACATGAATTGTCAAATGACACAAATCACGGTTACATATCGGGATGGACGCACTGCCAATCTCGAGAACGTTTATATACGCGGATCTAAAATACGATTCCTTATACTGCCCGACATGTTAAAGAACGCGCCGATGTTTAAAAAGCAATCTGGGAAAGGTCTAGGAGGGACAGCCGGTCGCGGAAAAGCGGCAATACTTCGAGCACAGGGTGAGTTTCCAGCAAAATGTAGTGATTATTTTTAGTTTGTGAGATAAAACGGTATATTTCACTTGCAGCGCGTGGCCGGGGAAGAGGAACGGGTCCCGCAGGTGGTGGTCGAGGAGGCGGTGGCCCACCCGGCGCACCTGGTGGTAGTGGACGCGGCGCTTGGCAAGGCGGTCCTACAGGTGGACGTGGTCGTGGCGGTTTGTAAAATGCCAAAACAATCATATAATACTACTATTTAAGCTAGGGGAAATATATAAGACTATAACGGGCGGGCTTATATACATATGTTGAAATGCTTATTACTGTGAAGCAACAATAAAAATTATACTTGAATTTCAAAATAAAGAAGACTTTGCCTGCAAATATAAGAGACCAGCACCAATTATCAGGACGAACTACCCAACATAACATATATTATATACATATATAAATATTTGTATTTTTATACATATATCGTGGAAGATTATCGAATATTATACAAAGAGAGCAATTCCATGACAGTATTACAATATGTATAGCTTGACTGTCGACGGATAGCTCTCTTCATTTCGCTATTCGCACTTTGAAAGGAGTAAGGACAAAGGACAACGATCAATTAAGTTAGACAAAGTACAACTGACATATATATGTTAGTTTGGGTAAGGTCGAATATCATATAAAGAGAGCAATTCCATGACAGTATTACAATTGATTCAGGACTGTCGACGGACAGCTCTCTTTATTCATTTATTCGCTTTCGTAATCATTTTAATTAATTGTTAAAATAGTTTTTGGACGTCACACAAACATTCAGCTGAATTATATACGCTCGAACATGTATACTAGACCTGAATGCGCCAGACGTTTGTCGGACCGGCACAAATAGCAAAAATATGCGAAAGCTTTTGTTGCCGTTGCTTTTTGTTTTCCTTTTAATGCCAATTCAACAACAAACTGCGCATTTGGCAAAAGGTTACACTTTGTGTGTGTACTGTTTGCTTCTTGTAGGCGTTCTTTACGAACATGAAGAGCAAATGGAGAAACGACAAGAGGAGAAGGAGACACTGTGGTGCGCGGTGCGGGCGATTTTAATTCTATGAGTGCAATTCAAGAAAAGGCCTCAGTTCAATCGATGGCACGTGCATTTGAGTGGCAATTGAATTTTGGAATCGGTAAGAGACATGCAATATTCTAACCACCTACCCGAACAGATCCTTCAAGTTGACGGAAACCTGTTGTTGTTGTTGTTCTTGCTGTTGTTCGCTAGCGACTGCCATCATCTCTTGCACAATTATGTCAAGTGTTTATGAACTTTCTTATATGGAAACTAAATCACAGTTACGTTACGTTACGTCTATCCGTTTATATCTTTTGTTTGTATGTGGGTGTGCGTTAATTAGGTTATCACAGTTTGATTACGCTGAAGCGTTGGTCTAGAAGTTTACATCGAAATGCCTTAAAAAAGGTTTTGTTTGCTTTCCTCTTTGGCTTCTTCCAACAATAATTTTAATTTGAAAATTATATTTTCCGGTGCCGTAGCGCAGCGTCGAATGTTGTCTACCGACTGACGGCATCCAAATTGAGGTGCCATCATTTATTTCGAATAACAATATACAAAAATTTCAGTTGAATCGCTCGGTTATCAGATACCCTGTACATACAAGAGTCTCTAAAGCAACTTGCTCCGTTCATACACCACACACACACATACGCAAACACGGAACTTGTTTGAACTTTCAGGCAAGTTTTCCTTCCTCTATCCATTAGCCAAAGGTGACTTGTTTTGTTATTTACGCTCGTAGCAAAAATTTATTATATGCAGAAACTAATTAAGGGGAATTTACTAAATGTGTAAAAAATTAAATTTTGTTATCTTCAAATTTACTTCATCTGTAATCGTCATTACACTGAGGCTACCTGATGCCTCCCTACTGATAGTTACGAAAGATACAGGTAGTTAATAAATTGGCTAATTAATACTCAAACATACAGTTGAAGGTTGCCTTTACATACTACTTACAGTCGATTCAGAAGTTTTGTCAACTTTTTAACTTACTTGTTTAAATTAGTACAGGGTATGTGAATTTAAGCACTGCCGTTTATACATAGAAATGCGTACGTGTTGGGCACACGATACACAAACAACAATTAATATACTACTTGGATTTTATAGTATATGTGCTTATAGAAAATACAAAGGCAAACAGAGGTACAGTTGGGGCTATTTTACAAAAACTGATTTTTGGTATGTTTGAAGGTTAGACAATTACCCTGCCCCAATCACAATCCTAGTCCTAGTCCCAGTCCCAGTCTATTATTATTTATATATATATTATTCTTTATATTAAATATTGCAACCTACGAGCAACAACAAAGAACAAATATGTTAATTTCATTTGCAATTCTGAGGAGATTTTGCGATATTGAAAATATACATATGTATATACTCACAAATACATATGCAAATCAGTATGTACACAAATGCATTTGCAGCAACAAAGCAAAACAAGACTTTTGTTTACTCGACAAATTTATAAATACCCAACAAAATTGAAATCTATAAACTTTAAAAATCTATTTCATCGTGCATCAGTCGCACTTGTTATAATTCTTCAAGCACGTGCGCTACTTGCCAAAAATAACATGCTTAAAAGAGAATCGGCAATAATTTTTTGGTTGCCCAAAAACACCGGGATAGCGAGCAAAACACTATCGCCAATCGATGGGTGAGTACGTGACGCACTTCTCGTCTGTGCGAAAGAAAGAAACAAAAATCTCAAAACTGTTAATAATATTTTCTATGCGTGCGTACAAATACAAGCTAACACTTGTTATGTAGTGGTACAAGTGTATGTATTTCTGGAAATACAGTTATCAATATGTAGATTAGTGTTTAAATTCACGTTTTGTACCACGAACCGTAGTATATACACATGTAATTTTACATGTATAATTTTACAATCAAATTAAGTTGAATAATATGTTTCAGAAGCTTGCGACAAAATCACGTGACACTGCTGCTCATATATACCTCGTTTTAATATTTATTTGACTCAATGATTACACATTTAAATCAGAAATTAATTTGTAAACAATGCCCATAGAAACAATGAAGATGATGTACAGAGATAACGTAATTGGTGACATAAACTACGTAAATGGGTCGCTTGTTAAGCACGTCAGAAAGATGAGGCTGTGCTGCATGAGGCTGTGAGTAAACATTTTTTAGTGTCTATTGTGATAAAAATCAGCTCTAACACAAATATGTCCCGCTAGAGAGGATTGGAAAAACACATATGCAAACAGAATTCAACAGATTTAAAGCAAGGCTGTCATAAAACAAACACAAGTCTTTGTTTCTTCTTTTAATTGTATGCAACAATAAAAGTAGACAGCGATAAGATGGCTGGAAGCTTTATGACATTATGATAAGATATGAACGCATAACGTTAAAAGTGCCACTTTAGCAGATGCAATCACTTTCGTAATGACCTTATAAGTCAGCAGTTTTGAAGTGCCCTACTGAAGGAGGCACCACTCTATATTCTACGTAAGAAAAATGACCCAATATTAAACAGTTCTGAACGACTCTTTCCACAGGTTTGTATATTGTACATACGTAGTACTTAAGAATTAATGTATGCATGTGTGAATCTATCGCATGTATGTTCAAGTTGTATGTTGATCGTATATGCAAGCGTATGTGTGTGTATGTGCGTGTGCAAACGCTTGTTATACAGCTCAGTTGCATAGCGAGTGGAATTTTCCGTTCATTGTAAACACGAGATTTGTCTGTTTCCTTTGATGTGTGTGTGTGAGTATGTTTTTTTTTTTTTATTTTGTTTTTTTTTATGACGTAATAAAAGCAAAATTGGATAAAGCTGGACCACACTGCACTTCAACGTTTAATATTCCAGGCGGATGAGAAAAGAAAAAAACAGCATAAAGAAATGACGCAGTTAACAAAATGTTCGAAGTCCCAATTTAGCTGTTCTTATTGGGAGCAAGGAGTCACAGGCCTTTGTTTTTGTTTGTTTTTGCACCGAGATAATAAAGCAATGTGATAATGCTGATGGGGCGATTATTCTTAAGCAGATAAGGCAATATTACCCTCTCCATCTATCGTGGATAATTAGTTATTTAACTGTAATTAACAGTTTTTCGTTTCCTTACTTTCAACGGATTGGAAAGTTCCAGTAGCTGCACAAAGTGCATAGTAATTCAAGAACATCGTTTGAGTGTAAAAGCTGTTGTATGTATCATTTGTATATCAAGCAAATTGAGTAAATTTAAACCTATCAATTTTAATAATAAACAAAATTTTCTTGAAAGACGAATACACTCATACGACTTTTTCGTTAACAGAAAAATATACACACATACATAAAATCAAAGATAATAGGGAATTCAAACGGTTAATTTGTGTTTGCATATGTAGTGAGTTAAGTGTTGCCAGATTGTTCTATGAAGAGACGTCAAAACAGCAACTTGTTATATGTTATGTTTCCTATAAATATACGTATAAAAATTATTATTTAGGCCGCTAAAATCGATAGCTAATAAATTAACATGTTTTAGTGTTTCATTTTATTTTATTTATCATCTCCACATCCGAGCTGTCTTGGGGTGACAACCATGTACATATGATGAACAAGATGGCTGCTACGAAAAGAAAACAAAATAAACCACGCAAAACAAAGTAAAAAATTATATTTCAAAAAAACGCACATCGTATGAATATTTTTTGAAATCAATTAATTACTTTACCTACAGCCCATATCGCGCTTCGTTTCTCTTCTTTATTTGATTATGGGTACTTTTACGTGCACAAACCATCTGCAATGCTTTACATACATACATACATGTGCATATGTTTTATATATGTATGTATGAAAATGTATGATTGAAAATAACTCGTTCGTGCTACATTTTATAGTTACACCACCAGCACCGACACGAACTTTGTTAGCAATTTACACTTAAATTATATATCACTACAAATTAATTGCCATTTATTTATTGACAACCAACAACTACATATTTATATGCCACCAATTGGATTGTAACCGAATTGTAACGGTACCCATGCACTATTTATTTTACATTTTTTTTTTATCACTACAAAATCGATTTTGCACTATTTAATACTGTATGGCACCTTAGAACCATTACTTACAGTTTATTATTCATGTTTGATGGCATTTTTACACTTAATGGTTGCAACTTAACGCACAAAGAAACAAAAATTTGTTTTTTTTTTAAAGAGAAAATTTACTCTGGCTTATCGGAAAGCGTTTATAAAAACTTTGCACTTGCGATCTGGTTAGTTCGGCTGCTGAACTGTTAATGAATCAGATGGAATTTAATGAACTACACGAAAGCTGAGACATGCAAGTGAATGCTTTTAGGGTTGGACGTTGAATATTTTGAAGCTATCGACTATAGGAGTATCGATACACAATTGCGTTCCAAATTTGACATGTCAGCCGTATTTCTGATTAATCTTCAGTTGAAGGAGACGTTTATATATATGTTATCGATAGTCACGCGCTTCTAAGTTGAAGCCGATTGTAGTATTTGTTCCATCCGTAGGTTTGACTGTCGGTTTTGTAGTCTCGATTCGGAAAAAAGCAAATTAAATCTGTAAAATACGCTTTAATCAGCGCCTTTTATAACTAAAAAACCATGAGCGCCTTTCCAGGAACGTTCGCTTTTGACGAATATGGTCGTCCTTTCATCATATTGCGCGACCAGGAGCAGCAAAAGCGTATTACAGGCACAGATGCCATCAAGGTAAATTTATTATAAATTGTTTAATGGCTTGATTTGAATTGTTTATTAATGAATAATTGTTGTAAAAAATTGTTTAAAGCAAAACTTAGATAGTTTTATTTATAATAATTTTCTTTAAAATTCGTAATCAATGACGCATCGTCTACCGAACGTTCCAGATGTTCTATGCACCCGGTATTCGATTTAGTTAAAATACATGTCAAGTAAAATGATTTGTTAATAAGATAGAACATAATTGTTTATTTATATTGCAATAATTGCTTAGACTATATTACAATGTAAAAATCGATTTACAAACAATTTTTTCCCAAATGTGACGTCAGTTTAATTTTGAGGTTAAAACGCCGCACAGATGTTCGTTGTTTGCCGGTTGAGTCACGCGCATTCGAAGATTTTTTACAAATCGTATACTAAAATGTCTTTTATTTTTGTAGACGCACATTATGGCGGCTCGCCAGATTGCCTCGACATTGAAGACATCGTTGGGGCCAAAAGGTCTGGACAAGATAATGGTCAGCGGTGATGGTGATATCACAGTTACCAATGATGGTGCGACCATCTTGAATAAGATGGAAGTTGACCACGAGATTGCCAAGCTGATGGTGCAACTGTCGCAGTCGCAGGACGACGAGATTGGCGATGGTACTACTGGAGTTGTTGTTCTTGCCGGTGCATTGCTGGAGCAAGCAGAGAGCTTGATCGATCGCGGTATTCATCCAATTCGTATCGCTGATGGCTTTGAACTTGCTGCACAGTGCGCCATCAAACAACTGGAGTCGATCGCTGAAAATTTCCCCATCGATCCCAACAATAAGGAGCCACTCGTTCAGATTGCAATGACAACCTTGGGCAGCAAGATTGTAAACAAATGTCATCGTCAGATGGCTGAAATGGCAGTCGATGCTGTACTCAATGTGGCTGACATTGAAATGAAGGATGTCAATTTTGAGCTTATCAAAATTGAGACTAAAGTCGGTGGTCGTATGGAGGATTCCATGCTCGTTAAGGGTGTTATTGTGGACAAGACTTTGAGTCACTCCCAAATGCCCAAAGAGCTTAAAAATGTTAAGCTGGCCATTCTTACCTGTCCATTCGAGCCACCAAGGCCAAAGACCAAGCATAAGTTGGATGTTTCATCAGCAGAGGAATACAGAGCTCTACGCGAATACGAGCAGGAAAAATTCATCGAAATGGTTAAGCAAGTAAAGGATGCTGGCGCAACCTTGGCCATCTGCCAGTGGGGCTTCGATGATGAAGCTAATCACTTGTTGCTACAACAGGATTTGCCTGCTGTTCGCTGGGTTGGTGGTCCTGAGATTGAATTGATTGCTATCGCCACAGGTGGTCGCATTGTCCCACGTTTCGAGGAGCTTACACCTGAGAAACTGGGAACCGCTGGTCTAGTGCGTGAGCTGGGTAAGTGGAATATAATTTTGTATGTTTGTCAAGTCTGATTTTTGGTTATGTTTCCGGTATAGCTTTTGGTACATCAAAGGCCAAGATGCTAGTCATCGAGGAGTGCAAGAACGCCAAGGCTGTCACAATCTTCTTGCGAGGCGGTAATGCCATGATCATTGAGGAGGCCAAGCGCTCAATACATGATGCCATCTGCGTAGTGCGCTCCCTGGTCAGGGACTCGCGCATTGTGTATGGTGGTGGCGCTGCTGAGATCAGCTGCTCCATTGCTGTTGCAAAGGAAGCCGACCAGCTGTCTACTCTGGAACAGTATGCATTCCGAGCATTTTCCGTTGCCTTGGAGAGTATTCCTCTTGCTTTGGCTGAAAACAGCGGCCTGCATCCAATTGAAACTCTGTCGGAACTGAAGGCTAGACAAGTGGCTGAAAAGAAACCAAGCTTGGGTGTTGATTGCATGCTCACTGGCGAATCAGATATGAAGAATCACAATGTTGTTGAATCCTGCCACTCGAAGAAGCAACAGATTCTCCTGTCGACACAGTTGGTTAAGATGATACTGAAGATCGACGACGTTCGCTCTAAGAATCAAGGCTATTAATCGATATCATGCCCACAACACACTTCCAGCATCTAAAGAACAACCCCACAGCTCACACACACACACACACACACACTCACGAGCACATATAAACTTCGCTTTGCTATGCTCTCAGCACCTCCATATACTTTATCATGTGTATCTCTGTATTAATTGTTTAAATTTATTAATTAACGCAATTCTTTGGAAAGGAAACCAATTCTATAACTACCATCATCTATGCAAAGCCAATGTTTAAAAAGTTGCGTTTAACTAAAATAAATCGATACTAAAACTTAAATTGTGACTACACTTTTTTGCCGTTTATTGTGGCTAATTGCTTTTTGTTGACTTGTTCGAAGAACAGCAGACCGGCTGCCCGTTCCACTGTCTCTGGTGGCACTTGGAATACCTGGAGAGGTGTATCATTGCTGATAACCTTGTTGGGCATGATGTAGGCTTCCATGTGCAGCTTTTGATCCGTCGCTTCGCTGACGATCACCTTGTAAAAGTGGGTGGGTACGGCCACTGTGTTGGCTCCAATAACTTCATACTTTACGTACATCTTGCCGTCGTCCTCCTTGTGGGGAAGGTATAATGGTCCAGTGCAGACATAAACATTATCGTGTGTCTTTGTTAGTTTCCGCACATACATTTCAAGTGAGTTCCACGCATCACGATTGAATCCCTGACCGACTTGTGGTGCCATATTGGAAAGGAGAAATGTGTCATCACAATGCTTCTGATGGAGTCGATGGTTTCCCGCTGCGGCCATGTGTCCACGATCGTAGCCGGAACGCCGGTAGTCGTTATTTTGGGCACGGAAAAAGGGATGTATGCTTTCATCGGGTCTGAAGTCGCACTTTGCACGATCAACTGAATCGTTTTTACCCACTGACTCGGCTGTAAGGTGTTCAAACACCCAATGGGGAATTCGGTTACGTCTGTCGTAGGACAGCACGTAGTCTGATTGTGAACGCACATGATCGAGCCCGGGAAATCCATATTTCATTATCTGGGAGATACGTGATGGTGTCGCAGCTAGATTTATCTCTTTGGCAGGTATGAGTTCTGCTGCAGAGACAGTTCCAAATGTGGGGAGTCCAGGTAACCGGGTTAGAGTTCTTTGGTCGTCTCTGCTATTCAAGTGGCGCTCTGTGTAGGTGCCCAAATAAAATGCACCCAAAGCAGTAGCACCAACCGTAAAAAGACTAGTTATTTTTAGTCCACTCATTTTAGGAATAAATATATTTATCAAATTTAGGAAATAAAGCAGTCTGCAGTCAGACTATTGCACAATAAACACGCTATCATCTGTTCAAACACCAGTGTGACCAAAAGTATCAAGTACGATGAACCTATCGATATGTAAAGTCTGATCGATAGTTTAATTACAGACAAAAGCTCAATGCTTTGGAAGGAGGATTTACTTTAATTTCAATCGCTCCGCAGTTAACTATGTTTTCATTTTTTTTTTTAAGATGTACGTACAACTTTATAATAACTAGAAAATTGTACGTCAGCACGATACTGTCATTAAGTACAAAACGCGTGTGTTTTAAAATTAATAAGTTAATTAGTGTTTTATTTTTATTATGACGGAAAATGATATCCAATCTCATTGAAAATCACAACGACATATTGCATCTTGGGCAACAGACAAACGGTGAGAACGCTTTTTCGTCATTGTTACAAGTACATACACATTGTTAAGATCTAAGAGGGTAGAGCGGGGGCGACTTACAACTATTGGAAAATCAGATAATGGGAACTACATAATAAGCTTTCCCGTGCTGCTAGCACGTCTCCTTGTTACAATCAACGAAATTGCTAAATTCTGTGGCATTTGGTGGGCCTTCACTGTACAGGTACGTGACCGGCCAGAGGCGTGCAGCGGCAAAATCACTTACACTCTGCAAGCCTCCGGGCCGGGGTGGATGCTGGGCATATTCAGTGCTCGCCGCACTTGTTTGCTGATGCTGTGGCTGATGCTTCTGTTTCTGCTTGGAGCTGGCCAGCCCCAGATTTGAGTGTGTTGGCTTTGTGCTATTGCTTCCCGGATAATAACGATCACTGCACTTGCGCCATTGGTCAGCCTCGTCGCCCACAAAGCACCTGCAGGAGTTGCAAATTATAAAATTTGAAATTTCTTTAGAATCAAAACATCCCCACAAAAAAATCTTACCAGGGATAGTCGAAGCCGCGACTGTAGCCACAGGGATGATCTGTCTTGCAGCAATAGTCCCAGGAGCCAACCTCAGAGCCATCGGTCTCACAGGAATAGAAGCCAGTTATCAGATTCTTTTCGCAGGGACTTGTGCGTCGACAGGGCTTGCCGGAGACCGTGTAATGCCGCCAGGCAACGTCGCCTTCGTTCCGTTCGATTTGAATGAAAAGTTAGTTTAAGGATTTCACAGTTCGATACAAGGAACAAACCCGTTAAGCATGCGCAATTTACAGAACATTTGGTTAGTAGAACACTTGGGGGGTGGGGGGTGGTGAGTACTTGGATTCGTCTTACTTTTGAGGGGGGGTTACTTTTGGGGGGTACTGTACATGCTAGTGGACGTTATTTACATTCTCCGCAATTACAAACTAATTATTAAATTTAATTCTAGTCACTAGTTGCTAAGTTTTGAGTTGAAGGGTGGGGTGGAGGGGTGGTACTGCGGCTGTGGCCAGCGAGTTATTTACACATTGATGGACGTGCAACATTTTAAGATAGTCAGTTTACCAGGTTCCCGGAATATGTCCATTCGCCTGTCGTTGTTTACCCGCGATCCACCGATCGTATTAACCTTATCGCGACACGTCCAATCGAAAGGATTCCATGCGAAGAGCCAATAGTCGCGATCCTTGGTGTGCGTGTAGTGCACATCAAGCTTGAGTTCCGTCTGATCCAAGTCAGACATTTCACAATTGAAGGACTTGGCATGTGACCTGCAATGCAATTCACTTAGTTGGTCATTAATTAAGGATCAGCCACATCCTTGACCTACCCGAAACTGAAGGCATAGCACTTGAACGGCGTCGTCTCCCTGAAGCGTATGCACTCCTTCTTGCAGGCCATCTCCGAGGGCACCGAAATGACCTTCTTTATTGCCGGCGGCAGGAGTCTGGCCGGTGAGCCGTATCCCAGGTAGCAGACTATGGAAGACATGGTTAGTTCTGGAAAATTGGGTTTGAGGTTGGGCGCTTACGTTTCTTGTGCTTCTCATCGACTATGGGCTGTATTTCGCATCCATGTCCATAGCTCGCACGCTCGAAGATATCGAAGGCGGCGTCCAGTATGAGATGACGCTCCTTGTCCATGTCCCGCACCGGCCAGTCGCTCAGCTGGCAGTTGTCTATGACACCCGCATGACGCTGTTGTCCATAGCGGAAGGCGAAGGCGCGGCAGCTGAACTTGGAGGATCGGATGCACTCCATCTCACATTCGCCCACTGTGCGGACGGTCAGGGAATCGCGTACAATCGACTTGAAGAACCGCGTGGCATCGATGGCGCGGAAGAAGCACTCTGGAAGGCACAAAGATTAAGATCTATCCATGCGGTGGACGAAGACGAAACTTACGTGCATTCCTGGGATCGGAGAGCGCTGTGCTGGGTCCATCGCTGCGTCGTGGCGGCTGCCGGCACACATCCATGTCGTCCGCCATTGAGTAGATGTCGTAATCGCGATCGGGCTCGATGTCCACATAATAGTCCAGCATATTGACGGGCCTGTCGCAGAGCATACAATTGTCGCGACCCGCCTGGTTATACCGATAGCTGAAGGTGTGGCATATGAAACTGGGTCGCTGGTCGGAGCACAAGCGTTCGCACTCAGTCAGGGTGGGTACATTGAAGGCGTGCTTTACGGCGGCTTTGTGCAACCGAAACCCTTCACTGGTCTTCGCCGAGCACTCTGAATGGGAACAGGGATTGGTCATATGGGGCAGGAATGAATACATTGATGTCCAAGTCTCACTTACCATCTGGTCCAGGTCTTCGGGTCCATTGCTGGCGATAGTCGTTCCTATCACGTGGATATTCCCCGTCATAGCTGGAGCCGGGATACCGGAGTATTGCATTGGATTCACGTGGTGGCTCCCTGTGCGGTGCTCCCAGCTCGAAGTAGTTGAAGGCATGCGCATCCTTACGGCGCTGCGATTCCGACTGCCCCCAGTAGGAGCTGTGCTTACTGCTGCTGCCGCCGTAGCTGCCACCATAGCTGCCCCAGCTCTCTTCAGCTCCAATCAGATATGGAACGAATTTATTGGGTTTCTTGTAGGCGATGCTTCCGGGCGTAGGTCCGTCGCGGTCGAGGTAGTTGTGGGCAGGTCCGGACGCAGGTGGTCCCGGCGGAGGGGCTGGTCTGCTGTCGTGCGGCCGATAGGGCGAGTAGTCGTGACCCGGACGATAGGACGGGCGGTATTTGTCTACTCTGTCGGTTTCTGGACGCGGTGGCCTATAGGCGGATCCATCGTATCCCGAGCTGCTTGGCAGTGCTTCCCAGCGATCAGGTCTATAGCGGGATGGTGGCTCGGGTCGCGAAAGATCGTGCCTATCGATGTAATCTGGACGGGAGCCGGAATGATCGCCGTAGCTGCTTGGAGGTGTGTGCCCAAAGTAGCCGGAGCTCGAGCCGTGCGATGAAAACTCATATGATGAGGACGAGGATGACGAATGGGAGCCGTGATACTCAGTGGAAAAAGGACGATGCTCGTAAGAACTGCCTGAAGGACCGCGATAGTGATCCAGAGCTGTGCTGCTCTGTGGAGGTGGTGGGCGGTAGTGATCCCTGTCGCCGTAGCTGCCACTGCCGCTGGGACCAGGACCGTAGCTGCCGCTGCTGCTTGGCTTGAAGTAAACGGGATTGCTGCTGATGGGACCCTTGGAGCAATCCTGGCAGATGTTCCGACGACAGCTGCTGGGCGCATTGCGATCCCTTTCATAGTAGTCATAGTCCGGATGCCTGAGCAGATTGGAGTCGCGACGATTGGCGCTCGAATAGAGATCCATTTGGGACAATGGTATCTCGATGAGCTCACAATCACCCTGACCATGTCCAGATGGATCCAGGCGATAGTTGAAGCCCTCGCACATAAAGCGCTTCTCATGGCCGCACTCCCGCATGCACTCCTCCACCCGCTCGCAGGAGATGGAGCGACGCACCCAATGCGGCGCTATACGCTTACCGGCCAGCACACGCCGGAAACAGGCTGCAATGCAACACAACAACAACAACAACAAAGATGAAGATGCGCAGATGCAGAGATGCGGAGATGCACGAGTGCAGAAAACAAGCTGAAGATGCGGCATATTGACGCAATCGAAGCATTCGCCGTCCTCTGTACCCTGGCACCCAAAATACAACAAAAAACACACAAAAGCAACAACAACAACAACAGCAGCAGCAGCAACAGCAACAGCAGCAGCAACAAAAAACACATCCAAGAAACATAAGCAAAAAAAATGAAGTCAGTGAAGCGTTTGAAACGCGCGGCGGCCAGAACCCAAGATCGGGGGCTTCATGTTGCTTCATGTTTTTGCCATCACATCCGCTGCTGCTGTAAATTATGTTCGAGTCATGTTTTGCGACGCCATCGGACACTTGAAGGTACAAGCAGAACCGCCCCCTCCCCCCAGTCACTCCCCCCCATCATCCCCATCCAGCCAACCAAACACCCTAGATCAGTCCACGCTCAGCCTTCGCGCGAGATAATCTCTGGAAAATTGCCCCCAAATGGCTGAGCTCTTGCTTCTTCTTCTTCTCCTCCTCCTCCTCCTCCTACTTCTTCTCCTCCTCCTTCTTCTTCTTGTTTTGGAAATTATGTAAATTATCCGCGTACGCACGAAAAGTGTCTCTTCCCCCAGTCCATTGACCAAGTTATGATCTCCTCCCCTCCTCCTCCCCCCTTACCTTTGGCATCCTCAACAATGATAATCGTGCTGCTTATTTCGCTGCCACTGTGCCGCGTAGGACTCACGAATTTGGCGCTGCCGCCGGAGCTGCCCCAAAGCAACAGCAGCAAGAGCAGCGTCAGAAACGGCGGAGGCAGCGGCAGCGGCGGTGGCAGCGAGAACTGAAAAGCCTTTGGGAAACGCATTGGAACGCGACGCAGCGAAGCACCAAAGCCGAAAAAATGATATATATATTTTTATATAATCGCGATGGTATTTAATTCTTTGGATTATGAATTTTTTTATTGCCAACTTTTTTTTAATTTATTTATTTTTTTTTTGTTTTTTATTTTATTGTGATGCTCGTGGGTTACGTAAGCGCGTTCAGTGTTTGCATCAATTTGAATGTCAATATGCAGGGAATGAGTACACGAACGCAGGCGCAACAGCCATTACACACGCGCACACATACACGCACAAATACACGCACACATACACGCACATACGTACACACGCACTGACCAAGTTCTGTCGCTGTGTTGTGTGGAGCACCCGCAAACAGGATACGTATTTCCGTCGAGTATTTCCGGCGATCTCCGACGCGCTGCGATGGCGATTCTAATGGCGAATGAGCGGCTTCTGTGGTCAAGCTTGCGGTTTTATACGATATTTGAAAACCGCGCGCGATTTTTCCGCTGCCGCCGTGTAGGCGGTGGGAAAAGCTTTTCTGACAAGGGCGAGAGCTTTTCAAAAATTCGGTCTATTCTCTCGTCTGGCTTCTGGCATCTGGCGTCTGGCTTCTGGCCATTATTAAGATGCCGACGGGGCGTCTGTGGGTGTTTTTTTTTTTTGAAGCCTTGGAGCGCGGTTTTAATTGGTGTTTTTTGGGTATCAGTTTTTTTTTATCTTCAGTTTAAGATGAAAAGCCCAAGTGCAAATATGGAAAATATAACTAAATTTGCAGCTAAATTTATTGTATGTGTACCCAAAGCACAATCAGCGGCAACGAAGCGTGACAAGACTCCAGTCAAGGATTCCCGCTATGAACTAATTTGATTTCATTAAATCAAATTTGTTTATAGCGGGAAACAAAAAAGAATTTAGATCTGAAGATTCATTCAAAACCGTGACTCGGTATATAGAGTATATATATTATATATAATTTCTAAAACTGAAAGTATCTCTGGGTGATAAATTTAAAAAAATATATTCTATATATACTGCATATAAAATCGCAATTGGGCAAACCCCAGAAATCGTTCAAGTGCATCTAATTATGACAAAACTTATTAATTAACTCTTCTTCTTCTTTTTCATTTTAAAACCGGATATTAAAAGTTAATACGTCGTTAAATACTTTCAACAAATCGAAAATAATTTAAATTTTGTTCCCTAAGTGTTTATTTCTGATCAAAATATCTTTATATAATATTTACGTTTGTTTTTTAAGTCTTTTTGCTGTTCGTTGTCTAAGTCTTTTAGCAGTTTGTTGTCTAAGTCTTTTAGCAGTTTGTTGTCTAAGTCTTCTTGCAGTTCGTTGTCTAAGTCTTCTTGCTGTTCGTTGTCCAAGTCTTTTTGCAATTCGTTGTCTAAGCCTTCTTGCAGTTCCTTGTCTAAGTCTTCTTGCAGTTCGTCGTCTAAGTCTTCTTGCTGTTCGTTGTCGAAGTCTTCTTGCAGTTCGTCGTCTAAGTCTTCTTGCAGTTCGTTGTCCAAGTCTTTTTGCAATTCGTTGTCTAAGCCTTCTTGCAGTTCCTTGTCTAAGTCTTCTTGCAGTTCGTCGTCTAAGTCTTCTTGCAGTTCGTTGTCTAAGTCATTCGTTTTCTTAGCCCTTCAATGGCAGTTTGTTGTTTAAGTCTTTTCGTTTTCTTAGCATTTCTGTTGCAGTTTGTTTTCTAAGTCATTTTGTTTTCTTGAAGTTTGTTGCCTAAGTCTTTCACAGTCTTGCTCCGCTCAAAGCGCCCGTAGCATCTTAAACGCTGGAATAACACACATTATGCATATTTTTTAGTTTTTCCAGTCGAATCTGTAGATTTTTATCAATTACATTGATCATCGTTTGGCCCCCTCCCCGCACCGACATTTTTTTTATTTTTGTCTATTCGCCCCTTATGAGTTGTGGTCGCCGCAGAAAAACGGCAGACAATCTGAGCGCATTTCCGTTTCTTAATCAATGTCAGTGCTGTCATTTCAATGGCCGTTCGCGGCTGCTTTTTGTGCATCAAATGCATTGGGTGCATGGGGTGCATCGGGCTGGGTGTTGGGTGTTGGGTCTGCGGATTTGCATACAATGCCGCCTTACGGGGCGCTTGTTCAAGTGCAGCTGCTCTTGCACAATTCTTGGTCGCATAGCCGAAAAATGGAAGTTCTTGCCAAGCTTAAGCTTCCGCTTCGGCATGGCATGGCCCCCAAGTGGGTAATCGTATTATCTTGAAATTAAGAGCCAAGTCACAGACCGATCTGTCCCACGGCCAATAGAGTCAGCCAACTAACTAGTTAGTTACTTGGTTAGTTAGTTACTTAGTTAGTTAGCTAACGCGCACGAAGACAAACGATTTAATTATAGCCAGAAGTTGGATCGCTGTCAGTTCTACGTGTAACCAGCAATTTTGAACTTGGCTTATGTCACCTCATGATATCAAGCCGAAAGTTCATGTACTTCGTCACACTCGAGAGACCCAAAAGGAAGTCGAGACCAATTCAAATCACAAATTACTCTTTGATGAGTTGGCAGCATTATTTTTAGGATTGTCATAAATCTCCCGCTCACCCGACAACTAGATTAACTTTTCTAGCCGCCACACCCATGACATCATGTGCCACAAGTGGCCGCCACACACAGTTCTGGCTTTTTCTAACGCATCTTTTGTTTACTCTGCGTAATCCTGGCCTAAGATGACAGCCAACTCCATGTTCACTTAGGCTAAGACCCCCCTGACTGTTTATTAATTTTAAAATAATAATTTTAGCTTATTTTTTGTAGCAAAAAATTATAGATGATTTTCTTTGTTTTTTTTTTTTTTTTAGACTCCTAAGAAAATTGTTGCTGTTCCTTTAAAAAATATTTTTATACTTTTTTTAAATATTTAAGAAGTTTGAGTAATTATTTTTTTTGGTCAAATTTTAAGTTAGAAAAATATTAAAAAAAATAATGTGATGGAATCTGCGCCTAGCTTGCAATTTGATTTCAATAATAGAATAAATTTTTATATGAATTAATTTAAATTTGTAGCTAGCTAATTTAATTTTTTAATTTATTACTTGGCTTTCTAAATAATAAATTTATTTTTTTTAGCTTGTGTATATTTTCTAGTTTAGTTCCTTGTGTATATTTTCTAGTTTTATCCCCTTATTTTTATGTAGCCATTTTATTTAGGTAAATAATTTCCCTATTTAAAAACAAATTATATTATATAATCATATATATTAAGCTTCCATCAAACTCTAGCATCTTTCGTCTTATAGGTTTATAATATATAATATATATTCCTTATTAGAATCACTCCTATTTATTTTAAATTTTTTATTCTGATATTTTAACTTATTATTTTTTGATTATTATAGTTTTAGATTATTTATCCTTTCTCAAATTATGCTCTCGATATATTTTTTATTTTTTTAAATCTCCTCTTTGATCCTCGAAACTTAATATTAAAATATTTTTTTTATTTTTTTTTTAATCTCTTTTTCAATTCTAGAAATTTAATTTTTATATTTTTATTTTTAATTTTTTTAAAATCTTCTTTTTGGTTCTAGAAATTAATTAGTAATTTTTTTATTATTTTTTTCTAATCTCCTTTTCGCTCCTAGAAATTGAATTTTAATATTTTCAGTTACTGAAAAATATAAAATATTTAAAATTTAAATTATATATATAACAAATTTAATTTAAATTCTTAACTGATGCAACTTAATGACTTGACATTTCCTGAGGAATTCTTGAATCCTTGAAAAGAGTTTCTTCTCTGCTTTTCTGCAACTTGTCTCTCTTTAAAATCTTGAATCTATAATTTATTTATTTAATTATTTAATTATTTATTTTTATTTTTATTTTTTTTATAAACTTTGACCGAGATTTTTGTGAGTTTTATTCATTTGTTATTTCCCTAAGCACCAAAAGCTCTGGGGCTTTGTTTTTGTTTTATTTTATTTTTAATTTTTTTTTTTTATTTTATGTTTTTTTTTAGTTAATGTTTTTTTTTATGTTTATGTTTTGGTACATGCAACTGTGGAGAGTCCACTGTCCACTGTCCACTGTCCGCTGTCCACCCACTCGACGAGAGACTGCGCTTTGTGCTTGGCTAATGGGTTTTTAGTTTTGTTACACGAATAAAAGCCACCCAAAAATGTGGGTCAGCTGCGTCTCTGCTGTGCCCCGTACGTAATGAGTTTTAATTGTGCCCAATGTTAATTCTATTCTAAAATTTTAGTTGTTACGATTAACCGCTTCCGCACCCGCCACTGCCCTCTGGTTAACTGGTTAACTTGTCGCGAATCCAAGTTAGTTGGGACATTTTTTGAGGTTGACGTAAAAATAGCTAAAACTTGGATCCACTTACCACTCGTCTCGTCCATGGGATAACGATCACGATCTCGGTCACTGGCCACTGGACGATCTGTGGAGATTGACAGGAAGAAGAAGAAGAAGAATAAAGTAAATATATAGAGTACGGTAAAACTTCCGTTATGCGACACTCACGCTTGTTGCCGTTCGTGTAATCCTCCGGGTTGAAGTAGGTGGAGATGGTCTTGTCGTCATCGTAGCCATTGTAACCTTCGGGCCGCATGGCACTGCCATTGCGACGCACATACTCATCTCTAGGGGGCGGCGGTGGGGGTATTCTGTCGTAGGCTGGTGGGCGTGCCGAGGAACCGGGACCTGGGCCATAGCCGTTATCGGTGGGCGCCTGCTGTGGAGGATCGGGTCTATTGGTGTAGTCCGGTCGCGGTTCACGGTGTCCATCATAATTGGATGTAGGTCGCATTCCGTCGTAGTTGGGTGTGGGTCGTGGTCCGTCGAAATTGGGCGGCGGCGGTCGTGGTCCGTCGTAGCTGGGCGAAGGACGTGGGCCATAGGCGGGCGGCGTTGAGCTATCGTAGGGACGCGCTGGCGATGGACGTGGATATTCGGGTCGATCATTGCTAAAGTCCGGCCTTGGTCCATAGCTGGGACGATCGGAAGCTGGACGATGCGTGGTTGGGGAATAACGTTCCGGCATGCCGTAGCTATAACCATTGCCATAGCCCAGGCCAAAGATGGGACGTGGTGGTCCATTCGGTGTGGGTCGTGGCCCGTCGTCATTCACTGGTCCATACGATGGCCTGTAACGTTCGTCCACCTCGGGGGCATTCGAGGCATAGCCACCGGGTATGTAGACGTCGTCGTTGGGCGCCGGATAATTGTGCTCGTAGAGTGTGGGATACTTGAAGAGGGGGTAGATCTCATGGGAGAAATACAAACGGTCGCCGACACCCGGCGGCGGCGGAGATGGACCCGTGAGCGGTGGCGGTGGTGGTGGTGGCCGAGGGTGGTCGGTGTTTGGTGTGGGATTCACAACCAGCACAGGGGTGTTGCCCACATCCAGTGGTCGATTGGGCAGATTCACTGGCGTTACGCCCGTGCTGATGGGGCTCGGTGCTCCGTCGAGCTGCCCAATCGAGTTGTCGCTCAAATCAAAGCAATTCGTTTTGCGCGCATACAAATCAAAGTCGGGATCGAAAATGACACCGCCCGGGCGCCCACCGGTGCCAGCGTTGCCACCATTGCCTCCACCGCCGCTGCCCCCGTTGCCATACTGTTCCGATGACAACTGACATGTGCCGTTTCCGCGTCGATGCACACTGCAATTTGGCCAAAGCCAAAGCATCAGAGGCGAACATCAGCGTTGGGTAATCGCAATCGCAATCGGCCCAAAACTTACCCGAACGAGATGGCCTGACACTTCTCCCCCGCCTGTAGGCACTTCTCCTTGCACATCGTCAGCGAATTGGTGTCTTCGGTCCGGAAAGTCTTCTCAAATGGCAGCATCGCCTCCAAAGCGATCCGCTCAAAGCAGTCTGCAAAGCAAAATGAATGCAAATTGGTAACAACAATTGGCCAAAAGTTCACTACACTCTATTACACAATCGGCAACCGCCCCCCCACCCAATATTACAGATATGCGGGGCGTGGCCGTAGAACAAAAATTCACATTCGAATTACCATTGGCGTTGGTTTCAGGTGTTTTAGGTGTTGGTGATGGCGGTGATGGCGATGGCGATGGCGTCACCACAAGCAGCACTTGCACTTTCAAGGCCACTTGCGGAGTGCCCAGCCAGTGCTCCACCGTACGGTAGGTTAGTTTTATTGGCTCCCCAATTGTCTCCCCAATTGTCTCCCAGGTGATTGTTCACAATTTGTGCGCTTTGTTCTTTATTTAAATTAGAAAATCTGTGCGGCTTGCGTGCCGCGTGGACGCAGTTGACTGCCATTGGCCCATGTGTGGCCCATAGTTAGATGCCAGGTAATGCCGGCTAATGCCCAGAGCACTCCAGCAGCATTTCCAGCAACAACCACCACAGATCTCCGGCCAGCCCATGAATAATTCAAAAAGGTCAAATCCCAACTAACAAAAAGACCTTTGTCGCTTTTCTGTGGCCAATGTGGGTAATGCATGATGGATTGGACCCTCGGTTTTATGATCTTTTCAGTGGAACTCATAAATTTAACTCTAAACTGGACTCTAATTGTTTATCAGAAATTAAAATAGATAATGTATAGATAATAGATAATGTCATGGATCGGATAAACAGGTGGAATTTATGACAGTCTCTAAAGTCTCAATTTGTTGGTGGCTGTTGAGGGAGGAGATTGGTTTGAGTCCAGCTGCATCAAAGTGGGAAACTCCTTGAAGGAATTCTCGGCATTTTTAGGTGTGTGCACACTTTTTTTAAATATATATAAAAATAACCACTTTTTGGGAATAGTTTTAAGTGGTTTTTATTATTCAGATTTGTAATTTACTATTGATAAATGGCTGATATCCTGGGAGATATTCTAAGATAGCTTTAGCTTCTGGCTGAATATCATATTAAATCTCTGGACGAAGTATTTAGCATTTTTATGTGTGTACACACTTTTTTTAAATGTGCGCAATTTAAGAATAGATCTTGGGAATTTTAAGTAATCAGATTTCAAATCTCGTAGATATATAAAAGATATCCTGTAGGATATTCAATTAATTAAAAGAAGCTACCATATAAAGAGGAAAGTTTCAAAGTTGTACAGAGATTGAGAGTGAGAATAAGAGTGAGAGCGAGTGGGAGAAAGAAAGGGAGGAAGAGATAGTGAGAGGAAGTGGGAGAGGGAGAGGAAGTGGGAGAGGGATTAGATAAAGTGACTACATTATATACCATCGTTCCACATCTAAATCCTCCATATTAAAAGTTTATCTTAACAAAACGTCTGCCTTACCCTGGGAACACTTTAAAACTCAACATGTGTTGAGAAACCTAAAACTCCCCTTAAAAATTGTCCCATTACAACAATTAATTACACAGATAATATACACACACACACATATGCATATATTACTGTTAACTATTACCGTAATCTAGTGAGAGTTATAATGTCTGGGCCGGTCACTTACCATTTCGTGCCGAGACCAACTGATTATCCACTGTGAGCGTTGCGGCTGGCCGCCAGAGCAACTGCAGCATCCCAAGCCATAGAATTTGCTGCCTGAGTCTTGGGGTTATCCTCTGGCACATTGTGGATGCTTGTGCCGACTTTTCACTTTGTAAACGTGGAAAATGAATTCCTTATTTGTATTAAAGTTTTTGTTGTAATTTTTAATTTTTAATTTGTTTTGCTTTTTTTTCTGTGTTTATTTATTTTTGTCACTTAGTCACTTCCTTTGGCATTGCGTTTGGTCGGGAACTGTTTGGATCGCTGGGAACGTTGGGACCGTTGGGAACGTTGGAAACGTTGGGAACGTTAGGACCGTTGGGACCGTTTGGCCGTTGAGCCGTTGGAACCGTTTGGCTTGACGGGAGGTTGGCAACTGAAAGACAGTGAAGAGCGCACGAGGCGTAGAAACCTTCTGTTTCTTAATCTTCACTCGATCGACTCTTTCTTTCTTTCTCCTTTCTTTTCTAGTTTTCTTTGCGTTAAGTTCGCGTGCCGATGGTCTTCATTTCATCTTCATCTTCATCTTCTTCTTCTTCTTATTTTATTGTTTCTATATTTGCGTTTTGATGTTTCTGTTTCTGTTTCTGCTTCTGCTTCTTTCGGCTTTCGCGTTACGTTTCGCTACTTTTCACATTCTTTTCACCGTTAATTATATTGCCAAAATATGCAGATCGTGGAAGACGATGAGATGATGGGATGATGGGATGATGGGATGATGAGACGATGAGATGTGGGATCGCTTTTTAATGGGCTCTTCCCGGGTGCTAAATTTAGTTTATGTTTGGAAAAGTTGCCAACACAATTAACACAACTATCTATGTATGTGTGTGTGCGGGTGTGGGAGTGCGTGTGATTGCGTGTGTGTGTCAATAACCCGAATCCGAGCTCTTCTATAGCAACTTCCTTGATGTGCCTCCAACTTTAAAGTTCTAACGCCTGTGGAGGAGCCTATGACCTTTCGACCAGAGTTTTGGCCACTTGGTAATTAAAAAATTTTGAATGACAAAGTGTTCAGCAATGCGTAAATACAATTGCCATCATTGCCGTCGTCGCAGTTGGCCAAATGTTAAAAGAGAAGACAAAAGCAAAGCAGCAACAAAAAATCAAATTCCAAATGTATAAAAAAAAAAACAAAAACAAATCCCAAATAAAGAAAAAAGAAAAAAAAATTAAATAAGCCGCACATCGGATAAAAGTTTAATTATTGCCCAGCAAGAGACCGAAAACAAGACGGCAATTAATTTATTATGACAGCTTGAGAAAAAATAAAAATGGAAATAAATAATTTGCGAAATTACCAAAAACTTGAATCTTCAACCCAAAGCTCTCTAAACGCTAGAAATTCAAGTAGGGTGCCGGGTAGGGTGTCTGTTTTGTATATAAAAATTTCACTGATTATTGTTCTTGTTTTTTTTTTTGTCCGCTTCTGGGGCGAATTCTTAGCGTCTTTCCGCTTCACATCGGCGGAAAGAAGCTAAAGCTGAGATCTAACGGTAAATTTGATTAGCAAAGCTTCCGTTGAGCTTTGACACCTTGCAAGCGCGGGTAATATGGTTAATGACAAGAAAGCTCGCACATAGCAAAGCATCCACACCCACACACACACACACACACACACTTACATGCAGATACACACATACACGTGCAGTTATACAAATTTCTGAGTGCAGCGAAGTTTCAATTAACTTTTTTTTTATTTATTTTTTCCTTTTTGTTTTTTTTTATTTTTTTTGCATTTACTTTTTATTCTTTAGGCTTAGTTTTGTTTCTATTTTTCTTTTGGTCTCTCGATTCGCTGTGATTCGTTTCGTTTCGCTGCGACTCGAAACTCGAACGCCGATCCGCACTCGCTAAACAATTGAAACTGAATAAAAATTCTGATTTAGTTGTATTCGAAACTCATCGGATGAGCAGAAAGCAGTTCGAGGCGCGACTGCGCTGCTAGCAGCAGCGGCAGCACCAGTGGCAGCGTCGGTGGCAGAGCCAGCAAGCGGCAACAGCATCGCACACTTTTGTTGCCGTCGTTTAGTTGTTATTTCTATCGTTGTTGTTGCTGTTGTTGTTGTTGTTGTTGTTGTTGTTGTTGTTGTTGTTGTTAGTGTTTACGTCGTTTAGATTTGAACTCGAGTTGAAGTTGAAGTCGGAATCGGAGTTGGAGTTGGAGTTGGAGAGGAGACGCCGCTGGAGGCAGTGAAGTTTGGCGCTAGAGATCATCATTATCGTCATTAGCATTGCCTCCGCTGCGCCCACACTTGTTTCGGGATTGGACTCGGGCTCTGACTCTTGGGGCGCTACACGGGTGGCAGCCTGGCGCTTACCTTAGGGGCAACGCTGCTTCTGCGTCTGCTGCCAGTTCCCAGTTAATAGCCCCCGGCAATGACTCACGAAAATGTGAACTGTAACTAGGAATTGAAATGCTTAGAAAGTCGCAGCTTAGATACTCTATTAAAAAAAAATTAAATAAAAAAAAAATTTTAATTTATAATAAATAAATAATCCTTTATCCTTGAGTTTATCTTTTTTAAATCAGTCAAAATTTTAGAGGCCTTTTTTTTACTTTCCAAAATAAATTTCAAAAAAGAAGCTGCCATTTTTTTTTCAGATTTCACTTAGCTTTTATACCATAGAGTGTATAGTGTATAAGGAGTCATTGTGTGTGTTTGTGTGTGTGTGTGTGTGTGTGTGTTGGGTGTTCGCAATTAGAAGCAGGTGCTTGGCCGCAAGAAGCTGTTGAGGAATTAGTAGAGCAGCTGAATTAGAACCAACTTCTTGGGTAGAACTTGGGAAGAGTCTACTCTATTGCCGTCTCTTTTACTCCTGCGCCACGGACCGTTGGCTATGGTGAAAGACTGGAGACACCTCAAGCCCAAAGCAATACGTATACAGAGTTGTCGCTTATTGAAGCCTAACTTGGGTCGTTTGGGTGCTCCAACGATCTCTGAAGCGTTAATTGGTGCAAGTTTTCACTGCAGCAACCAAAGTAATCAGTGTGTGTGTGTAGGTGTATATACATGTATATGTGTATATGTGTGTGTGTGTGAATTTACTTTTTAGTTTTTTCTACTTATCTTTGTTTTTTTGTTTTTGGAGGGCCTCATAATTGGCGACACCTTTAAGTGCCGACCTTGTCATGCTCGCTGACGTCGTCTAATTCAGGCCGGGGCTGTTCTTCATCAGCGCTTCGGCAACGAGCGGCGCTTCCATTTCGACTACGACTTCGACTTCGACTTCGACTTCAATTTCTCTGCCAGCGTCGACGTCGATATTTTGGCAGCGTCGCTGCCAACGCGTGCGTATCGAGCGAGCAGGAGGAGAGGCTGTTCCAAGAGCTACAATTCTTTGAAGTGAAGTCTCTCAGGCTGATCTCATTCTAGACTAATTTGCATAAGAACCAGGAATTCCCTGGAATCTCGTTGATGTTGGTGTTGGGTGCAGCCGCTGGCCGCAGGTCGTGCCCCAAATTGCCGTGAGATTAGCAAATGGGAACACCCAAAGAAGCCAACAAAATTAACAAATTGAATTTGTTTTGAAAAGATTGCACAATATATATATATATATATATACATATCTATATATATTCAAATATTTTGGTCTGCGCTAGATAAGGGGGCGGGGCAGCGTGTGCTCCACATTGGCTCCACATTGCGTGTCAGTGCGGCCAAATGGCTGTCCCTCGCGGTGGCTATCAAAAATCGCATCAGAAATCGTTCAAAATTCAGTCGGCGATCAACGAGTGGACTACGCGTAGCGCCTCTCAAGTAAGTCAGCAACAAATGCAACAACAACAACAACAACAACTATAATTACAACAACAATCAAAACAAGCAGCAAAACAACAGTAACAACAACAACAACGACTTGTCCAAGACTTGGACTGCATCAAAGATCACGTTTGCAGTGTGAAAAATTTCAATACGCAGCGCGTGTCTAAGTCAGATATTGGACGGGGGATATAGCCGATGGCGTCGATAGCGTCGCATTGTCGGTATCGGGCCCAAGGAGCATGTAACACCAGCAGCTAAATTGAAGCTTCAGATTGAAAGCGAATTGAAAACGCAGCTCAGGCCATCAATTTCCAACCCGTCGATTGGGTAAATCGCATAAATTTATCAAAGGTGATTGACAGTTGTGGGCGAGCAGGAAACGCTGCCTCGGATTATAGATGATATAGGGGATTGGGTATTATAATTTTAATATAATATTGCAGTTGTTTCTTGTTTTTTGTTTTCTAAGCGCTTCGATCTCAAGGTCTGGCATTCTGTCGAAGATTGACTGTTCCAGGAATAGAAGTGAGAACAGAATCTAAGGGCCTTCTGCGTGTTTCTGGTTCAAAGGTATAAATGTATAGATGCATAGGTATAGGTATAGGTGCATAGGCATAGGTATTGGGTATTAGGTAAAGGTATAGGTATAGGTATAGGTGTTAGCTATAAGTCTGGGAATAGCAAGACGTATATAAAAATAGGTATAAGTAGAGGAAAAGGTATAATTTGAACCTCAGATGTAAAACAGTTTATGTTTGGGAAACAGATGTTGGTATAGGGAAAATGATATAATAGGTATAAATTTAGAAGGGTATAAGTATAATTATAAGCAATGGTATAAGCTGGGAATAGTAACAGGTGTTTAGGTATGGATATAAGTAGAAGTTATGGTACAAGTTACAGCTTTTATGTAAAAGTGTTCCCATTTAGGTAACACATGTGGGAAGCAGCCATAATTATAGGTATAAATGTCTAGGAGTATATAGTTGGTATTAATATGAAAACAAAAAGGTAGTCAGTTAGTCAGAATAGTATAGATTGGTATAAATATATAATACACACAATAAAAAGTTCAGTTTACAAAAAGTGAAGGTTTGGGTGAAGTACTTAGCTAAGTGTTCCCACAGACGAGCACTTAGAAACAGGTGTGGGCAGGGGAATGGATATGTCCATAGATGCTATAATAAATATGTTTGGAATATTTTAGTGTTATTTATAAGGCTGAAAAGAATTATAGGTTCATGACAAAATATTTGAAGCCGGACTAATACTGACTTACCCTTAGATGAACTCCTCTTTTTTGCTGTCAACCCAAATAGTCGAAGAACGCGAGTGTTCCCAGGGGAATACTTTTGATTACTGGAATTAAAGCAAGTCTTAAGAGAGCTTTTAGAGAACATGTATTTAATAAATTTAATAAAAATAAATAAATTTTAATTTTAAAGTAAAGAATTGAATTTCTATTTTATTTTATTTAATTTTAATAACTTTATTTATTTTGAATTATTTATATTTTATTTATTTATTTTTAATTATTCAATTATTACTTTTTTTATATTTTTTATTTATGTTTAAATATTTTCTTTTTATTTTTAAAATTATTTTAATATTTTAATTTTAGGAAATTTTAAAAATTTAAAATTTAAATTTTAAAAAACAATGTAATTACAGCAGTTAAAATAAAATTCTTGGAAATTCAATAACAAATAAGTTTTCCTACGTCTTGAGACGTCCTTGGATTTGCTGTAGGTCATAAAACATATTCGAGTCTTAATAAATGTAATTTCAATATGCCGATGTCTATAATATTCAAGATGTATAATTAGAATCGACCTTATAGCTATGCTAATACCCAACAATATTTTCGTATAGCTGCCAAAATAATGCAGTCCGTAGAGTCGATGCCAGAGAGGTATAAACACATCATTGACTATCGATCTGATTGATAGGCAAGTTTTCAATTAGTGGAATTTATGGTTAAATACCGAATCGGATTCCTAACGACTCAGAATTGGTTACAGTTTATGACTATTGGCCAATTGATAGACCAAAAACGGGTTTCCCATTGCCCACGCGCTGAGCAGGCCAATGCCTTCTTATCAAGTGTGTGGCTGGGTGTGTCTATGTGTGTGTGTGCCTTCCGACTATGTGTGTGTGTGTGCATTGAATGGATTACAAGACATGTGTTTTTATCACTATCTTTATTACATCGCAGCTTTTGATTGATCTGATGCCACAAATGATCATGGAAGTTCGTTCATATTGGTTTATTATGAATTTGGCAATAGAAATGGCCAACACGATGTTTACATGACAAGAGCTGTTAGCTGCAAGTCGATGTGGCATGGCCACAGTGCAAGGCATTGGCAGTCCCAGCGGCAGGCAGTCTCAGCTAGTGGCAGGCAGCGGCAGCCCCAGTGGTAGCCCCCGTGTAAGGCCACAGTGTAAGGCCCCAGTGTAAGGCCCCCGTGTAAGGCCCCCAGTGCGAGGCATTGGCTGATATTAGCAGGCAACACACAAGTGGCAGCCGCATGCCCCAGTGCGGATTGTGTGTTCCACATTTTGTTGAAATCAAAACTCACCCAACAGGAAGTATTTGCATTCGCAATTGAGATTCGCGCAGAGAGAGAGAAAATGAAAGTAATAATCGGTGGTAGCCGCAACCCACAGGTAAATAGTTTTATTGTTCACTTGAAGCTCAGTTGGGAGGCATGGGACGCATGGAAGGAATGGGAGACATGGGAGGCTTGGGAGGTTGGGAGCTTTAGCAGCTGCTGGCACGCATGGCTCCCGAGGAAAATTTATCACACGAATGCCCCTTATGCAATTCTATCGAGTCAAACGGGCAATTTGTGCCGCTTGCAGCGGACGCAATAGCATCAACTTGCAACTCGCAACTTGCAACTTGCAGGCTGCTCGGTGGCTGCAACTCGATTGTTGCCAGCCATTGATTGGATGCGGGTGAGGACGAGGGCAAGGGGTGTGCCCTCAAAGACTTTGGCCTACATATACACATAAACCAAAACAGGAGACAACAGAGACACACACACACACACACAGACATAGCGACTTAACAGCCACTGCAGCAGTAACAGTCCGAAGTTAACAGCTTTTTTTTTTTGTTATTATGTCAACTGCAGCAGCGCCGCCGGCGACCCACAATCGGGGATTATCGAATCCGAAGGCTTGTAAATTGGAATCGTGTGGCGCATGGAATGATTAGCTTTGGGCTCAAACTGTTAAGTAATTGCCTAAAATAGTTGGGAAAAATGCGTTTTATTGCAAATTTACTGTATTTAAGCTGTACGTGCGAACGTACGTGATCGTCACTACACCTCCCTCCCTCCCTCCCTTTAACCCTTTCACTCCTTTGCCCTCTCTCCCTCACTCGCTCCCACTTGTTGTGTGTCTTCACGTCAGCTACGATTGTGACCCATTTTGGGCGACTAATTGACACATTGGCAACAACAACAAGTGTCGCACTTACAACAACAACAATCCAAGCAACAATTGTAACAGCAACAACCCAAGCAACAATTATAACAGCAACAACAACAACAATTGGTAACAGCAATCGCCAGTTTTATGTCCACACAACAGTCAAGGTCGTTGGCAGAGATGTCTGTGACCTGATATCGAAGGGATGGGCTATGGCAGCTATATTGTTGTTGTTGTTGTTGTTGTTACTGATATTGTTGCTGTTGTTGCAGTTCGATTTTTGCCACTCCGACGTTCACTTTTATTTTGGTCATTTAGAAGGCCGAAAAGTGATCTTTTGATTAGCAATTTATTTCATGTGCCACTTGATCATTCGCATGGAATGGCTTCCGCGGTGACAGAAGACGAGCGGCTACAATGCGATTATGACATTAATATAATAATTTGTATTGTATTACACAAAAGTCACACACACACACACACACACATGCACACACATACACATACACATATATAGCATACATAAAAATCTGCACTAAAACTTGCCCAGTCAAAGTTCGATTTTCTGTGTCAGACGCAAACGACGGCAGCAACCTCAGCAACAACAACAACAACAGCAATGGCAATAACAACAGCAATGGTAATAACAACAACAACAACAACAACACCAACAACAACTTCCAGTAAAAATGTAACTTCATTTTGAGGCAACTGATGCGTGGTTGCAGGCAAGTACAGTACGGGTTGCCCCAATGCTGTGCCGTCGATTCCCCTCCCCTCCCTCCTTCGGGGTTAAACAACAGGCAGACCTCTTGGCAAAAACAGCTTGTAAAACAGTTAACAGCGCGCTGTTGTTGTTGTTGTTGTTGTTATTGCTGCGCATGCGTCACGTTTGTCTTAACATTTGTCGTCGTCGCCGTCGTCGCTGCTGCTGCCGCCGCCGCCGCTGCCGCTGTCGTCGCTTCGACGGCCTCTGTTGTTACCGCTGTAAGCGCCTGCAATTGAGTATAAAACGGATGAGCCATTGGCCATTGGTTATCAGTCATTGGCGGCCATTGGCAGTGCAGCGGGCATAATCATCCACAAGTCGCGATCGCAAAAAATCGATAAGCAAATAAAAATATTCAATCATGATTGCCCTCAAAGTATTTGTAAGTGTCTTCAGTGAAAGGAATCGCAATGCACAAGACAATAAAAAAAAACAGGACTTGCGTGTTGTGTGCAAAGTGTTTAAAAAAAAAATAAAAAATAAAAAATAAAAATCAGTCAAAAGTTCCCAAAAAATTTAAAATTTCATATAAAAAATTTGAGTTGTGTTTAAAAATTAATATTTAAAAGATATTAAAAAAATATAAAGATTTTTAGTTTTTAATTCAACTTTTGATAATTTAAAAATCATTTTTGAAAAAATTTAAAAAAAAAATATTTGTATATTTTTTAATTAAACGTCAAACATTATTAAAGAAACTTTGGTTCAAATATTTTTAAATTTAAAGGTTTTAGTTGAGCTGTTAGTTTAAAAAATAAATTATATAATATTTAAAAAATTTATTTTTGATCTTTTGTTGAAAAAGTTTATGCAGTTCAATATGTCAAATAATTTTTAAAATAATTAAAAAAATATACATATATATTGTTATTATTAATATTATTAATAATAATATAATTATTATATATATTGTTATATATATTATATATAACTTTTGATTATTATTTGTCCATTTACATGAAACAAATTTTAAAAATAATATATAAGCTTATAGTTTTTGATTCAACTTCTCATAGATTGATAGTAAATTTTTAGCAGAATTAAAAAAAGAAAAATATATATATTTATAAAAATGAGATATATAACTTAAAAATAAAAATATAAATATTTAAAAATATATATTTCAATTTTTAAATATTACATATCACAAATTTATATTTTTTAGTTCAAATAAATTAAATAGTTTGAATTGCCAAATTATTTTTAAGCAGATTTAAAAAAAAAATGCTTTAATATTTAAAATAAATTCTATTATTTCAATTATTTTATAAAGCTACCTAAAAAAATTATATAAATTTATGTATTTTTTAAAACTTAGATTTTTATTTGTCAAAGTTTAAATTCAAAATAGTTTTAAAACATTCAATTTCTTGAGTTATTTAATGTTCAGTTTATTTAAAAAAATTTTTAAATTTTTTTTTAATTTTTAATTATTTTTATTTTATAGTTTTTACTTGTGAATTGAATGAATTGAATTTTAATTATTTTTGCAGTTTAAAGAATCGGCTCTTAATTCTGAATTTATTTTTAAAATTAAGTAAATGGAATTCTAAAATAATTTTGATCCTCAGTTGACGTTATTTTTAATCTATTGATTTTTTTTTTTTTTAATTTGAGATATTGATATTTAAATTATAATTTATTTAATTTGTTTAAACTTTTCTTAGCCTCATTAAAAATAAAGCCAGAGCTTTAAGGGAAGATCTTAACGTTCTTATAGAACTTATAGTTAGTCCTTGCAATTAAGGATTCCGCATAGATTTATCTATCATGTTTCCCATTCACCTCTTCCTCCATCCACCTCTTTACTCCTTCGAGTCATAACTTCAACCCAATCTTATCCAATCTCAATCGCTTTGCAGCTCCTCGTCGCCCTCTTCGCCGTTGCGTACTGTGCACCGAGTCCCGGTTTCTTTGGCAAACAGTAAGTAGCATTCATCTTGGGAGTCAATTAAAATGAAAAAGTCTATCAAAAAGTCACATAATGTTGAGCAAATCATTTCCCCATCGTTGCGCAACCCACCCCACCCCATAGACGATATCTATATGGCTTTATAATCGCCGGCGTTTTGTAGTCTATAAATTAAATATTCAATTGCGATCAAAATGAAGCAATCAATATGAAAAGTTATGCTTGTTACACTTAACACGCGGGGCGGCCCTAGACTCGGTCTCTCGATCTGAATGCAGATGTGGATGTGAGTTGGATGTGTAGATGTGAGTTGGATATAAGATGTGTGAATGCATTAGATATGGGATGTATGAAACCATTGGATATATTGAATGGGTTGACGTTTCGATGTGGATGCAGTCGATCGATTGGTGCAGCCATAGCAACCGCTGCAGTCGTCGCTGGTGTCGATGCAGTTTAATTGGCAGGCAGTGAACCTGCGGCAAAGACAACGCTTAGGAATTTCACAGGCAGTGGCATTTGTTTCCATTATAATGCGCGCATAATTGCAAGTGGTTAATTATAGATTCCGAGCATTGGTCTATGTCTCTGGTCTATCGGCATCGTCATTGGCCTCCTGTGCCAAGTGGCAGTCCCCAGTGAGCGGGGTTCAAGCAACTGCCAAGAGACGACGCACACAGACGGACGGACGGAAAAGTCGAACTGCCTGCCAGCTATTAGCTGATTAACTAATAACACTGAATGCCAATTATTGGTTATCCACACCCCCTGCCAGCCATCCGCCTCCTCCCGCTCCCTTCCCACTTTAGCCCCCTGACTGAATAAAAATAAATTCATTATTCACTTTCATTTGCTTTCCATTTGATTATGATTAATCTTTGGATTCTTCTTGTGTCCGCAGTGAACACCATACGATTCATGTGCCCTACAAGGTGCACACAGTACACCATCATCATGTCCAGAAGATTGCGGTGCCGGTGGTGAAACATGTGCCCGTGTACAAGGAGGTCCATGTGCCAGTCTATAAGGAGGTGCCCGTCCATCATGTCCATCACGAGGAGATTCTGCCCCTGCATGTCCATGACGATCATCATCACGATTTCCACCACGGATGGGCATCCCACTCCCATGGCTGGTAATCCATTGGCCATCTGTCCACAGCTTCCAGTCTTTTGCTCTGTAAATACTGTACAATGATTAAGTTTAATGGCTTGTAAATAAAGTGAGATTTTCGAATGTAAATTTCTGCTCTTCGAGTTTATTATTTAAATGCGTGTGTGTGTGTGTGTGTGTGTGTGTGTGTGGGAAA
The DNA here is from genome assembly GCA_035044505.1 of Zaprionus lineosus. Lineage (NCBI taxonomy): Eukaryota > Metazoa > Arthropoda > Insecta > Diptera > Drosophilidae > Zaprionus > Zaprionus lineosus. The sequence goes on from JAWNNX010000677.1 coordinate 305,785, forward strand.
GAGACGGATAGAGGTGAACGGCGAGTGAGAGTGAGAGTGAGGGGAAATGTGTAATTATTATTATTATTTTAATTTGCAGTTGCACTTGACCTTGGTCACTTGGGCTGCCCGACGTTTTGCAAGAACGACTTTCACAAAAGCGGCTCGGGGTCAACCAGAGGCAGCGGCAGCGACGGCAACGGCGACGGCGACAACAACGGCGACGGCGACAGTGACAGCTGCTGCAGCAGCAGCAGTTGTGGTGGCAGGCGCAGTTGCGATCACCTGTAAGTCCACTCCTTGCACGGAACTGGAAATGGAACTGCAACTGCAACCCAATGTAAGCCCATTGATACTGGGCGTGGCACATTCTCGCCGCATGACAAGGTTTTGGTCAACTTTTTACATGTGTATTGAGTGGTAATTGCCAATCAAATTAGAGACCCAAACTGGAAACTGGCAACTGGCAGCTGGGAGCTAAGAACTGAGAACTGAGAGCTGAGAACTGGGAGCTAAGAACTGAGAACTGAGAACTGAGAACTGAGAGCTGGGGAGCTGAGAACTGGGAGCTGAGAACTGGTAACTGGAAATTCTAATCGATAGGCAAATCCTAAAAGTACTTCCCGTTAAAGATCAACTCGAGTTACGGTTTTTTATGACCAACATGCTTTTTATTTAAGACGCCAACAACAGAATTTCATAGTTGAGAACTTGTAGCGCTAGAGGAGGCTAAGGAGAAATGCGTGTAGTGAGTGTAGACAGTACAGTGGTGAAAAGTGGATAGTTGAAAGTTGAAAGTTGACAGTTGACAGTGGGCAAGGTGCAGGGTACGTAGGACAGCAGAGAAACGAAGGCTTCAGAACATCAGAAATCAGACTTCCGACTTCCGACTTCAGACATCAGTCATCAGTCATCAATCATCAATCATCACACATCAGTCATCAGTCATCAGTCATCAGTGGTCTGTCATCAGCCATCAATCAGCCTTTATCCATCGTCCGTCATCAGGTGTCAACCCTTAGTGGCAGTAGGGGAAGTTGGGGCACTCATGGGGTGAAACGCCAGCGGGATAGAGACGCTCCGTCCAGCCGGGTAGTGGAGGAGCTGCCACTGGTGCGCCGGCATGTCCAGCATTCACATCACAATAGGGATAGTTGGGACAGGTCTGAGGATTAACGCCAGCTGGATACTTGTCACCGCCGGCAGATGGTGCAGGTGCCGCATTCCAGGCGGGCTGTGGCTGCCACTGGGGTTGAGGTTGTTGCCAGTGCTGCTGAGGCTGCTGCCAGTGCTGCTGGGGCTGTGGCTGCCATTGGGGTTGTGGCTGCTGCCAGTGGTTCTGTGGTGCATTCCACTGTGAGTGTGGATTGTGAAGGCGAGCGTTATCACAAATTGGGAAGCCGGGACAATCCTGTGGATTCACACCGGCCGGATACTGGGCAGCTGGGGGATGTTGTGGTTTGGCCAGAGCCAAGGCCAGGCAGGAGGCGAACAGCTGCAGGAGCAGTCAAATGGTGTGGCAAACAATTATAGTTGATATTCCGGGACTCACACACACACGCACACACACACACACACACGCAGACACACTACTTACCAGCTTGAAGAACATGTTGGTATTGGTTATGTAATTAGGTAATCCTTGTTGCCAATTGGACTATAAAGTCGTGATTGAACTTAAACTTCCAATTGGGTTCCTGGTCAGCGCTGCACTGTGGAATCCAAACGGCTGTCACTTAGCTTATATAGCCGAACAAACCAATAGAGTTGACCGGCTAGAACCGAGACTCGGTCTCGATCTCAGTCTCAGTCTCAGTCTCGGTCTCAGTCTACGTCTCAGTCTCCGCCGCATTTGAGGTCTCAGTCTCAGTCTCCGTCGCAGTCACAGTCCCAGTCCCAGTCACCGTCTCTATCTACGTCTCCTTCTCCAAGCTAAGCCAACCCAAGCCAAGCCAAGCCAAGCCAAGCCAAGCCAAGAGTCAGACAGCGTCGGGTCGGTTTCACTTTCATTGGCTGGCGCAGAATTGGTGCGGTAATGGTAAATGCATTGATTGTTGTTGTCTTTGGTATTGTTACCTATGTAATGTTGTTGTTGCTGTAGTTGACTGATCTCGCGCATATTTTGCTTGATTGGCCCAACAGATTATTATTAGAGTCTTTGTTGTTCGCGCGCGAACAAATAAATCGAACGGCTATAACCGACACATATGTATCCATACTTAAATCTACTTAATATATATATATGTGTATGTATATGTGTGTGTGTGTGTATGTGCATGTGTAGGTCTAAGTATTTATATCAAGTTACAGGCATGCCGTCATTAGCAATAGCAATGAACTAAGCCCCCAACTCTGTAAGTCGCGTTTCGTATTCTGGCCAAAAGGCAAAAGGAAAAAAGAATTTGTTTGCCTTTGGGTTTGTCTTTGGATCGCATTGGCGTTGGCGTTGGCGTTGACGTGGCTCGAATTGTTGTTGTTGCTGTTGCTGCTGTTACCATTTTGGTAACAAATATTGTTGCAAGTATCATGCTGCAGCATAACCCTTGTTGCCACACACATAACCAACATTGGGATCTGTTCGTGAATCACTTTATTTGTACCGCGAATTTCCTTGTCGTGCGCCGCCCAACAACACCTTCTGATCAGATCATGGGACGCCTTCGTCTTTGATCGCCCGGAAGGCAGCACCGGTTCAAGTACCATGGAAACTGGTTTCCATGCAGCGAACTTGCACTACATTCAATGCACTCCATCCATTCTACATGCTATCGATCCGAAAGAGATTTACTTCTAGTCGAGGGATGGATGGCTAATAATCCATGTAATTGCCCGTCATTTGTGGGATTAAAAGTTTCGAAAATGGCCAAAAATGGCTAAAAATGGATAATTATGATTATTAGTCAATTGACCATTACGAGAGGCAACAAAAAAATATTTTTTATTTTTGTAATTATAAAAAATATTATTTATTACATTATTTAAGGCTTAAAATTATAGCAGAAAATTCACTACGGATTTTATTTGATGTGAGAGATGGATAAAAAGTTGCCTACAAAACATTTAAAAGGATTCCAGAATTTCCCTAACTTTAAATTTATATCTCTCTCTATATATATATATATATTTGTATAGTTTGAATAATGCAGCCCTCGTTCCAGCAGGTTTTGGAGTAACTCATGCAAATGATTGTTGCAAATTGTCAACTGAGGGGCGACTCGTTGCATACGCACACGCGACTGTCCAATGCCGTAGAATCGTATCGCATACGCACGGCGACTTCCTGGCCAGAGGTCTACGTCAAAGATCAGATAAAAGGCGCAGATTGGAAAATTCAATTATTGGACGAAAAATGTGCTGTCACACAAATTATGAGCTAATCAGGCATCTGGCAGACAGCAGGCCGCACTTCAGCAGCCGTGGGGCTTGAGCTCACCCAAAGATACACACAAACACAGACCCATATATACAGACCCATGCGGAGCAGCACTCCGAACAGTTTGTGGGATTGTGCGGTGAGTGGCGAGGGGGGAGGGGGCGTGCAGCTGATACGAGGCGGTCAGTGACGGTGGCCAATTGTTGGCAACAGTGTAACAGATTTAGTTTAATTCTTATAATTTGTGTTTGCAACTGCCGCCGCCAGCCATTGGCCAGGAATGTGCGCGGGCGCGGCTGTTCCACTTGTAGGTGGTGTGGTTGCGCTTATGTTTGCTACGGTGGGGCTATCGGCTAATGCGAATGCGTTACGTGGCGCGGGCGCGATGCAAGCCAATCTTGTTAGCCTTGATCAATGGCCCGGAAAAATAAAAGCCAGCGAAATTGAAATTGTTGACCATTTGCAGTTCACAATTCTCCACAGTTCTTCACACTCCCCACAGCTGTTTATACTCCCCACAGTTTGCCACACTCCTCACTGTTCTCCATACTTCTTACAGTTTTCCATACTCCTCGCAGTTCTTCACACTCCCCACGGTTCTTCGCACTCCCCACGGCTCTTCGCACTCCCCACGGCTCTTTACACTTCACCACACTCCTCTGAGTTCTTCACACTCCCCACAGTTCACATTCATAGCACTGGTGCTGGTGGTGACGACGGTGGTGCTGGTGCTGCTATGTGTGGTTGTCTCTGTTTGTTCTCGCGCATGTTAGTTGATATTTACTTTACCGCTGTTGTTGTTGCTCTTTTTGCTGCTGTTGTTGTTGTTGTTGTTGTTGCTGCTGCTGCTGATATCTCAACTGTCCGTCCAGCTGGCCATTTTTGTCACATTGGCGCGCTTTAAGTTATTATGCCATTAGCTGTCGCCTGATTTTTCGTCTAGTTTTTTAATTATCAATTTCCTCCTGTTGTGACTGGACTGGACTGGACTGCTGTTTATAGGGGCGTTAACATAGGTGTGCCGCGAAAAGAAAGCGTTTTTACATATAATTTGCATATTCAAGCGGTATTTCAATTTGTATTTCAAGACACACTCAACAATTATTCAGAAATTCTTGATTCTTCTAGATTCAAACTAGTGAGTTAGGTTTAGTTTTAGTGACTAAAATTGAACAGATTTTTTAAATAGAATTTCTTACCAACAAATGTGTTATTAACTAATATTTTTAATAAGCAAAGTGTGCATATTTTTGCTTTATATAAGACTCTCGCTATGCTTAGCCTTAATCCTGTTTTCGTTGCCCACTTCTTGGAGCCGAAGTATTCCCATTTCATGCTTTAACCTCAGTCTCGCTGATTACATCTGCAGTTGGTGTTTCAGTCTCCTCAACTTTCGTTGCAGTCGTTATTGATGTCGCCTCTCCATCAGTTTTAACATTCCTATCTTCATTATCATCATCATCATCATTACCAACATCATTATCATTATCATTATCATTTTCATTTTCATTATCATCAGCCTTGTTCTCAGTCGGTGATAGGTTCTCGTGCAGTGCCCGGCGAGTGTATGGTTTCGCATCTGGAAAAGAAATTGTAAAAAAAAAAAAAAAATATATATATATATTTTACATGTGTCACTTGTGAGCTACGAGTGACTCACCATATTCCTCATCTTCATTGTCAGATGAATCATTGTCATCGCTATCATCTTGCAGCGTTGATAGTGCGGTTTCTGAAGGTGCCTGTATTATTAGACGTGGCGCAACAGGCCGCTCCTTTCGTGCCGGATTTAACACACCGCAAAACGCACAATGAAATGTTGTGTACTGGTATTCCTCCGAGGGCAGCATGCCTACAAGAACTCACATTATAGTTAATTGAGTTGTGGGAGTTTTAATATAAATTTTGTTTACCGTTATGCTTGTGGCATGCTTTGCAAATCATGCCAAAGCGATTCTTTGGACTGTCGCCTACTATGAAATCAACAATACGATCAAAAGCGCTACGGGAACTCTCATCAACTATTGGAAAGGGTACACGCCTGCGCAGTTCCTGCATCGATTGCGTTTGTGGCGTCTCTGACGTCACTTGCATTTGCGGTCGCCGTATGAGGCTGTTATTTAGATTGTTGTTCATGTTTCGATAGACGCCTGTGTAAGGCGTGATCACTCGTTGCTGATTTACTGATGAACTGGATTTTGTAATTTGGGGAGTGCGCGCACTGCTAGTTGAAGTTGTAGAGAGAGGTGTATTGGGTTGAGAGCGACTTGCCGGCAGATGACTGGATATGCCCAGCATACGATTCTGTTGCTTATCTCCGAAACGTTCCAAGAGGCTAACTGCAACCTGATAATAAAATATAGTTATTTGTTAGTTTATCTATAATAAATAATTTCATTAAATACTACCTTGTAGGTTTCCTTATCCATGACCTGTTCCAATATTTTATTCTTCTCCTTTTTCAATGCCGCAAGCTTATCGCCATTTTTATTTAACTTGTGTTGGAAATACCTCGTAAACATTTGACGCAAGAAGACAATACTGCAAAAAAAAAAAAAATAATAAATAAATAAAATAATTAAAAATGCAACAAAAACAAATCATTATAAAATGCAAAGCTTAAAAGTGATATCATCAATTGCCGACTTGGATTACTCACAGAACAGGGAAGAGAAGCAGTGGAACCAAATACATGATGCGCTCTCGCATTGTTGGCGGGAAATAGAAGAAATACCATAGCGCAAAGCCAACAATGTAGACGCCAATTGTGAAGCCAACAAAGTTTGTTACAAATCGCCTTTTACGCTCTTGCGTATTAATCATATATTTTTCAAGATCTTGAATCTTCAATTGCAGTCCCTCCAGAACGGCTGTTGTAGATTTCTCCTTCTATAATTAGAAATACGTGTGTATGAATATTTGTGCATATTAATATATATGTGGCACATATGCGTCTCTAGGGCGCCATGAACGTCATAGGCTATTTTTTGACTAACGGATAGCAACAGACGCAACTTACACGAAATTTCGATAGAACGAAACCCATTTTGAAATTAAAAAATAGACTAACAAACTTGCCTACTTAATTTTAAACGTAAATATAAAACTATCTGCGTGCCGTGACCGAGCCGCTATCTGGGATTGTTGACGCTGCACCGATATATCGATAGACTTAAACATATCGATATATTGGCAAGAGTCAGCAGAGGGTCACGGAATAACCCAATAAGCATTTTATTGAGTTTTAAAACGATAAGAACAAAGCTTTTTAAATTTGTTACGGTTCAAATGTACAAGAAAAACTAAATACAGATTAAAGTAGGTATGTTTTATTTTCATATTTAATTGTTTTGTCTTTCAAAATTTATGTGCTTAAAAAAATAAGAAACTTTTTTAGTGGCTTGCAGCCCTGACAACTGCAACAACTGATGAGCTCAGTTTCTTTTGCATTTAAACAGTTTAATTCCGTAAAAATATAAATCGGCCGTACATAAAGAAATGTATTGACCAAATTGTAAATGAAATACATTATCAACGCACATAATATTAAAATTTACTGCCAATATCAAAGACAACAAAGAAACTTGATTTACGCCGTGTTGTGTGGGAGTTCTTGCGGAACAAAGTAAAACTCGGGAGTCGTGTCTGCAGCTGTTGTCAATTTTTAGATTAAAAAATAAACGATCGTCAAAATGGCAAAAATAATTTCACAGGAGACATTTGACGATGTTGTCAGAGAGAATGTTGTGGACTTTTCAATGAGTCCCTCCGAAGCCAAGGAGGAGACGATTAAACAGTTTGAAGTGCTGGTGCGTAATCTTGTACCCTTCCCTCCCTTTCATATTAGACAATAAAAAAATTCTTATTTCTAGGGCATCAACCTGTCCAACATTATCCAGGACTTAACTATCAATGCCGAGACGGGCAAGCCCGTTATCAATGAGACTGTTGAAAAGATAAAAACGCATATTGGCCAAAAGTCGGAGGACACTCAACAACTTTTAGAGCTTATCATTATTTTGGACAACGAGTGCCAAAAATCATTGGCACATCGAATCCTTGCTGGCAAAAATGGAGCACACGATGCAATAATTACCCTGTTTGAGCAGACACTTGGTGCCGAGCCCGTTAACATGACGTTACTCACCAAATGCCTGCAGGCTGTCAACAGCCTAACTCACAAACAGCCAGATCTGTTTAATGCCGAAGCACTGGTGGTTATACTCAAGCTGCTTGAGATTCAAGGCCAATTGGATATCATTTGCCTTGCACTCCAATGGCTGCAAAAGGCTTGTGTTATGCACGAAATGAATCGCCAGAACATCATTGGCAGCAATATTTTAAAGGTAATGAAGCCACTGTTGTGCAAGGATAATGCTCGCCAGGTGCGGGAGGTGACCGCGGTCTTCCGGTTTCTTGTTCTTGATGATGATATACGTGTAGAGTTTGGCTGTGCCCACGAACATGCTCGTCAGATAGCAGCTGCAGCGCTTTTGGATCTGGTAGAGCTTCTGTCTGCCTATACGGATGTCAATGTTCTGTCGGACTTGTTGCTCACAATTGGCACGCTGGCCGTGCGTCAGGAGCTTTGCAAGGTCATAGATGAGGCTGGCGGACTTCAAACAATCTTCGCCATAATGAACGAGAATCTAACGCATGAGCGTCTAAACCGGGAGGCACTGAAACTGCTACGCGCCCTTGCTGGTAATGATACAGTTAAAAGTCACATTGTCCAGGAAGGAGTGGCACCCATTGTAAAGCAGCTGCTCGAGAAACACCAGTCCAACGAACTAATTGTGTCCGCGGCATTGGCCTGCATCTCAACATTAACCTTGCGCATTAAGGAACATAGCGCAGCCTTTTTCGAGACCGGAATCACCGAGATAGTTGTCGAGTGCCTGCGTTCTCATCCTAAGCACAAAGTTATTCAACGCAATGGAGCCTGGGCCATTCGTAACATGGTATCCCGCTCGCGCAATCAATGTGAGAGCTGGTTGTCGTACGGAGTTGAGGATCTGCTTAATGATGCAATGGTGGAGCATCCATCAGTTGCGCAAGACATTAAAGCTGCCTTGCGCGACCTGGGCTGCAATGTGCAGCTGCGCGAGGAGTGGACCGGAAAGGCGGAAAAGAAAATTGCTGCATAGAATAAAGTCACGGTATTAACTAAGTTTATATTTCTATTTTGATAATTTTCCTAATAATTTTATACAAAATTAATACAAAAGCACAATAAATAATGTTTCAATAGATCTGGAAACAACTTATTTACAAAATGGAACAGCTTTCCTGGCGAAAGTTTCCACTATATCCACTATTTTTTTAATTTTACATTGAAGTTCCGCAGTGAACCCGATTTGAGGCGCAAGTTAACCGACATGGCATTGGATTTGATTGTAGTGGCAGCGGCCTCTTCCTCCTCCCGCTGCTTGAACGGATCTATGCGCTCAGATCCGCCCATTCCGTTAAACATAAAATTGGAGCCCATTGCGGAAAGACCTGAACTGGAAGCTCCCAACATAAGTCTTGGCTTTTTGAGTATGGTATACTACGCATGAGAAAAGACATAAAGTTTATTTGGATGTCGGAAGAGTTGGAAAAGAGGAAAAAAAAGGAGGTACTACCTTCTCACTGAGATCACTTTTGGTTTTGCGAATCGCTCCGCCAGTCATGCTTATTCCCGTATTATTTTTAATGGGTGATATTTTTGTTGCTGTCAACAAATGGGCCATGCCCACGCTACTGGACTTAATGTTGAGATAGGGCGAAGTGGACTCCTCTATGAGCTTTATATTGTGTTTCTGCAAATGATTGGGGGATTAGTAAAATCTTCTCAGATGTTGTTCTTTGACTGCACATACTGTTGTGGGTGATATGGTTGAGCGACGGTCCTCGCGCTTTAAGGCAATTAAATTGGTGTTAAGACCCATCGAATTGTTGCTTGTGTTTTCCACATCAATGGGTTGACTTTGTAGTGTCTTCAGCTGTGTGATTAAAGCATAGGTCAGATTAGTTTAAAAGATGTCCAACAAATGTTGTGGATTATACCTTTTCTTGAGTTTGATAAAGATCACTTTCCAGCTGTGACATTTTCTCTTCCAGTTTTCTGCATTTACAAATGAAATTTAGTAGGATTTTTTTAGCATGGGAAATATTCTACCCACCGCTTGGACTCCAGTTCTTTACGTAAATCGTTTTGCACAATTTTAACTACATTGCGCAATTCAGTCTTTTTAGCCTCGCACTGACGCAACTCACGCTTCAGGGTAGAAACCCAATTGGCCAGTACATTTGGGTTGGCCTCGTTCTTCAGTAGACGATCAACATCCGCTGCTCCTGCTGTCAGGATAGCTGAGACACTTTCCATTGTGTGTATATCCAATTTAAGTTTCTTATTTTCCTTACGGAGCGCTTCAACCACTTGGACATCATTCTTAAGTACGCTTATCTGTGTAACGTAACTGCTCGTAATAAATTCCTGTTTCTGCAGCTTATTTTCTAGACCGGCTATAGTTTTCCTAAGAGTGACATGGAATTCTTACAGTAGTTGATCAATTCCATAGTGAAATTATAATTACATGCACTTTTTTTGTGTATCCTTGAGATCCTTCATTTGCTTCTCGAATTTCTTACATTCCGAATCCTTCATTTTAGTGGCTAAATTTGCATTGTCCAGCTGTTCCTGTAGGGAGCCAACATCGACGTGACTGACATCCAAGTTGGCCAAATTAAAGTAGATGCGCCAAATATTACGTGTTGTGCATTTGTTTCGGCACTGCGGACATGTTTTGGATCTGTTAGTTTGAATGTGGTCAATTAATAAATAAGACTTCCTGTATTTTGATAACGAAGAAGATTGTTTACCGCTCCAGCCATTGCATTAGGCATTTGTGATGAAACATGTGGCCACAGGTTGTAACATAAACATCGTCAGACTGCGTAAACAGCTCTGCGCATATAACACAATTTAAATTCAACATTCTTAAACAATACTCAATTTCTTTACATGTAATTCTATATAAACAATTTTAAAGTTACGGTTCGATATAATGTTTGCCGCTGACTGAATTTCGCGCGGCTTCGCCAGCTAACAGCTGTTTTATGTTGGCTGTTTGGCTAGAAATCACATGCAGCCAACTTCACGCGCCACCTGCACTAAAATTCGCGTTGCATTTGCAGCCAACTTCAAGCGCTCTTACTATACTTGGTTTGTGTCTCGACTGCCTACGTTTCTTTCAAGCCGTTTATTTTCAAAAAGTTCCAAATTAAGTATATAAATTAAAAACAATATATAAACACGTATGCAAATTCTTAAAATATTGACTTTATATTTGTGTTGTATTTATTCGTTTGACTGTATGTTCACATTGTCCATTATACTTGCAGATTTGCTAATTACATTTTACCCCAATAACATATTTCGCCTTTGGTCAAGTCAACAAACAGGGTAGGGGTTGCAGTTGCTGCGGCCTTTGTCTTCCTTTGCATGAACGGATCTAGATCAGAGCTAGATGTCTCATCATCCTGTCTTTTTTAATATGGTATACTGCACATGAGAACACAAAAAGTTTAATTGAATTTCAGAAGAGTTAAAAAATATCAAATCCTTTTATTGAGAGCACTTATGGTTTGGCGACTCCGCAAATTGTAGCTAATGTTTTCTTTATCAATGGGTTGAGTTTGTAGTGACTTCAGCTGTGTGGGTAAAGCATAGACCAGGTTAGCTAGGAGGGAATGCAATAATTTTGTGGATTGTACCTTTTTATGAGATTGATAAAGATCAGTTTCCAGCTGGGATATTTTCTCTTCCAGTTTGCTGCATTCAAAAACAAAAGTTACTAAGATTTTTTTGCCATGGAAAATATTTTACTCACCGCTTGGATTTTCGTTCCTTACTTAACTCATTTTTCGAAATTTTTACTACACTGCTCAATTCAGTCTTTTTGGCTTCGCATTGACCCAACTCTCGCTTTAGTGTGGAGACGCAATTGGCCAGTACATTTGGATTAGTCTCTTTCTTCAGCAGACGATCAACATCCGCGTCCTCAGCTGCCAGAATTGCTGAGGCACCTTCCATTGTGTGAATATCCATTTTGAGCTTCTTGTTTTCATTACGCAATGCTTTAACCACCTTAACATCTTGCTTCAGTACGCTTATCTGTGTAGCGTAATTGCTAGTTTTAATTTTCTCTTTCTGCAGCTTCTTTTCTAGATCGGCTATGGTCTTCCTAAGCGTAAAATGGGATTTTTTAAGTAGATTATCAGATCTAAAGTACAATTATAATTACATGCACTTCTTTTGTGTACCCTTGAGATCTTTCATTTCATTCTCAAGCTTCTTGCAGTCAAACTCCTTTAGTTCAGTGGCCAGATTTGCACTGTCCAGTTGTTCCTGTAGGGAGACAACATCGAGGTGATTGAAATCTAAGTTGGCCAAGTTAAAATAGATGCGCCGAATACTACGGGCTGTGCATTTGTTTCGGCACTGCGGACATGATTTGGAACTGTTGGTTTCAATGAATTTTTATTAATTTTTTTTAACAATAAGGAGAATTGTTTACCGCTCCAGCCATTGCTTTAGGCATTTGTAATGAAACATGTGGCCACAGGTTGTAACATAAACATCGTCGGCCTGCGTAATCAGTTCTGCACATATAACACAATTTAAACTCAACATTCTACAACAATACTCAATTAATTTACATGTAATTCAATATAAACAATTTTAAAGCTGACGTTTGCCGCTGAATGAATTTCGCTTGGCATCGCCAACTAACAGTTGATTTGTATTTGTATTGGCTGCTGGATTGGAAATTAGATTCAGCCAACTTCACGCGGCACCTGCATTCAAATTGTCGCGGCAACTACAGCCAACTTCACGCGGCACAGACGCGGCAGCTGCAGCTAATTTCAAGTGTACTGAGGCTTTTGAAAAGTTGTTCAAATTAAATCCATAAATAAAAAACGATATTTTGCATGAAATTTGTAGAGTTTATTTGAATTGGTAGCCAATAAAATGTACAGTTAAGTTGAATATTTTGTTGTTTTATTTGCAGTTGAAAGGTTGTTACAAATGTTTTGTATATCAAGCAATAATTTACATTTAAATGCGCGCCAATTTGTGTTAAATAAGATTTTAATTATATAAAAACAAAATATTTATTCTTTATGAAACTTTAAATAACAAGTGTGTGTTGTTTGAATTATCACTTGATATAGAAACATTTTATGCTCATTTTTTTTTTTTTTTTTTTGCAATTCTATTGATAGTTTTTGTTAGGCTTTAGACATTGATCTGTAAACTCTTAAAATATTAGTTTTGTTTTATATTTATATCATTTTTGTTTCAATTTTTTGCAAAATTTTTGATTTTCTTTTTGTATTTGAATTACACTTGAACTTTATTTATTTATGCGGTATTAAAACATTTGATTTTCATTTGTGATATTGTTTTTCACTTACCTAACACGATCTTTAACTAACATATGTATAGTATAGCTTTGTATGTGTGCGTGAGTGTGTGTGTGAGTGTGTGTTTAAGAGTTTCTTTAAATTTTGCTTTTTACTTGCAGTTTTTCTAATTACGTTTTACCCATTTTTCCCGAATGTAGTTTTCTTTTCAATAATACATTTTTCTTTCATAATATTTCTTTTTTTTTTTTAATTTACTTAATTTAATTTTATGAAATTTTTGCATTTATTAATATGCAATATATTCAAAGAAATCCATGACATTTTGTTACCAACTTTCTTAGCCCTAATAATACAACAGTTTTTTTTTTTAAAGTAATTTAACTAGAAGTTTTTGTTTGTTTTATATTTTGCTTAACAATACGTTTAAATTGCATTTAAACAATTGTATTAAATATTTTTGTCCTTTTACTCATATTACAATTATTATTATCCTAATAGCCAATAATAGTCAACAAATGCGTAGGTTTAACTTAAGAGCTAATTGATTTTATACACACTTCAAGTTTCCTATGAACTTCTGCATACATAGATTTATGTATAGAAACATATGTGTATGTATAGATACATGTTTAGATGTATAGATACATATTTGCATGCTTAGATACATGTATGCATGTATAGATACATTTATATCTACAGATACATATGAAAGGGCGCTATTTTATAGTTTTTCAGTATGTGCTCGGTTCAGTTATAACGATTCCAATATTATTGGTACCCAGTTCCTTGCCCCCTTGCCCCCCTTGCCCCCCTTGCCAATCCTTCTACCCCATCCCCCATTTGTAAGCAGCGTAGAGTCTTCTATTTATTTAATTTATCTAAAACCGCATTAAATTTAAGGATTCGGGGCTTAAATGGATAATTTACACATTGAAAGTGAAAATACACGCAGGGCTTAGAGTGTAAATTTAGCTATTTGTAATTTTTAGTTTTGTTTTTGTTTTCTTAACTTTTAAACGTTTATTACTAATTATTACATTTGGTATTTTGATTACATACTTGGTTTGTTGTTGTTGTTGTTGTTGTTCTTGTTCCTAGATAGAGTTCCCGCTTGGCATTTAATTTAATAATTAAATTACGATTTTCTAGTTATTCATTAAATTAAACTTATTTACACTTAATTTCTATAATATTGTTTGCTTTCATAATGATCATGGAGTCATCCTTGGTATACACGTTATGGCGACTCCATTGGCGAGTCCTTGGTGTGTGTCCTTATCAGTGTTGCGCTTATGTGTGTGTGCATGGGAAGAACGAAAGACCGGAGATCGTCGGCTGCAAGTAAATTTTTTGAGGGTGAATAAATCTCATTAGTTTCTATTCATTCATACATTCATTTATTCACAAAATAAAAACACTCATTCATTCAGTCAGTCAGCCAGTCAGTCAGCCAGTCATTCACTCATTCATCTAGTCATTGAAATTCATTCAAATGCAAAATAGAAATTTTCAAATTAATGTTACTTAATTTAACTTTTATGCTGCCTTTTCGAAATAAATGAATGGAGCAGATTTAGCTGCTGCCACACGCAGATGGGTCTAAGATGGGAACTTTGGCTGCTGTTGGCCGCTGCTAATGTGGGGTGTGGAGGGGAATGGAAGCTGGAAGCTGGGAACCCTGCTCCAACTGTAATGCAAATGGGTAACTATTCAAAGCTTCTGGATGCCGCCTGCTGGACGAAAGTTGTGCGCACGCTTTGTAGATAAGCCTCCAGCCACCGCCCACGATGTAGTCCAGGAACCAGAAGCAAAGGCAGTAACAGAAACAGAAACAGAAACAGAAACAGAAGCTGGAGCCCAATTCGCATTGTGGCATAATTCGAATGGTCCTTTGGGCCATTAGACGTTATCCGTTATCCGTTACCCGTTGGCCATTGGCCGCTGGCCGCTGGCCACTGGACACTGGCCGCTGGCCGTTGCATTGACCAAGTGATTTTAAACGCTTTTCGCATGCAGATGACAGCACCGATAAAGGGCTGATAAAACTTTCATTTTGGCCACGCTTGACTGGGGACGAGCCGAAACTTTGGCTGCGTTTCATGGCTAGCAAATTGTTTTAGCCAAACAAGTTGCAAGGCATGGAAAACTGGCAACAAAGCGTTGCCATTTCTAAAAACATTTCAGAATGTGTGAATATCTATGTATATGTGCGCCTGTGTCTGTGACTGTGTGTGTGTGCGTACGCCACGGGCTGTTTCCCATGGCCGCGTATCGTGTGCTCTCTGAAATTGGGTGCCCAAAGCAACAACAATACCGATGACGTTGACAACCAAATTCAAAACACTTTTCACGCAACATCATCACCACCCGCACCCAACCAACAAGAGGGATCGGGGAAAAAGGGCAGGGACAGCGACAGCGACAGCAGCAGGAGCAGAAGTTAAGGCCGAAGCAGGAGCTGAAGCTTGGGGTTTGAGATTCGGGCAGCGGCAGCAATTGAAACATTGGAAGTTGCTCAAATAAATGGCTCCAGCAATATCAATTGCGTAGCCTGCATTGCAAATTGAAACTTCTGAGTGCAAAATGGAAAAAAAAAAAATAATATAAATAAAAATAAGTGAAAAGAATGCAATTGCGTTGTACGGTTTCAATTTTCAAGAATGACATCCATAATGGCAATAATGGACAATAATATTTGTAGCAAAATAACAAGATTTCTTTGTGGCGGAAATACATACCGTCGCCTTTCATCTACATCTTCTGCATTGTCTAAAGTTTCCCGCTGCGATAGTGAACCGGTCGGTGTCCACCAAACAGGATGCGCTTAAAAGCCTGACGGAATTCTGGACTGAATATCGTGTAGATAACCTGTAAATTACATTTTACCAAGCATATTTAATATTTTATTTAAAATTAATTTTTTTTAAATTAAAACCAGAACATAAATAGTTTAAATAAATTTCTATTTATTAATATTAATAATAAAAAAAAAATAGCTTTAGCTTTAAAAATAGAAATTGAGTTTCGTATCAATAATCTTTTAATCTAGATCAGTTGCCTACAAAAATATCGAAAGCTAAGTTTAGCACGTAAAGCTATAATCGATAATAAAATCTTATCAGTTGTATCGAAATCTCTGGTTTTACCGTCCTTTACAATGTTTACCTTTAAAGAGTGTAGAGTGTTTGCAAAAAGCTTAAATAATAAAGTTTGTTTTTTTTTTTTTTGAAGTGCATTTAAAATGTAAAATATAGACGCAATCGTGACAACAATTGACTTCAGTGATTTATCGCTCAGTAAGCAACTGAGAGAAATGCTTGAAAGTGAAGGGAATTGAATTGCTGTGTGTTCTGAACATGAAGTCTTGTGCCTGACAATTGCGCCATTTGTCGCAATCACGTTATGGATGCTTGAGTGCTGAGTGCCGGGCCAATCAATGGACAGGCAAAGCCACTGATAGAACGTGGCCTGAGGGCGTTGCAATCACAGATTTTACTCTCAATGCAGTTAACATTATCCGGTAGCGTGTCCTGCCTTTACCATTTACCATTTCAAGTAAGTTCTGATAAATGCTACTCCGTTACGTTATGACAATATAAATATATTCATAAGTAATTGATTATAATTACCGGATTCAACGTTGAGTTGAAATAACCCAGCCACAGAAAAAGTGAGGCGACTGTATCGCTGATCTCGCAGGCGGCACAGAGTGGCATAGTTAGGGCCATCACAAAGAAGGGCAGCCAACAAACCACAAAGGCGCCAGTGATGATGGCCAATGTTTTGGCTGCCTTGCGTTCACGTTTCGCCTCGAGGGTCTCCTTGCGCTTATTCACCTTTTGCATGGGGTTTGCAATGCTCGACAGTTGCTGCTGTTGTTGTTGTTGTTGTTGTTGTGGCTGCTGTTGCTGTTGTTGTTGTTGGTGCTGTGGCGGATGAGGCGTTGGGTGTGGCGGCGGGTGCGGATGCGGATGCGAAGGTGTTGGCTGCTGTTGCTTAGTACGCGTTTCTGGTGTAACCGAAGCTGAGGCATTGACCGAGCTGCACAACGGATGTGCCTGGTTACAACTTGTCAATGTACTGGTCCTTGTTGTCATCGGACCAGCGGCGGCGGCGGCGGCGGTGGCAACAGCAACGGCCTGCGGGGCAACGGCGGGCTGCGTCGGTGTTTGCGGCGACAGCGCTGATATCGATGTAATTGTTGTGGCATTCGATGTACTTGCGCCCCCACCAACACCGCCGAGTTTGGCAGTTTTTTGTTGTTGCTGCATTTGTTCGAGCTGCTGTTGTAGCTGTGGATCCTCGAGCACCTCCACGGCGGCGCCACCATTGGCATTGGCCTTTCCCGTTGCTGCTGTAACAGCAGTCGCTGTCGTTGCTGATGTTGTGGTTGTGGTTTCCAATACCTCATCCTGCTGCAGTTCATGCAATTGCTCTTCCACATCGTTAGTCACTTCCGCCGCATCACCAGCGGCCACATTTGATGGTTCTTTCTCTCCTGCTTCTGTTCCTGCTTCAGCTCCTGCTCCAGCTCCTGCTTCTGCTTCTGCTGCTGCTGCTGGTGCAGCTTCTGTTGATGCTACTGTTGCCCCTGGCTTTTGTTGTTTTGTGCTGCTAGCGTGCTGCTGGTTGGCCAAAGCCACCAGGTGCGAGACGGTCGCTATTTGGCTGCCCGATGTGCTGGGTGCCTGCAAGTGGAATCGTTTGTGGATCAATATAAAGTCAAATTTCATTCGGAAAATTAGCATTTCGAATCTGTGCCTGCCACACGCGCACACAAATCACAACTTCAATTGCATTCATAAATTTATTTAGTGAGCCTCTCATTCGTCGTCTACCTCATTTGGCTTATGCCCTCGCCCTCCCCCTTCCCCATCATAAGGACGATGGGCCGTCAAATTTCATGGTTTTTTTATGCCACGCAGTTGTGGTTATAAATTTTCCCAAATAAATAAAATCGCTGGGCAAATATTTATTTTCGTTAAGCTCGTTGCGTATTTGTGCGCTCCTGTGACGGCCCTCCCTTCTTATGGTTGCTTTGCTTTGCCACGCCCATGCCATTAGAAAGCACCGCCCACTATCAGGGAGCCGCCAGACGGCATAAAGGAAGAGTAATGGAGGGGATTTGGCGGCACTTGGTCAAAAAGGGCTACAATTTGTCGAGCTGAGGAGCCTGCTAACGGCATGTCCTAGGCACTAAAATTCATATAATCACCTGTAATTTGAGTCAGCTGTGCTCATGTCCTGGCCACATAATGTGCACAAGCGTAAAGTGCTAAAATCAACTTTTATGTGATATAAATTTTGTCTACCTCGCACAGTGGGCAAAATGCGTTGAAAAGGCCTGTTTTATTACATTTCCTTTCTCAAGTGGCGCCAGCCTGTTGTCTTACAAGACAGCTGACACCTTCTTGTTTTATTATCGATACTTAACCTAGTTTTGGCAAAGTGCAATCGATAAGCTGTGATTTACTTTAAGCTTCCGTCGTTCTCAACTATCAGCAAGAGACACATTTGGTGATCTAGAGATGTGTTTAAATGAAAACATCGCAAATAAAAAAATATCGATTGTTAGGCAAATGCGATCACTACTTTTGAAAGCTTTTTTATTTTTATTATGAAATTTAATATTTCGCACGTCTGACATAAAATGTATGTAAATAGAAAACTTAGTTTTTTGACATTTTTAGGTTTGTTTTACTCCTTTTTCGGTTATAGTCAATAAATAATAATAAATAAATAACAGCATGGATTCCATTTTCTATTGAGGATGAGGTTGAAATAGGTGACTAATTGATATACGCATTTTCTTTGTGTAGTAACTTAGAGTTGCCGTAAAAGAAGAACTACTTTTTCAATTTGTGAACGGTTTTGAACAATGGCCTGGGGTCCGATCTGCACGAGACAGGATAGGACAGTAAAGGACAGGAAGGAACATGCATACTACAAAGTATTAAGCTCAATGGCCATTGGCAAATTGTTCATGGGAACAAAGCGAAAAGCATATGTAACCTAAGCTTTTGTAATTCTTATTTTCATTCTCATTTTCAGTCCCGATTCTCGATTCTCGATTCTCGGCTCTCATTGTCATTGCCATTGTTATTTCCATTGTGTCGTTGAAGCAGTACAAACAAATGTTAAAGCAATGTTCAATTTAATTTGCTTTCGTGAGGTTTCGTCGTGTGGATTCGGTTGCAGTTCAGCTCAGCTCAGCTCAACTCAGTTCAGTTCAGTTCAGTTCATATCAATTCAGTTCATTTCAATTCAGTTCAGTTCAGTTCAGTACTGTTTGGTTTCGATTTCGATTTCGATTTTACCTCCGCCTGTGCGTTCGATTGCTCGCAGAGCATTTGTAATGTGGCCACAGGGCATCGAAAGCAAATGAAAGCCACGGCAGAGCCAACTGTAGCTGTAGATGGGAAACGTATCCTTCATTTACAGTACAACAATGCGAATAATAATTGGAAGTTCACTTGGCTTCCGTAATGTTATGGATGCAGTTGAAAGGGACGCTCACCAAGCCGTGCAGTTCATGTGGCTGCGGTTTTACTGCTACCCCATGGGCAATAATAATTTTCAGTGGCTGCCATATGACAACAGTTGAAAGTTTGCTATGCACTCGGCCAGATGAAAAGTAGGCGTTGCAACAAACTTGAAGATTACGCATACGCCACATGGCCAGCTGCAAGTTTGGTAGCAACTTTTAATTTGAAATGTTGCTTTTAGCTGGGCGAAAGCACCCAGTGTAAAGGAGCAGCAACAACAACAAAGCCACCCGAACGAAAACCAAAACCAAAAACCAAAAACCAAAAACCAAAACCTAAACCGATAAACAACACAGCTTCAAACATAAAGAACGGGTGTTGGCAAAGTTTATGAAATATTCGAGGCACACACTCAACACACATGCAAACACATTCAGCTAATATTTTATTTATGTGCATGTGCACGCATGTCCTTTGACTTTCCTTCCTGCCTCTTCACTGGTTGCATTTAAGTGAAATTTATATATGTTCCAGCCTCAAAGTCACTTGCGCCCTCAAAGTCGACTCCTTGTATTTTTGTTGCAAGTTTCTATTGCCTGTAATCTTGGCCTAAGCGACAAAGGGTAAACTGATCAAGGCATCGCATGCGTAAGGCTGAAGGACCACAATTATTTTCTGGCCTGTAATTCAATTAGAATTAAATCTGATACATGAAAGCAAAGTCACAGCTTTGTTTCAGCTCCCAGTGAATGGGTGAAAATAAGTGAGGGATTAAATATACAAGCAAGCTGTAACCTGGGATTTAGTTAAAGGCTTTACTGAGTTTTAGTTATTTGCTTAGTATTTATTTTCGATTATTGGCATTCCATTGTCTTACCTCCCTTTCGACACGCCTTCTCTTGCTACGCCTTCTCTTGCCTCTCTTCTTCACGCCTTGACTTGACTAGCCTTTCATTTTCTCGCCTCGACTTGCCTAGCCTTGCCTCTCCCTGCCTCTTCCTGCCTCTCCCTGCCTCTTCTTGCCTCTCCCTGCCTCTCTCTGCCTCTCCCTGCCTCTCCCTGCCTCTTCCTGCCTCTCCCTTTGGTATAATGAAAGTTCGTTGTAACTCTGATTGTTGCATATATATGTACATATTTATTTACGTTCCCTTGACTTTATTTGTTGCTATATTTTGTTTGCCTTGGCTCAGACACTCGCCTCTTACTCATAATAAACAAAACTACGATGATAAATTTATATATTTGCTTTCGGCTATGTGTGTGTGTGTATTTATTTATTTTGCTGTCCACTTCTTTGCTGCTCCCACACACACACACACACACACACACACACACACACAAACAGTAACCTGGCCCAAGTAAATATTTAATCTTTGAATGTGTATAGGTGTGGGATATAGAATGTATATGTGCATTGGTATGTGTGTGTGTGTGTCTGTTAAAGCAAATACAATACACAGTTGGAGCTCTTAGTTATTATGGCCAAGCGAATGGAAACGAAAGCTGTTAGCCATAAGCCATCAACATATTTTCTTCAATTACTCAAGCGTATTGAGTGCCTTGTTAGGCCACGTTTTCAGCTCCTGTTGCTGAGCTTTGTTTTCATTTCGAAGGATCTAAGACGCTTTGCATGGCGCCGATTGCGTAGAAGATGAAGAGACGGCGATGGCGATGGAAATGGCGGATGGCGACTCGGATTGTGATGGCGATGGCGATGGCGATGGCAAAGGCGATGGGAGGTGTTGTATCCTTGTCACAGAGCTTATATTTGACTTTGCTATTACTTAACCTGCATGAATCGGGGCCGACCTTTGGCCACTCGACTTTTGGCCACCTTGTGGCAATGCCAACAAAACGCTCAAGCAATTTATTTTCCTGCCTCTTTTATGGTTTCGTTTCTCTTGGGTTTTTTTTTCTCGTGCCTTTGCTTTAATGTGTTATTATTGAAAGTGTTTGTGCTTGAGTGTGTGTGTGTGTGTGTGTGTGTGAGTATCTGTAGGTATCTACGTGAGTTGTGTGTGTGCGTGTGTCTTACTGCTTATTTTTTAGCCATAAAAAGCTGAAATTGAAGTACATAAAATGCGGCTAAATACAAATTTGGCCGCCAATAAACAAAAAGCTTTGCCTGCATTTTATCGTTCGCATTTTCTGTCGAGTGGGTAATTTGCAGGATTTGCGACTAAAGTGACCCAAACGTTGCCTACATATTGGCTTATATACATATACATATACACATATATACATGTACATATATACATATACATATACATATATATATACATATATAGATGTGTGTGTAGAAAGATGTATGCATTTGGGCTTTAACTGCAATCAATTCGAAAGCGGATGTCCTTTAATTTTTCGTTGACGAGCAAACGCGGCGTATGCGTAATCCGAGTTCTTATTAATATCGATTTATGCGCGCATAAATCAAACGTCAGGACAACATGATGTTTAGCTAAGGATATGTGCAAGTTTCTATTAGGATTTATCAAGGATTACGCGCCACGTTGCAGGACACATCCACTGGACAAGGACTTTATTTTTGGCAGGCTACGTGCTTGCGTGCACTCAGGAAGCAAACTCAGATCGTTGGGCACATGTCAGGCGTTATGAAATTTGCTTTCAATGTGTACAAAGCCCAATCCCAAGCCCAAGCCCAATCCCAGGCCCAAGCCCAGGCCCACGCCCAGGCACAAACCCAAGCTGAAGCCCCAAACTGTAGCCCAAGCATAGAACCAATTCCACAACCTGGTCCAATTTCTATTCAAAGCACCCCAAATCCTATGCAGCCTCTGCCTTTGCCTCTGTTTCTGCTGCTGCTGCTTCTGCTGCTGTTGTTGTTGTTGTTGTTGTTGTTGTTGTTGCTGTTACTTTTATTGTTGTTATCGGCTAGCACTTACCTCAACACCGGCACGACTCTTGCTATCCACGTTTGAGCTACTGAACTCGGTATCCTCCACTGTGTTCACTGTGTTGGTGGAGTTACCCTCGACCAGGCCCAGGGCATTGGGTCCACCTCCAGCAATGCCTCCACTTTTGTTCTTGGCCGTTGAGAATCTGCCAAGACGTATCCGCAGACGATTTAATTTTGTATCTGTTGACGGACCAGCGGCGGGCTATATACGAAACGAAAATACAGAGCAGAGGGGAAATCGGGGAGGGGAGGGGAGGGTGTTGTTAGAGTTGCATCAATTTTGAATACTCAAATTTAATTCATAGTTTTTGGCCAAACATTAAAATGAATAACAAAAGATGGAAATTTGCATTTTCCAATGTGTGTTTTTATAGTAGTGGTGGTAGTAGTAGTAGTTGTTGTTGTTGTTGTTGCTGGTGTTATTGTTGCGCCTTACGCTTCAATAAACCGCAATTTGTACGCACGTCGAAGGTTGGGCCTGAGCCCCGAACTGACCCCGTCTGCCGCCTGCGCCATATGCATATGTAAGTGGATCCCCGTTCGTAAATAAATTGTGTGTATTTGTTACAGTCACGCCAAAGTTGAACTTCTAAACCAGCAAAAAAAAAAAAATACAAAAGTACAAAAATACAAAAATACCAAAAATACCAGAAAAAAAAAGTCTAACAAAAAATGAGCAAAAAAAAAAAAGGGCAACTCTTTTGCGTTTCCGCCCAGCCGCCCCCTTGGCTAACTACAGTGGCTGCTCAAAATAAATTTCACGCTTGACTGCTTCAAGCGCTTGACCTCTTTGATTTTTTTCTTTTCTTGTTACTGCATCCTTTTCCCAATCCCTGATCCTTATTCCTTTTTTTTTTTGTATTTTTTTTTTTTGTATTTTGTGTATGTTACTGCTTGTTGTTGTTGTGGTTGTTGTTGTCGTCGCCTTCAATCCCACCAAATTAAAGTAATTGAGTAGTCAAACCTTTTGCCTCATCGTCAACGTCCTCGACGTCCTCGACGAGTCCTGTTGACCCTTTGGCAAGTCGATATTGCTTTAAATAAATAAAATTATGCTGATTTTGCGTTCGTGTGCGGAAATTTGACAAAAAAAAAGAAGGATTTCAACGAATAAAGTACACGTGAAGAGCAAAAAAAGGACTAAGGATTTTGAAGTGTGCCTGGTCATGGCCTCAGTTTCCCCCTCCCCCCTTCCAAAGCCGCCCGGAAGGACACCCCAAATGGCGTGAATATTTGCGCAAATAGTATTAAATGGATTTGCAGCTACGCATGTGACCTTCATTTTGTGGGGCCACACAAGCTCTAAAATTCTATTGTCCCCTCAAGCTGCAAATTTCAGAATCCTTCCCTTCCCCCTTCCCTCCTTTTGGGCTGGAGCCGGAATTAAGGTTAACTAGTTTATTAAATATTCAAAGGTGCTTAATTGCGTATAGTTTAAGGTGAAAATTAAACTCCCTTGGTAGTTAACAGCTATTAAGGCCAGTCAAGTTTTCATATTAATAAATAACTACACTTTCGACCATCCTTTGCGCAAGTCCTTAACGCTTCAAGTGCTTTAAGTTCTTTTAGGTTCAGCGATAAAATTCTTCTCCTTAAATATTCAAAGAGCATAGGAATTGGGTTATCCTTGCACAATTGCACAAAAGTGTGCACAAACGAAGGACGACACTTAAGTGATTTACCATCGATGCGTACCGCAATTTTCTACATTAATATTTATGCAACAATCAATGTAATTGCAATTGTATGTATGTGTGTGTGTGTGTAAACGTTAATTAAATTTTCCTTGACAGAGGAGTTTCCTGAGTTGCTCGCTGGCTTTGGGCTACGATTGGGAACATGTGTGTGGGAGGGGGGGGGTCTCAATGCGGGTAATCAATGCGTAATTGAATCTCTGATAACTTCAAAGGACATTTACGCATATCTCTGGCACATTGTTTGCCACTTGGCGGGCAAGACAATTGAACTGAAAGTTTCTCGTATGGCGCCTACACATAAATTCCTTAGATTTATACTTTGGTATTTGCTTAGATCGAGAAACTAAAGTACATTGCACATTAACGTTATTTAAATAGTAAAGTAAATAAACAAATACACACACACACACACACACACACATATGTATATATTTGCACACATCAATGGATAAGAGCGGATAAGTGCTGCGCATTCTTTGGAATTCGCATTACAAAAAGTGTAGCATACTTTTCAGCTGCTGCGAAGATAAGGAAAGCCCAGCTCGATGTGTATTTTATGTAGATGTGCTTCACAGATACATGTGTGTGTGCGTGTGTGTCCACATATATATATATAGATAAGCGAGTGTGCGTGTCTCTCTCTCTGTGTGTGTGTGTGTGAATTTATTTAAGCGTTTGCATAAACGATACTTCGTCGAAGCCATTTTGCCACTTTGGCTAATTTATGTAAATTGTTTTCTTATTTAATTGTTTTTCTTCTGGGACATGTGTTGAGTTCTGTGTCATTGTGTGTGTCTGTGTGTGCCTATGCTTACACAATGGCATTGCCTGTGTTTGTATGTTTGCCTGTGTATCCAATAATTTCCTTTCATGCGATTTATGCTGTCCCAACATTGGCTTAAATATCCTTCAACTGCCTGACAATAATTTTCTCTCAAGCAACACTACAAAACATAAAAATTTTATTGCCTTCGCTTTTTCAGGAAATTATAGAAATGATAGAAAGGAAGTCCTTTAATATAATAGCAAATTTTTTGTCTTTCTCAGCTGAATTTGTATCTTTAATCCCGAACTTTTGATCTTTGAACTTTGATGCTTTGTTGACGAGTGTCAATGTTGTCGCATGCGATAAAATAAATAAAAATAATAATAAAAAAAAAGAAAAAAAAAGATAGGAAAAAAAGAAGGGAAAAAAATACAAGTTGACGACGTGTGTCGCATGTGGACGACTTTGCCAAATATGCTCAGTCGCTGGAAGTCCTTGCTAATGTTAGTCCTGCTGCCTGTTTGTCATATGGCCATGGTCATAATGTCAATATCTAGAGCAATCAATTTGAGCTGCTGTCACTTCTATTGCAGATGTTGTTAATGTTGTTGTTGTTGTGGGAGACTCTTGTTGCTGCTGCTGCTGTTGTTTGTTTCTCTGCTGTTGTTGTTGTTGTTGTTGTTTGCAAATGTAATTGTGATTATGTTGAAGTGGTCAAGGCGGGCACAAACAACACACAAAAGTTGTCACTGCTCTTGAGCTCGAGAAGCATCTGGGCGTTCTTGTCGCCGGCACTTGGTCAAGAGACACTCCAAAGAGCGATTGCTTTTTGTGTTTAATGTTACATTATTATTAATGTTTGCTACTGATAGTTGTTGTTGTTGTTGTTGCTTGTGTTGTTGCTGCTGCTTGTACGAGTGTTGCTGGCGATTTGGGGCAGCATTAGGCCCATGGCTAAATTACAGATAATTCTCACGCGCTCAATTTGCTTAATTGCCTTCTACTATCCTCTGTTATGTTAATTACTAAATCAATGTATATACATGTATGTGTGTGTGTGTGTGTGTGAGTGGAGTGAAGTGTAAATATGCAAAGTGCATTTCAATTAAAAGTGTACACATTGTATCTGAATTATGTACAAAGCCAGCAGCCCATCGATGGATCGACAAATGCAACAAATATAATTTTGCATTAGGGGCACTCCCTTTGGCACTTTAAATCATTTTCAGGCAGAAAGCAATAATTTTTGCAGCATTTTTACACAGCTTACATTTGGCATCTCGAACAAAAGGCCATAAACATGCTAAATGCAAATGCAATTAACTTCAAATTTATGTCCTGCCAGCGGAAAAGGAAAAACGAAATTTTTTCCTTTTCTCGTATCTCCTCTATCGAAAAGTTTTCTACAACAAATCTTTATTAAATACAGCAAACGTGAAATGGAAGAAAACAAAACAAAAAAAAAAATAAAAAAAATTAAAAAAAAATAAAAAAAAATTTAAAAAAAAATAAAAAAAAATAAAAAAAAAATAAAAAAAAATAAAAAAAATTTAAAAAAAAATAAAAAAAAAATTAAAAAAAAAATAAAAAATAATAATAAAAAAATAAAAATAAAAAATAAAAATCAAAAACAAAAATGAAAAACAAAAGGAAAAATTGTTGCGAAAAGCGCAGCGGGCGAGCTGCGGATTGTTGTTGCCTTTTCTTTTGTTGTTTTTATTTCTTGGTCTTGCTGTTGTTGTTGTTGTTGTTCTTGTTGTCCTTGTTGTTGTTATTGTGGGTGCGTATGTAAGTATAAACCCTCGTCAAGTTGCAGGAAAGCAATTTTCAATTTGAAAGCATTTAGTTGAAGCAAAAAAAAAAGAAGAAATAACAAGCGGGTAATTCAATAGCATTGACAATCCGAAGCTTTCATTCTCTGTCTTGCAGGACTAAGCTATGTCCTGGACATTGAAACACCTGAATGCTACAGATTTCATTGTAGCCGCTTTAATCCTTCAAAGCTTAGGCCATATTTGCAATTATTGCAATTCTCAACTTAAAGCCCAAAACAATTGCAAACTCAAGCTGAAGTTGACATTTCGTTATCCTTGTTGCTGTTGCGGTTGCTGCTGTTGCTGCATATAAAAAAAGGACTTTAAGACAAATTTGTTCACTTGGCCAATAAGCTTTGTGTTAGGGCATCTCACAATGTCTGCGTTGAGTGGGGTAAATATATTTTAAAATCAACAAACAGGCCAGGCCAGTGAGTGGCACTAAATGGACGCGTGTAGCTGTACGTGTGTGTGTGTGTGTGTGTGTAGGTGGGGTATGTGTGTGTGTGGGTATATGTGTGAATGTGGGCTAGGGTATGGGTGTGGGAACAT
Source organism: Zaprionus lineosus (assembly GCA_035044505.1). Taxonomy (NCBI): domain Eukaryota; kingdom Metazoa; phylum Arthropoda; class Insecta; order Diptera; family Drosophilidae; genus Zaprionus; species Zaprionus lineosus. Next base: position 332,782 of record JAWNNX010000677.1, read on the forward strand.
TGCTATTGGCATGCGCCTGCTGACATGTAACTAAAACACATATCCACACACACACATACCCATGCACACACGCATATACATTGTGTGGCTCACACAAGCAGCTACATGGGCCGGACATGGCCGGGACATGTGTACGATGGCAAATAGTGGACAACTTGTCTTGTTTGCGCATTGAATTTGTGATTCCAATGACTTTTTGCCAGCTTCGCACTGGCTACAGCTTTACGTTCTGTAGGTGTACTTCCTGCTGTATACGTGTGTGTGTGTGTGTGTGTGTGTGTATATGCGTGTGTGTGTAGGTAGGTAGGTAAGTGGTTGCAAACATTTCTACATCAAATGGTCATTTTCAATTTAGTCAAAGCATTAAGCTTAAGCTAAGTAGCTGCTTCTAAGTATGTGCCAGAGTTGAGCACAAAAATAAGCTAAAACAAAATAAAAACATGTCCTTAAGAAATGCAGGATACACAAGACGCCCCTCAGATACTCTACTAATCATAGTCTCTATATAAAATACGAATTTGTTGTGCTTATTTTAAAATAACATTTTAAACACTCGAATTCATAAAGGCTTTAACATTATATTAACATTATGTTAAGCAAATAGTCTGTTAATGTTAACCTATGTCTGTTAACTAACATGAGGCCTACTTATGAAAGATTTCATCTATAGACAATTACCCAGAGGCTCACTTTAAGCCACATCAGAAACGAAATTTCAAACCTTATTATTTATAAGTATGTGTACATACACACACACGCACACACACACACACAACACATACACAGTAACAACAAGAGCCATCGAATGCTGCAAAAAGTGTTCTTCGATTTCTGAAGAACAACAACTTGTTATACATTTTGGCAGAATTTTCCAAGTTTTCTCAGGTTTTTGAAAATTCAGTTGCTTGGCAAAAATTTCACCATCCTTACAAATGCATTTTTAAGGACACTTGAAAGGAGTTTTCGGCTGCCTAATTAGATTTGACCCGAATGTCTGAAGTGCTCCTGTAACCAAGTGCTCGGCGCATTGCATATGGTAGCAGCCTCAGAGGCCTTGGGAGCTGAGTTCTGGTTCGATTTTGGAGGTAACTTCATTTAAGTGCATAATTCCTGAGGTAGAAATTGGGCTGTGGAGGTCCTGGGGAAACGATTTTTGCTTCGTTCGTTCGTTGGGTGTGCATACAGGATGTTCAGTTATGTAGTCAGTTAAGGAACTTATGTAAAGTCGTCCTGATTTGGCTTTAATAACACTTTCAATCGTTCGACTCCTGTAATCGATTGGAAATAACGGTATAATTGGCATTTACCTGGTTATTGTTGGCAGTCACATCGGCGGGTCGGGGGCGGCGGCGATGTATGCGTTTCCGTGCCGTCTGGTAGATTTTCCAGTACAGCGCCAGGATGACCAGAAGCGGCACATAGAATGTGCAACAGGTGGCAAAAACCTAAGCGTAAATTAATATTAAATTTAATTAAATTTAATTACATATTATTAAATTTTAATAAATTTAGTTTAACTAAAACAAAAAAAAAAAATAAAATAAAAATAAATGAAATAATAATAATTTATATTTAATAAAAATAAATTGAAATAAGTTTAATATAAATAAATGAAATTAAATAAAAATAAATAAAATTATTTCAAATCAATTAAAAATGAATTAAAATAATTAAAATTAAATCAAAATAAATTAAACTAAATTAAATCAAAATAAATTAAATTAAATTAAAATAAATTAAAATGAATAAAAATAAGTTAAAATAAATAAATAAATAATAATAACTAAAATTGAAATAAATTAAAATAAATTAAAATAAATAAAATTAAATTAAATTATGACAAAAAATAATTAATTTATGGATAATTAAAAATAATGAAAGAAATCGATGAATATCCCACCTGATACGACACATCCTGGGAAACCATACACTTCTGTTGCTCAATGCGCTGCAAGTAGTCGGGATCCTTCCAGCCGAATTGCGGCGCCAGTGAGACAATCACCGCGGATGTCCACACGCAGAAGATCATCATGAAGACTCGATTGCTGGTGCGTGAGTGTATGTAATCGATATTGGTCACCGCCCAATAGCTGCAATCAGAGCAACAATCGATAAATTTTATTAGCAATCGTGCGCCACTTGAGACATGGCGCGGTTTTCGCTCCGCTTTTTTTGTTTTTTGTTTTTTTTTCTTTTGTTGTTGCTACTTGATTTTTATTTACTTCATTTGAAGAGCGCACACAAAATGTAAATAAAACGCTGCATAAATCTAGGCGCGCACTCAAGCCCGCACTTGGTGGGAGGCCAGGCACAGTCAAACACATACATACGCACAGTAACACATACATACGCACAGGCACAGTCACACATGCATACAGACACAGTCAAAGTCACACCCATACATACGCACACTCACACACACACACACACACACAGAGGCACATATGGAACGGCGTCAAAGTAAAGAAACGTGTTCGATATTCGAATTGTGCTCAACAGTTTTTTTCCCATCACATTTTGTTACCAATTCTTCCTTTTTTTCAAAACTGTTTCTGGTTTTGTTTTTTTTGATTTATTTTTGGTTTTTTTTTTGCTTTTGTTTTCTCCATTTTTTTTTATTCTTTTCCTCGTTTGTTTCTTGTTATTGGGTTTCTGTGTGCCAAAACATGTTTTATGTATGTATGCAAACTGGTCTGCGTTTGATTGTATTGTGCGTGTATGTGTGTGTGTGTGTGTGTGTTCTTGTGTGTGGCAGCAAAGCGAGGCATTTTTCGAATTTCCATTTTGATCGCTTGCCTCAGAGCTGGGGGTGTGGCAAACAAAAACGCAATATCAAAAACATTTTCCATTTTTATAAAAAAAAATAAAATATAAAGAAAAAACAAAAATTCAAAAATAATTAACTTAAATCCAAGAGCTGATAAAACTGAAAAATAGCTACAAAGGATAATGAGTGTCAGCTGAATGGGATTATCCTTTGCACACAGAACAAAGAAGAAGAAGAAGAAGAAAGAAAGAGTATTGAGTCGTTGCTTTGGATTGTAAACTGTTTTTTTTTTTTGGTTGTTGCTTTGAGTATAGAAACATGCCTAAAAGAGTTTTTAAACGTTACGTGTACGTTAACTAGCACACATACAGATACAAACACATACGCACACACACATTGACTCACTCACACACAGTCAGAGGAACATAGACTGGGATTCATAGTTGAAGCTTGTTGCTGTTTTCGAGGCTTTAAGAACTATTTAACCGTGGCTGTGTTTGTATGTGAGTGTGAGTGTGAGTGTGTTTATGTTTGTGTGTGTGTGAGTGTGTTTGTCTTGTATACGAGAGTGTGTGTGTGTGTGTGTGTGTGTGAGTTTGTGAGTGGCATAGATAATCGCGCCCAGAGGCAGCAACTCGAGCATCTTGGTAATGTGTCTGGCGCTGATGCAGATTAAAAAAATGTAGTTGTGTTTTTGGAAGTGTTGGCAACGCCGCCAGTTCAAAGGTTGCCAACCACAATAACCCGTGTGAGTGTGAGTGTGAGTGTGTATGTGTGTGTTGTCAACCGCACATTTGAAAATGTTATGGTGGGAGGAGCACAATGTCTTGTACATCGCTGACCGCAACGCTTGAAGTGACATCAGACTTCGGTGTGTTTATGTATTAATTAAACTCAATTTGAATAAACAAATATTGTGCCCCGATGGGCGTGACTGTGGGTGTGTGTGTGTGCAGCTTTTAATCAACAATTAATCGAGTTGACAATGTCCTTGAGCCATATATGAAAGAGGCGGCAGGACGAAGGACAACGGCACTGTAATGTATGTAATCTATTTCAATATTTACCCGATGCTCGCATGTGGCAACTTCGTTAAGTGGCTCTTGGTTTGCCCAAGAGCATCATTTAATTTGTGGCCAACAGCTGAATAAATATAAATTTAAGCTTAAGTTGAAATTTCAATTTCAATTTAAATTAAATCCTTAAAAATCGAACACGCTCATACACAAATTAAATCAAATCCCGATGATTATATATAATAAATTTAAAGCCGATCAATCGAATTGTTAGCCAAAATCGATGTTCAATTAAAGATATTCACGTGCGAGTCGTGTCGTGTCCTTCGGTCACTTAGCCAAACGAGGATATACATGACTAATGGTTTGCGCATAGACGACAGCATTACGCATACGCCACGTGGGCTGCCATCGATAATTATTTATTAATAAATGAATGTCGATAGTTGATGACTTTTGTCTGGAACGACAGATGCTGGCACTCTGATTGGGTCTGGGCAACATTGCGAGAAAAGGACGAATGACTGGCCTTTCCTTCAAAAGCGCCTCTTCCTCTGCTCCTGCCTTCGCTTATGCCTCAGTCTCAGCCTCAGCCTTAGTCCCTCTCTCAGCCTCAGCCTCAGCCTCAGCCTCAGCCTCAGCCTCAGCCTCAGCCTCAGCCTCAGCCTCAGCCTCAGCCTCAGCCTCAGCCTCAGCCTCAGCCTCAGCCTCAGCCTCAGCCTCAGCCTCAGCCTCAGCCTCAGCCTCAGCCTTAGCCGCAGCCTTAGCCTCTGCCTTAGCCTCTGCCTTAGCCTCTGCCTTAGCCTCTGCCTCAGCCTCTGCTTCAGCCTTAGCCTTAGCCCCTCTCTCAGCCTCTGCCTCTGCATCTTCTCTATTCATTAGCATAATGTAATCGACTTGAAGCTCGCAATTTTTGATTGACTGCTTAAAATTAATGGAATTTTGTGATTCGACTGTCATTTTTTATTCTTAACAAAATATTCAAATTTTTTATTCCTGTTGTATTGAGTTTTAAGTAGCAAAGTATCTCTGTGAAGTTTGATATGCCTTGCGTTATGCATACGCAATGAAAAAGGACATGCAAATTAACAGTGAGACCCAATAAAGTGCCTGTCATGCAATGTGCACCTCCCATCTCTTCCCCTACCCCCCCTCCACAGTCATTGATATAACATATGCGACACGTAGTCGCAGTTCGCAAAAAAAAAAGTGAAAGCAGAAAAAGTAGAAAGTATCATAATTTGTTATGCCATACATTCTACACACGCTTACTAATACACACACACACACACACATGGATGCTCCGTTCATAGGCCAGCAATTGAATTGAATTGAATTGAAGTCAATCAATTTATCAAGTCTGCAAGCGGCGAACGCCTAACTGACTCAAGAGTCGAGTGATGAATTATAACAATTTATTGTGCGCCAAACAATTTAAATGCGATTTTTCCATTATACATACACTGCTACTCAGCTACTCAGTTACACGCCCACTCCCCCTCCCATCCCCCCTTGCACTCTGTGTGATAAATGTGCGCCACTCGAGTGTAACACTTTTTTAATGCATTTCAAAAATCCGCGCCTAGCACAAAGCAAAAAAAAAAAAAAAAATGAGAATTATTCCCATTACTCTTGATACATTCGCTTGACTACGCACGCATGTCCTCCCGCTCCTGCCGGCACAATATACTCTAATTTTTTGTACAAATATTATTTATATTGATGGTAGGCAGTGCGGGGTGTGGGTGTGTGGGTGGGGGTGGGGATAATGCATTGTCATTAATTGTTGCGAAATTGAGGCTGATATTGTTTGGAAAATGGCGGCAATTAATTTGAAAATGAAATAGGGAAAATCATATTAATTTTAAATTGGCATCAACTTCAAAGCTGTTCATAATTAATTAAGTTTTTAATTTGTTGAATTGCGGTCAATAGATAATTTTCCATTTTCCATTTCCCATTTTTTTTTTTATTTGTTTTACCCTCATTTCTCTGTCGACAACGCCTGTCGGCAGGGCTAGCAGTTTTTTGTTTTGTTTGTTTTTATGCCCCACCTCAGGACGACTAATAGCAATAGAAAGGATTAACGAGACAATAATTATTGACAGTTAATTATTTGAAAACAAAGGAGTCGGCACTTGTCAGTTTTAAAGGATTGCATTCGCAGGATATATGAGCGTAGGTAACAACGAGAAGAAATAACAACTAAAATTACAGCTAGATTTGGCTTGGTTATTATGGTTTAGATATTAATCAATTTAGCAGTTTTTTTTTTGATTTTTTTGAGCACAATATTAAAGCCAGAAAATAGCTATATTTTGAACTGCACATAATTAATCAAAATATGTTTTAAATATATAGTAAAATGGCAGTTTTTGGCTGGAATTTAGGACCCTAAATAAATTGATTGAAACAAATGCCAAACATTTGGGGGACTTATTATTTTTTTTTTTAATTTATTTACTTATTTTTAATAGTAAACTATTTTCTATTATATAGAATTTATTGAATATTTATATTTTTAATAATTTTAAACAGAGATTTTGATCGTCAATCAACTCACGTTCAAAATAGAACCAAAAAGTAGCCAGAAATGTAGCGATAAATTGTTCAAAGCATTTTTGAAATAACAATGAAATTATTTGTGGTTTTTGGCTAGAAACCTGGACATTAAATTAAATAAACAAAATATTTAAAATTTTAGAAATTATTTGATATGTTCAACGATTAAATACATTAATAAAAACAGCTAAAAATCTTTGTTGAAATTTAAAATTTTATTCAAACTATTTGGCATTTTTAGCAATTAATTGAATAGTAAAATTGGCCAAAAATGTGGACAGTAAACTATATTATATATGAAATCAAAAAAAGGCTAAAAAACAATTTGAATTAAAATACCAGATTCGACCAGGTTTTTTCTAGACAGTAGCTATAATTTTGACTATTAAATGGCTGGCTAGATTTTTCTAGATAATAACTTGAGTTTTGGCTATAAATCGGCTGGCTAGATTTTTCTAGACAATAGCTATAATTTTATATAATTTAAAAATAGCCAAAATTGTGGACAGTAAAATATATTATATACTAAATTAAAAAAGGCTAACAATTTTAATTAAAATACCAGATACGACCAGGATTTTTTTAGACAATAACTTGAGTTTTGGCTATAAATCGGCTGGCTGTAAATATATATTAAAGGTAAATAAATCTAAAGGAAATGTGAAATGGACTTGAGCTTTAGACAAGGATAACTCCAGTAGAGTGTGGGATAGTGTATAGAAGTTCCTTTGGTCCAAAGGCTATCTTAAAGTGGCATATATACCAGGTCGAGGTTAGTATTTAGTTCAGTATTTTATACTTTGGGTTAAGGCTAATCGCTTGCATTAGCAAATAGCCCGCTGAGGTGCGTCTATTGTTTTAATTTTCTCCGTCTGTCTTCTTGTCTCCGTCGCACTTTCGGCCTCAATCTGATTTTTTTTCTTCGATTTTCCCTTTTCCGTTCGCTTCTTCATTTCATTTTAAGGTCAAGAACAAAGGTAGAGGAAAATCTGCCAGTTACCTGAGGCGACTGACTGCCGTTTTTCAGTTTACAATAATATTTCGTTTTATTCAACATAAAAAATGAAACACAAAACAACAAAAAAAAAAAAATAGAAAAATAGAAAATAGAAAAATAGGAAAAAAAAGACAAGTTTGGAATGGGAAGGAAGCTGTGGCGGGGAAGTGGGATAAACAACAAATAAAATGGCAGTAAAACAAAAGATAAAAAATGAAAAAACAAAAAAAATAAAAAATAAAAAAAAACACAAAACGAGATGTACAAAAATGCATTCCACACTAGAAAAATAAATAACAATAGGCGGAGGCCACAACAACAACAATAACAACAACAACAATAACAACAACAATAAGAACCACAATAACAACAACAATAACAACAATGGGCAGCAGACAGTGACAACAGCAACAACAATCCGCGCCTAGTGCACATGTAACTGTGTGGGCGTGGCAATGGGGGGTGTGGGGTGGGTGTAGATGTTTTGTATTTTGTTGTTGTTAGTGGCAGGCCCTGCGGCGGCTGTGGCATGATTAAATTTTTGCAAATTACTTGCGCTCTATTCTCAGCTGCGTGTTGTCAAGGCAACAACAACAACAACAATTACAACAATTACAACAATTACAACAATAATAACAAGAATAACAGAAAATAGCAACAACAACAACAACACCAACAAGAGAGGTACAGTAATAACCACTAAATGTTCCAGTCACTACAATAGCAACAATAAAACTCAATGTATTTTGTTCAAAGTTGAAGCTCCGCTGAGCCACAAAAACAATACAACAATTGCCCTCTACCCCTTGCTCCTTGCCCCCTGCTCCTGTCCCTGTCCCCTGCCACCTGCCCTCTGCCTGAAAAGTCGCCGAATCGCCGAATTGCAAGCTGGAAAATGCGTTGTGGCTTTTTTTTCTGTTTCTGTTTTTGTTTCTGTTCTCCTTCATTTTCCCTGAAAGCCGCCGAGCAGTGGAATAGTTTGGGAAATTGTAAAAATGAAAAGTTTCAAGTAACAAGAAAATTAAAAATTGAAAATTGCAAAGGTAGAGAAAAACTTAGTTAGTAAACTAAATTCAATAGCTAAAAGTCATTAATAGCTACAAATTCCCATCAGGTAAAAAGCTTGAGTCTGTTAATTGAAGTCCTGACGAGTTTAATCTGCTGCTTGGATTAGAAAATGTTATGCAGTTCAGACAACAAAAATAAAAAAAAAAAAATTATATGAGCTTATAAAAATTGGAAAAAAAAAATTATAGAAAATTTAAGTAATGTAATAAAAAAATAAAAAATTTATAGCTATATTTTTGGAGTGATTTTTAAATGTTTTGTTCTTAAGTCTGTAAAGGCTTAACTTGAAAGTTTAGCCGAAATCTGCTAGTTATTTTAGTCAGTTATTATTTTAGTTATTTAATTTATTTTATAAACAAAATTTTGAGCTCTATAAATTTTAAAATTTTTGCAGATTTTATGGCTTTTATTTTTGAGTTGAAAAATCAATGAACTCAAAGGATATTTTAGTCGTCTTCAAAGTCAAAGTGCAGTTTATTATAATAATTTTATATTATACAAATTATTATAAATAAATTAAATATTATAAATATATATTAGTTTTATTTTATATAAATTAATTTTATATAAATTAATTTTATATATATTTATTTTATATACATTAATTTATATATAATTATTTATTTATATTTATTTAATTTACATATACAGATTTTATATTTATTTATTTTATATATATTAATTTTATACATATTAGTTTTAAATATATTAATTTTTTATATATTAATTTTATATTTATTATATTTATATATATTATTTTTTTATGTATGAATTTTATATTTATTAATTTTATATTTATTATTTTTATCTATATTAATTTTATGTGCATTAAATTTTTATTATTTTTTTTTATTATTATTATTTTATTATAATTATTTTATTATTATTATTATTATTATTATTATTATTATTATTATTATTATTATTACTATTCATACCGAGACAAACCTTTAAAAAATGTCCATCAAATTATATATTTTTATATTTGATATCCTTTCAATCATTAACAATTTAATCGAAAGCTAAACACATGTAAGGATCAAAGGATCGATAACTAAGCCTATAAGTAATAATTGTTGTAAGCTTCAAAGGATTGAAGCAATAAATGGCTTTGTTTTGCCAAAGCGACAGGAAGAACATTAAAGTTACATCCTGAGCTAAATTTGTGCATGTTAATTAAATGTAAATATTTCATTTCTCTTGTCCTGGATATCTATTAGCTTAACCCACTCCCTGGCTGCCCTGGCTGATACATATATTTTAAAATTGTATGTAGTTTTCTGCTTGGTCGAACTTTAATGAGTATTAATAGCGTTTCATTTTATATGTGGCAGTAATGCACTTAAATTTATATGAATAAAAAAATATATATATGATATATATATATATATATATATATATATATATATATATATTCACACATATATATATATATATTCACACATATATATATATATTAACATTCACATTCACATTTACGTTCAGAATCGCATCCATATTAATTATAATTATAATAATGTCGAACGGTTCAACACGTCGTATGATTGATACTTAATTCCATTTCATATGTGCAGCTCATTTGGTTTATTGCCTTTATAATGATTATAATGCAGGATTATTAACTATACTCATTATAATAGCGCAAATATCCATTGGCTGGCCTCAAATCAATTAGCATATTAAATGCCTTAAATGGTATCCGCATTGCCACATGCTTAACCAAAGCCATGAAATTACCTCAAGTGTTGCCGACGCCATCGTCATGGCCATCACTCATATAACATTCTCCCATTTCCATTTTGGCCGAACTCTTGATGTTGACCAAACTCACATTGGGTCTCGCATCTCATAAGTCATGTGTGTGTAAGTTTGTGTGTGTGGATATGTGTGTGTGTGTGTGGGGGGTGGCAGAGGTAACAACATTTTAATGCTGCCACATTTTATTTGTTATGTGCTTGTCCACTTGCAGCCGCAGTGCGTCAGTTATGCTGACATGCACGGCTTCAGCCTTACAGCGAAATTCAATTTAAAACGTGCTTACGTGGCTGGGCACGGCTTGCCCCGCCCCTTCCTCCCTTTTTTGCCGCCCCTTGACCTTCATTTTACCGATCCTTAGATCCAATGGCTCTCCCTCGACTCCCGACTATCTATCTCCCATTACCACGCCCTCTTCAACAGCCTCCTTTTAGTCTCTGCCCAACCTCCGCCCAACCCCCTCCCAATCCCCTCCCAATCCCCTCCCAACCTCCCCCCGAACTGTCGAATGCCACGGCTATTACGACGCCAAGCTGACTGCCTGCCTATTCGGCTGTCTGTCTGCATTGCTGGCCCGAGGCTCATGAGGACACAAGCAGAGACGACAGCCCTCGGCACTCAGCATTTGGTTTGGCTCCATTCTTGGTCCTTCCAATGTTGGCCAACAATTTAAGCTGTTGCTCAGCGCAGTTCTTTTTGGCAGACGCTTCAATATATTCAATTCCAGATATTAAATTTTTGAAAAAACGACATCTTTAAATGATGATAAAGTTGTTTACAATTCCCGCCTGTCTCCGACCCTCATCACAGCTGCTCCTTCCACCTTTCAACTTCTTAGCCCCACCCACACACATTCACTCATGTTTTTTTTGGCCACTTTTGTTACTATTTTTCTCCTTGCCCAGCGTCGACCTACAAATTTATATGAGCAGAAATTGCGTGGACTACCCTTTCTATGAGTGTTGTTTTTTATGGTATTTCGAATTTCTTGGTCTTGAGGTAACACAATATTATGTATTTTTCAATATTACAAAAGCGATGGCTCAGCTAAGAAATATATAATAAATGTAGCATACTTATTGGGGCGCATCTTTGCATCAGGCCTCTAGACTTGCATTTAAATTGGAGAGTTTCTTATTTTCGGTTTGGGTTAAATTTTTAAAACTTTTAAACATTTTTAAAATTTAAAATTTTAATTATTTTCTGTTTTAATTAATAAATTACTTAAGTTTAACCCAGGCAGAGTTTATTTGGACCTAATCGAACTAGTTTTGGCCAACTTATCGGCGCTTGGATTGAATGGGGAATTAAAATGGGATAATTATTTATAATTATATAAATAATTTTAAAAATAAAATTATTGAAATATTTTTTGAATTTAATTCAAGACTTTAGATTCAATAGTTTTGTTTCGAATACTCAGTCTTAAATATTAAGCTATGTTTAAGCTGAAAATGGCAGTCCTAGTTAGGTCCGATTTTCCTTTTGGGGGAAAGTTTTATTTTTATTTTGGGAAAACGTTTATGCAATATTTTTTCAACTTATATTTGTTCATTTTATAACTGTAAAGGATATTAAAAAGTCGACAACTTGGCAGCTGTAAAGTTTTACAGTTATTGTTGTTATTTTGCATGTTGCAAAGTTTTCTACTTGCCGCACAGCTGGCACAGGATGCGTCGACGGTTGATTACAGGGCCTTTGCATATGTGTCCTGTGCTCCGCTTGGTGCGTGTCTACCCCCATGTCCTGCACCCTTTGTCCTATGCCCTGTGCCCTGTGCGTGGCTACGCCTTGTCTGCCACTATAAGGGGCCAGCAATTGTAATTTATGACACAAAAACAAGAAACTTGTGTAAATTGCAAGGCGGAGCAACGGCTGCGGGTAATAGAGGCGTGGTGCGTGTGGAGCGTGAGGAGGAATGGTATAGGGAATGGGGGATGGGTGATGGTGGAGGGGGGAGAACAAAAGCCAAATATAAGTGTGGAGCCCACAGGACGATCCTACAGCCCAGTTTGCAGTTCTCCAACCTCATGGAATGCACCCAAGTGCGTTGATTGCTGTCTGGCTGCCCCGTTGCTCAAGTCCTTCGCATCCTGCGGCTCTTATATCCTTTATGCGTGTCTGCACTTTGCGGGCGCCGCATTTATAAATCTTTTAGTGCACATGCGTTTTTCCTTACATTTTTCATTCTTTCTCCCTCCTTCTCTCTCCCTCCCTCTCTCTCTCTCCCTTTCTCTTTTGTTTTTGTTGCTTAAAAAACAATTTACATAATTGGATGGTCTCCACAGAGGGAAAAAGTCGCGGCTTAATTATATTTAATAAGCCTGAAGGATATCCGTTCTGATTATTTGTTCAGCTTGTCTCTCTGGCTATGTATGGCGCCCCTCAAAGGACTTAAGGGCTTTAAAGTCCACCAAATGGAAAAATGTGTAGCATCCTGCAAGCTTCTGTTGCAACTTCATTAGTTCCATGTCCTTTGACTAAGACTCGCATTAGCCGCAAAGTCATTCAATGGAAATTGTGAAAACTCGTGAGAACTCGTGCTAATTCGTGAGTGTTCGTGAGTGTCCGTGAAACATTTTTGTTACCAACAATGGACTTTTGGCATTAGTTTTGGCTTTTTGGCTTGTTTATTTTCTATGTGTCTGTGTGTGTGTCTGTGAGTGTGAGTGTGAGTGTGTCTGCTTTGCCCTTGGCTGTTTCATTTTTCCCATACCATTGTCCCAGTTCCCACTCCACGCTGTGTCCCCCCTCACTCGTTTTGCGGTTTCTGGTCGTGTCTCCTTTCCGGTGGCAAAAGTTTGGTCCAAACCAAAAACCGACCATTAATCACACGGCGTGCGGAAAACTCAGCTAAACGCAAAACTAAATACAAACAAACCTCAAATGCGCACAACCAAACGTTTATTTAAACATGTTTATTTATTTTTTATAATTTTTAAATTTCTTATATTTATTCAAAATTTATATTTTTCTCATTTTTTGTGCTACTATTTTTTTTTTTTTAATTATATATTTATTATTTATTTCTATTTTCTATATACATATAATTTATATTTATTTATATATGTTTATTTATTTTTTATATTTATTTAATTTAAATATTTTTTTCTTTTTATATTTATTACTTTTTTTATATTTTTTTAGTTTTTGTTCATTTATTTGTTTATTTTGTATATTAATTTATTTCGTATATTTATTTAATTTTTATATATTTTTAATCTTTTTCTACATTTTATATATATATATATATTTATTTTTCTATATTTTATATAAATAGATATATTCATTTTTTATATTTATTTAATTTTAATATTTTTTTCGTTTTATATTTTTTTACCTTTTTTATATTTTTAAATTTTCCTACTTTCTGTTCATTTATTTGTTTATATTGTATATTAATTTATTTAGCATAGTTATTTGATTTTTATATATTTTAAATATTTTATGTATATATTTATTTTTTATATTTATAAAATTATTATAATTTCTTAATTCTTTATATTTATTTAATTTTTATATTTTGTTCATTATTTATTTATTTTAAAAATTATTAATGTAATGTTTTTTCTATTTTTATCAAATCATTTTTTATAAACATATATTTATTTTTTATAAAATTTACAATTTTTTTATTTTTTTATATTTTTTGTATATTTTTATTTAATATATATTTTTAAATTTTTATATTTTCGTATTTTTTTTAAACGCATTTATTTTTTATATTTATTTATTTTACATTTATATTTATTAAATTTTATTTACTTTTTATATTTATTTATTTCATATATATAGTATATATATTTTTCTTATTTTTTTATATTAATTTAATTTTTAAAGGGTTTATCCTGTTTTTTGTCACATGCTTTTGGCTTAATATAGTTGACTTTGGCATTCCATATCCTTGCATGAGCCTTGTATACACATTTGTTTTTGCTTTGATTGCAATTTGTCTTGGGGGCAACGCCTGCTGGCAGCGCCTTCGGATGGGCGTCTAAATCAAAGTCAGACTTGGGGTCAGACTCCAAGACAGACACTCATTTGATTTATTCGAAATTCAATTTACTTCTCGCACTGATTAATCATTCAGCAGGCAGTCTTCGGTTCCATTATTTTGATTTATGCGACTTTCTCAAAATTCACAAAATTTAAATTACACTCACACACACATACACATAAATGTTCATAGATTTGTGTACTTGTGTATTTGTGTATTTGTGTCTTTGTGTATTTGTATTTGTGTATTTGTGTCTTTGTGTATTTGTGTGTATGCAGAGCTTTGGTTAGCCACTGTGACAGTTATAGAATTGTAATTCATCTTGGCTGCGGTTTTCGCCGTTTGCCATTCAAATGAAATGTTTGAAATGTTTGCCTGCCGCTGCGGTTTTAAAATTGGTCTTCTAATTGCTTTTTCGGTTCGAGTGCTTCGACGCTTGACATTTTGTTTAAAAACTTCCCGGTTAACCCCAAAATGTAGGCAACACTTTTGTTGGCTCATCTCTTTGCTTAGTCTCATCACTTGTCTGTGTCTGTGTGTCTGTGTGTGTGTGTGAGTGTCTCTCTCTCAAGTTAATTGAGTTGTGAATGCCAACAGAGTGTCTATAGCTCAACAAACCAAGCTCCGGCAATGCATAATTAAGTTTATAGCTCAAATGGCACAACGAACACATACATATATCTATATATATATATATACTTATATATATATATGTGTGTGTGTGTGTGTGTTTGTGTGTGCCTCAAGTTGTTTGCAAATATTGATTGGGACATTTTGTAATGTTGTCTGGGATATACATAAATCATTAGAATTATGTCAAGTCCTGCTAATCGAGATTGAATATACCCTGAGTGCATACTCATACAAGCACACACACACACACACACATACACATACACACGCCTATATTGATATAAATGGGTGTACATTTGCCATTTATTTTATGAACTTAACTTAAGTTCATTTTAGACCTTTAAAAGCAGCAAACACCTCATTGCAAATGTCGTAACTACAGTTAACGTCTCTTTGTATATGTGTAAAAGTGTGTGAATATGTGTGTGTGTAAGACTAAGTGTGTGTTAAGGCATTAGTAGATAACATAAATGTCTTAGTAACGTATCCAGTTTTATTGCCCGACTACCGTGCTTGCTTTTTGCCCCAGTCTCTTTTTCTCCCTCTTCCTCTCCCTCTCCCCCAGCTTTCTCTTTCAGTTTCCCTCCTTCTGCTGTGTCTCATTAACCATTTGAGGTAAATGTGCGTGTGTGTGTGTGTGTGTATACACGCATGAATCCTGGCATTTTAGCTTGTGAAATCAAATGTGCAAAGCAAATGAAGCGTAATTCGTACACGGACTGCCTAAACTCAGTCTCTTATCTTCGCTCATGTATGACCAAATCTCTCTCTGTGTGCATGTGTGTGTGTGTATGTGTGTGTGTGACAGGCACAAAAACTAATTATACTGTTAAATGCGTTTGTTTAACTAGCAATTTAATTAAGGTTATGCTTTTGTTTAGACCCATAACCTCACACACACACACACACACACACACACACACACACACACACACACACACACACACACACACACACACACACACACACACACACACACACACACAGCCGAAAACATGCGCAATTAAAAATACTCCCTGTGACTCGGATGGGGCATGCAACCAAATTGCACGTGAATTCTGTGGCAATGAGTTGGCCACACACAAACAGCTGTCAAAGCTGTTAGGGGAGTGGTCGGTGAAGGGGGTGGCTGGGGAGGGGTGCACACATTTGGTGGAGGGGGAGGGGGGTATTCAATGTTGCAAGGGACTGTTGTCTAAAAGTCATTCGCCAAAATGACCAGCGACTGCGTGAAAATTATGTTAAATACGCGCAGAGTTTTCATTTGCAGTTACAGTGCGCACAGTGGGCACCGGGCAGTTTGTGTGCAACAAAAATTAAAAATAATTTTTTTTTTTCTCAGATTAAATATTTAAAAAAATTCAATTCAATATTTATTGCAGAGCAACGCTTAGCGGCCAGGATGTCCTTTACATCCTGTTTCATTTGTCAACGAAAAAAAAAAAAAGTCGTAACAATCGAAGTGCTGGCAATTTATTTAACTGACTTTAATTAAGTTGAGTGTGTGCTTTGTTTTGCCATCTTGTATTGGGAGACACGCTTTTTGCACTCACTGTACGCACACTGAGCACAAAAAGTCTTCTATGACAACACAGCAATTACAATTACACGCCAGACCATATGGGCGACGGTCTGTATGTGTGTGTGTGTGTGGTCGCAGTGGTTGTAAGAATTATATTTGTTGTTCTTGTTGTTGCCACTGACCTAACAACATTTCACACACACACACACACACACTGGGAACGAATATTAACATGTAATTAGGTTTTAAGTGCCAAATGGTAAAATATTTATGGAAAAGCGAACTGTAAGAAAAAGTTTTATAAACTTAATTGTAATTTAATTGAATGTGTCACATGTTGCAGCAACAGAGACGCAAACAACCCAAACAACACACACACACACACGCACACGCACACAACAACACAAAACTATTGACAGCCGCTCCGCCTTTTTGGGTGTCGCCTGGGCCAAAAGCAAAGCTAAAAGTCAGTTAAAAAAAAAAAAATACAGGCAGAAATAAAATAAAATAAAAATAAAAATACAAATAAAAAAAAAAGAAAATAAAAAAAAAAAATAAAAAATAAAAAAAAAACAAAAAACAAATGTAAAAAGTGAAAAGAAAGAAAAACTTTGCATTTAAATGATTGTTTGACCGGGCAGAAGGTCGTCCCGTGTGGCATTTGTCATGTGGCATCCACTAATAATGACGTCAGCAACATTGCGGCGAGCGTGAAATTTATGCACAGCGGCTCCTGCCAATGCGGTGGGTGCCCGGTTTGGGCCTCTGATTGTGTGTGTGTGTGTGTGTGTGAGTGTGTGTGTGTGTGTGTGTGTGCTGGTATGTGCATGTATTTTGGCATTGACAATGCCATCGACGGCGGCAGCAGCAGAAACAGAGGCAGCAACAGCAGCAGCAGCAGCAGCAGAGGCAGTAGCAAAGGCGGTGGCAGGCAGCAGTGGCAAGGACGTTGGCAGCAGAAGGCAAAAGCTGCGGATGCGGCAGCAATAGGTAGCCACAATGACAGGAGCCACTGTACGGCATAAAGATTAATGACCATGCGCCATTTTTTTCACATTGTTGTTCCTTCCGCTGTTGCTGCTGCTGTTGTTGTTGTTGTTGTTGTTGCTGCTCTTGTTGTTGCTGCTGTTGTTGCTGCTGCTGTTGTTGTAGGCGTTGTTGCTGTTCGCAATTTTAGGTTGCCTGCTTTTTGGACCGGTAACGTGTCATAGGCTTTTATTGTGCTGGTTTTTTGGTATTGCGCGTTCTGGGCACAGTTCTCATAGCTCTTGTTGTTCTTGTTGTTGTTGTAGCTGTTATAGTGGTTGTAGCTGCTGTAATTGTTGTAGTTGTTGCTGATGCTGTTCTTGTCTCGCAATTTCGTAAATATTGTTGGCACTTTGTCTTAATTGCTTAAAAATTACTGACATGGAAAATGAACTTGGCAAACGTTGAACGTTCGCTGTGGCAGCCTGTGAAGGAGGGGCGGAGCAAGAAGAGGGGAAGCTAGTGGAGTGAAGGAAGGGATCCTTGCAGCGTGTGCGTGTCTGTGCGGGGCTGTCGTCGTCGTCTGTTTTGCCGCTTACTTGTCAACGACTCTGGCAGCAACGTAACGACAAATACTTGCAAATATTATTATTGTAGTCGAATTTCAGTAACTATTTATCATGCGGGTGGCAGGCAGGCAGGCAGTCGAGTGGCAAGCGGTGGCATGCGGTGGCAAGTGGTAAGTGGCAAGTGGCAGCACAGGGGCAAGAACCGTTTGACAAACTTAATTTATTAATGTACAAACACAGAATCTTTGGGTTCTGGGCCCTGGGCTCTAGGCTATGAAGTGCTGAAGTAGCAAGTCTAAGGATTGTACAGGATACTTGAAAAGAGAGAGAGAGGGAGAGAGGGAGGGGGAGAGGTGGCACTTTGCCTCCTTCTGCTTAAAATCACATTAATTTTCATTCCTTTTGGTGATAAGTGAAAGCAGGCTTTGAATTCTATTTTAAATAAAAAGTGACAACTAGCAAATACTCGTAAAGTGTGTCCTGCCTGAGGCTGCCAGGGATTGTTATGCCGTAATTGTTTCATACAACCACAAGAGTCTGACACACACACACACACACACACACACACACACACACACATGCGCCTACTAAGATTGGTATTGAAATGTTGTATATTGAGACGTTGCGACTGACTGACACAATGAGGTGCCATTCATTGGAATCCGAGCTGTCAGGCTGCTCATTTGCATACTTTTGAGTGGCCATCATAATATGAAATAAGACGCCACTCATTTTGGGCGTCCAGGCATTCGGGCATTCGGGCATCCAGGCATCCAGCTGACAGGAAAATACCATTGCCAGTGCCCAATCCCGGGCAGCTGAATGCTGATTGATATGCATGCGAAATCTAAGCATCACTTGGCTTTGTTTATTGACAGGCAATTTGGTAGGGACAGCGCCGCAGCGTTTCAATTTGCCAATTGACAGGCAGGGATAAAAGTAAAAGGAAGCAGGACGAGCGCAGGACTAGCGTCGGACACGCGCTACGTGCCTACCTGAGCCATTCATAGCAAAGTCCTTCAAGTGTGACTACTTTAATGGCTCTTCATTTTATGAAGTGAATTCATAATTTAACAAATTCCATTCAAATTGTAATTTTAACAATTTTACATCATTGGAAATTTAGTTTTTTTTTTTAAATCCTTTGGAAAAAGGAATTTCCCAGCGAATTTTACACAGATCGCATTAATTAGTCCAAAGCTAATACAATTTTTATGCTTTGCTTTTAATGAGCTGCATTGGAAACATTGCGTATACGCAACGTGTCCTGTCTTTATTTAATATTCATAATTGTGTGTGTGTGTGTGTGTGTGTGCTGTGCACAACAAATAGAAAACACTTAAAATATAAATAGATTCTCATGTGCAAGCTGAGTCCTGGCATTTGCATTATTTATCGTCTGGTCTGTTTGGCCATTGTTTTTCCCGGTTGGATGCACTAATTGAAACCGCCGTATAATTGGGCCCACATTGGCCTGCAGCTTAGCCAATTAATGCCGGCCATGGGCCACCAATGGCATCGTGTTCCAATAAAATCAAATTAGCCTCAGTCGAGTGCTGTTGGGGCCGCCCGCCGTTTTGGCCAATTTGGAAATTACATCGCCCATACGATACGTTCTCCGGCAGCAGCCGATAGGCGGCCATCCGGCCTGAGACTGTGGATGTGGATGTGGATGTGGTTGAAAGCTCAGTCCTTGGCTGGCAATTTGGGGTACGTTAAGTGTTCATTAAATACACAAAAGTCCCACAAACGCCGTCCCTTTACATTAAGTTTTTAATGCACACTACGTATACGCCATGTGGAAGCGATTGAGAATTTGCCATAAACGTGCAACTGAGTGTGCAACAAAAAAAGCAGGGGGCAGCAACAGCAGCCGCATTCATCTCTTTGCCGCTCCCTTCCAAATTGTCGTCAAGTGGGAACTAAATTAGCTAACATTAAGGTAACGCTTTGGGCTCTTTTGCTAATGATGAATGCCCCTGCCCTGCTTTGGGTCTCCGGGCGCCGGGCTCCGGGCCTCGGGCTCCTGGCTCCCTTTGCGCATTTCGATGGCCTGCAAATGAAATTCATTTCATTTATCCTTCCGCCTACTGAAGCTGCTGCTGCTCGACTCTGCTCCCAATTTCATTGATTGATTGAAATGTTTGCTGTCAATTGATTGATGATATGCAGCCGGGCATACAACATACGCCATATGCCATACGCCATACACCATACGCCATGCGCCATGCGCCATACGCCACACGCCATACGCCATGTGCCCTGCGCCATTCGCCATTCGCCATTCGCCACACGCCGTACGCTCCGATAAGTGAGAATTTATTTTAAATTGATATAGCAATACGGCGGACGAGGGTGAGGACTGTGTAAACATTGCCCAAGGATTTGTCAACCCTAAATGGCTAAGCATATTAACAGGAATCACTCTCACTTTATGAACTGGCCATGCATTGCGATTGAGTGTGTCGACGTGTTTTGATCTAGCAAACTATTGGAATGAATGTTGGGTATATTGGTAGAGAGTCCTTTGGCTTTTGTCCTTGGTTTTGGCTTGTTTTTTTTTTCCTTTTTTTTTTCTATTACTAGATTGATCTATTTATGGGACTATATTCATATTTCTTTGCGGAAATTATGTGCTTTAGCTTGTCTATCAACTTTTCTAGTTCATCCTCAAAAGTATGCTATAAAAAGTTTTCAAGTCTTCTGTCTCTTAATGTGCGTTTCATTTTGTTGCCAAGTGGATTTGTAAGGAGATTTCAAATGCTAAAATCTTGATTGATTGATTCGCTAAACATTCACACACACACACATATATATATATACACACACGCCCACAGTTATTGGCAGAGGCAAACTTATATTCGATATATTTTGAAGCTGCCTTGTTTTACACGTCGATTACAAGTGGATTTTGTAGCTCGTTCAAATATGTTGAAATATTTTTTTTTTTTATTTTTTTTATAAGATTCCTGGAAATGTAATTACTTACCGATCAACAGCAATGGCCACGAGGTGCAGTATGGAGGCAGTGCAGCAGAGCACATCACAGGAGGTCCAAATGTCACATAGCTCCGGCCCAAGTATCCAACCTTGGCTGATCTGAAAGACAATGGAACATAAACTTAGGGTCTGTGTCGCCGGGTGTCAGTCAAATAAACAATAAAAATTTATGGCTTATTAAAATTAATGCCACAATGGGGGGGATTGCCAGCAGTGGCGGGAGTGGCGGCAGTACGAGGAGTGGCAGGAGTGGCTGAATGGGCAGCTTATGCCTGGCCATAATGGCATCTGATAGCCATGCAAACAATGGTCAAGCTGTGCCCGCCGCCAAGTCAACAGCTTAGGTTGGCTATAGGGTGTCAGGCATTGTTCTTGCTCCTTGTGATTGGAATAGATATTTATTCGCATAAAAGCGAGTGGCAAGTGAGAGCAGGGTACGGGCAGGATATCCGCATATTATCCTGCCTTTATGTCTTAGCCAGGTGAAACGCAGACAATTTGCATGGCATATCACATAATTAATGTTAATCAGAAGGTTACAAATTTATAACTGATTGCAGCCCAAGGACACAGATTAAATCTTCATTTGAATAACTTTGCATATTCAAGGACCAATGCAGGATGGAGACAGGAGACATAATTTGTTTTATCTGCCAATTTGACATATTGCTAATTAAATGCCTCAGATTTTAATAGAATCGATAAATTGAATGTTAAGCTTTAACATTTAAATTTTAACAGTCAACGCTTGCCATGTTAACAGTCAGACAATGTCAATGTTAACATCTTAAATGTTAAAGTAGGGATTCTGTTAATTGTATGTTTGACAGTAGTTAACATACAATTCTTATGTTAACATTTTAAATGTTCTCTTCTTTTGGTCTTTAATGTAAAATTAACAGTTACACAATTTTAATGTTAAAGTTTGGATTCTTTTAATTGTATGTTGACAGAAGTTAACATACATTTCTTATGTAAACATTTTGAATGCTCTTTTCTTTTGGTCATTTATGTAAATTTGAGATTCTGTTAACTGTATTTAACATTTTATTCTTCTGCTAGATTCTGTTACCTGTATTTAACATTTCATTTTTCTGCTCGATTCTGTTAACTGTTAGATTCTGTTAAATGGACTTAACATTCAATTCTTATGTTAAAATGTTAACATTTATAAATGTTACTTCTGCTATAATAATATTGCTTGTCTTCACCTATGATAAGACATTTTAAAAGTGCAGCTGTTTCTGTTAGCTCTCTGTTAGCCTTAATTGAAGCTGTTAAGTTAAGCCGCAAAAAGTTTGAAGGTCATTTGATTTGCAGACACTTAACTTAATTTGAGCTTTGCTCTGACTTTTACTCACCTCATAGACGGCGCCCAGCGGCATCACCAAACAGGCCACAAATAGATCAGCCACTGCCAAGGAGGCAACCAGATAGTTGGCCACATTCTGCAGATTTCGCTCCAATATAATGGCGGCTATCACAAAGACGTTTCCTGCAATCGAATGGAAGTTTTTGAACAAATAACTCATAGAATTTGAAGTGGATGTGGAAGTTGTTGTTGTAGTGGTAGTGGTAGTGTTAGTGGTAGTTGTTGTTGCAGGGGGTGGCGATGACAGCTGCGAGAATAGTTGCCACTGTCCCGGGTTAGCGGCCTAATTGCGAAAATTGCGAAATTGACTTGAGAAAAGTTTTCAATTCAATTAAGTACGCATTGCGAGTTGAGTTGTCGGGCGGCGCAGCTGCAGCCAAAGCCGAGAAAGAAAAGCCACGGAAAATGAAATGAAATCGAGAGACCCCCCCTCCCCTCCACCGACCGACCACAGGCGTCAAATCCAAAGATCAAGTTTTAGTAAATTTCCAATTTTTGGTGAACTTGTAAGTGTTTGTTTGGCTGTGTGTGGATATATATAAATATATATATATATATGTGTGTGTGTGTGTGTGTGTGTGTAAGTGCTTGGTTGTATGTGTGGCAAACTGAAATGTGAATCTTATTAAACTTGTCTGCTATTGCATTATAGCACTCACTGCATTCACAGTAACTGTATACAGCCTACCCGCCCTTTCCCCTCCCTCTTCCATCTTCCATCTTCCCTTTCTCCATTCCCTCCCGCCATAAGCCGCATATCCAGTGTGCTACCTTTTGCCACATTGTGTTGCACTTGAGCGACCCCAGACAAAGTTCACAAAAGCCAAAATAAACGACATGAGCTAATCGCGCTGTCGTAAACTTTTCAAAGCTAGTCGACGTCTTCCTGCCATGGAATTCCCCCCACCCCTTCCCTTCGACATTCTTGGTCTTTTCTTTTTATCGTTTCTCTCCTTCGCTCTGCTGGTGGGCATCAAATTGACAGCGTGCCATGCCGGGCAGCACTTAGAGGCGCCGCCTTTGATGTCTACTAGTGTCCTAGCAGCTTGCCACCATTTTTTTCCTCTGTCCTTCTCTCTCTCTCTCTTTCTCGCTCTCTCTCTCTCTCTCTCTTTGTCTTTCCCCTGCTATTACTCGCTTTCTCCACCTCTCGAGGCTGTCAGAACTACTTGTGGCACACTTGAAGGTGCAAAGAGAAACGTGCGATGGCTGCCACGCTGGCAGCCCGTAAAAGTTGAGCCCAAGTGCAAGACATGCAATTTGCGGCATTGAATTTGCCAGTTGCAAGGGCAACAAATACAAATACATACACACACACACACACACTCACACTTAGCCCGCAACCTAACATAAAGAATAAACACACATAAGCACACACACACACACACATACATGCATACACAGCTGTCAGGCACACCGACAAAGAAATACACATGCAATTAGACACTTCAGTGCCAAAGTGTTGGCTGGGTAGGGGATGGCACAAGCTGCTCAACTTTCAGGATTTGGACTCAGCTCATCCCTTTGTATTTGAGAGAATTTTCACGAAAATTCCAAACAATGCGGAAAAACATACAATATGCCAGGCCACATAAAAAGTCCCAGCAGGGAGCAGCATTTGCTCCTCCTTCCCTCTCACTCCGTCTCTCTCTCTCTCTCTCTCTCTCTCTCTCTCTCTCTCTCTCTCTCGCTCTCTAAGCCTTACAAATGGTTGACCATCTCTTCTGACTGGCAGGATATTTACCAGCCAGGCTCCCTGGCTGTCGATTGTATAACGAAGACGACAAGGACATAACAAATATTTAAATTGTTGACTTTGTTATGAGATTCAAATGAAAATCTATTAATTAAGATTATTAGGTGATAATTGCGAGTTCGAGAGTTGAATTAAATTTCAATTGAACAAATCAAAAGTGAAATTAAAAGCAAAAGCTCTTAAGGATTTCCATTGCTTGTGCTCAGGCCTCCTGAGGATTTCCCAGCAATTGGCAAGCTGCGTGCCTTCCTGCAAGGAACAAATAGAGCAGTCATTGAACTAGTTTTTGTTTTGCTTGTTGTTGTTCTTACTGCTGTTGTTGTTGTTTTTGTTGTTGTTGTTGTTGTTGTATTAAATTAGCATTTCAACTCATTAGCATTTCTTTTTATATGCTAAATGCTAAACGCTGGCACTCAAAATGGCATTCAAGGGAAAATGCAGCTGTTTCCTGCACGTTGATAGAGCGGGAGGAGTGGTGTGTGGGCGGAGGGGTGGAGGGACTAAAAACTGAATGAAAAGCCAAATGAAAGTTCTGAAAACAAGTGCCAAGTCGTTGCCAACAAAATGAGAGGATCGTGAGTCGAGGGCGTAAAGCAAACTAAATACATAAACAGAAATTAGACGAAAATCAAAATGAATACGTAATGAATGCAAAAACAAGGCACGCATGTGAATAAGGACCTAGTAGCCAGCAAGGACTGCCAAATTCGGCTGGTCCTCTTCATACACATACACACGCACACATTTCAACACACGTCGCAAGCCAAGGCATTGAAAAGCGTAGTACACATTTTCGGGTGCTACGAACAGAAAATCGTAGCATACTTTTCCGGGCAGCGGGCATTTGCCTTGTCTTTATTTTTATGCTCGACTCTTGACTCTTGCGCTCTTGCGCTGCGCTGTGTGTTTAAATGAAATGAAATCTACTTAAATTAATGAAATCAATTTCAGTTACACTGCCGCACACAAAGTGCCATCCCCCCTCCCTCATTCCCTCCCCTCTATTTCGGTTGTATTGTATTTTATGCCAAATAAATGGTTTGCGTTTTACAATCCGGCCGTAAAGTTCGCTCTCATCACGGGCAGCACAAAATTTGTTGTTTGTTTATGCTCGTTGCTTTTGGAAACTGTGATTGATTGATTGATTGTCTGTCAATTTAAATGCGACTGTCTCTCTCTTCCCCTCTCTCTCCCTCTCTCTGCCCATGGCCCATGGCCTAGAGTGTAATATCGTATGCTTTGGTCCACAGACCTCGTCTTCTGTTTGCCTTTGGATTTATAGCTAAATGCGTGTAATGAATGTACCGAACAACAATGGCAACAGCCATCGCATTGAGCTCCCTTATTAATAATGAGAAGCTGAGGAGCTGTCGAAGTGCTGCTGCTGCCCCCTCTTCTTGGGGGCTATAATAATAACAACAATAATAAATAATATAAAATGGCCCCAGAATCATAAATATCAGTTACGCGTATTTTATTATCTGCAACTGAACCGATATGCTGAGTGGGCGTAAAAACGCCCATTCCCCGAGCAGTGCCCGCCACTCGTAAGCTTTAACAATCCCTCAACCTCTTGCCCCTCATCAACCTCACCCACCCAACCGGCCCGGCCTGTCATTCGGTTTGCCTTATTGAATTGTTTGCCATATTCCCCAGTGGAATGGCACATCGGATTTGCCGGCACGCGCGCGTGCCTGAGACTGGCGTCCATGGAATTTGTTGTCGGGGCAAAGGAGCGAAGCCCAAATAATTATGTCTATGTTTTGGGCCTTAACTTTGGATATGGCTTTGGATTAACCTTCACTCTTGTTCTGCTTTCATTTGCTTGACTGCCCTGACTGAGCGACTCCCCAACTGAGCGACTGCCCAACTGAGCGACTGCCCAATTGAGTGACTCCCCAACTGAGCGACTGCCCAACTGACCGACTGCCCTGACTGAGCGACTGCCCAATTGAGTGACTCCCCAGCTGAGCGACTGCCCAACTGAGCGACTCCCCAACTGACCGACTGCCCAACTGACCGACTGCCCAACTGACCGACTGCCCAACTGACCGACTGCCCAACTAAGCGACTCCCCAACTGAGGGACTGCCCAACTGACCGACTGCCCAACTGACCGACTGCCCAACTGAGCGACTCCCCAACTAAGCGACTCCCCGACAATCCGAGTGGTCAACTGCCCGACTTCCCGACTGCCTGACTTCCCAACAGTCCGACTGTCCGAGTGTCCAACTACTCAACCGCCCGACTGTCCAAGTGCTCGATTGGCCGTCTGTTCAACTGCCCAACCGTCCAGCCTAATGAGCTTTCCATGTACCACGCTCGCAAGCCGACTTACCAATTATGGTGACGAGTATCATCAGTCCCAGCAGCACCGACGTAACTGCCATACGCAGCATCTGCGTGAAGTCATCCTCGTCCGCTTTGCCGGCCGTGACATTGACCGCCATGCTGGCATTCACCAGTTGACCACTGTCATTCAGAAAGTCACCGAAGATGCTGAGGCCGACCGTATCGTTGCCATCCAGGAGGAGGGTATCGTTCAGTAGCATCGCCCCCAGACTGACACTCACATGGCTGTAGTTATTGTCTGAGACCCCCGAGGACTTGCTGCCATCTACATCGATCAGCTCGATTGCCTGGCCACCAGCGGCACCTGTGGCCAGTGCTCGGTGTGCCGCCTTTGCGGTTATCCGCGCTGCGGCAGCGGCCACTGAGGCACTTGCCGCAGCTGCGGCCAGCGCTGCTGTGGCAAGTGGTGAGCTGGGAGCACTGGTCGCCGCATTGCTGCTGTCCAAGGAGCTAATGTCTGTCCCAATGCCGGCGTCCATAAAGTCGCTATCAACGCCATCATTGTAATAATGATTGTTGTTATTATCGTCCCCGCTGATGTCCTCGTCCTCGTGCTCATCGTCGTCCTCCTCATCGGCATCTGGCCGCGGATCGGCTATCAGATATGCATTGTCATTCATGCTATTCGCTATGTAGATGTAGTCCAGCGCATCTGCAAGGACATAAAAAAAAACAAAAAAAAAAAACGCTTAGACATTTTTTTTTATTTCAAGTCCCAAGAATGTTTTTTGAAATAAGTTGAAGGTTTCGTTTGTGAGGGGTTAAACATTAATAATCCTTTAAATCCTTTAAATTGTTTAAATTTCATAATTTAAATATTTATTTTAATATCAAAATTAAACAAAATTCCTCTGGAACCCAGAATTCTTAATAGAAGAAAGGTCTACAAGAAGTTTCTTGGGTAAATGTTGGTTAAACTTTTACTCTACGTACCGTTAAATTTGGTCTCGTGCGCCATTTTGTTCTTCTTGTTCCTGTGGTTCTTGGCTCGGAGGGGGGTGGGTGCTCAGTTGGCTGGCTTGTTGGTTGGGTGGTTGGGTGGTTGGCTGGTGTTTGGTGCTGTGTAAGGGGTTTCGTAGCTCGCTTAATTGCAGCCGCAGCGGAAATGAGGCGAGTGAGCGCAGGCGGAACCGGAAGCGCGACTATGCGACTATGCAATGAAAATGGCGTCGGCAATGGCAATGGCAATGGCAATGGAAATGGCAATGGCAATGGCAATGGCCTGGCTCGGCAGAGGCAAGATGGAGCTACTCAGACGTCGTCGCTGGCGTCGGTACATGGTGACACACATATAAAACACACAAAAAAAAATACTCACACACAGGCACACACACACACACACACGCACACAGACACGCACAACTAGCAATCAGGATGTATTCTCTTAACGAGCTTTTGAGTGTTTACACGGTGCGTCGTTTACAGTTTCGACTTTCACTTTCTTTTTGGGGCTCTTCCAGGCTCCGATGGGTTATAATGTTGCTCTTAATGTTGCTGTTGTTGTTGTTGTTGCTGTTGCTGTTGCTGTTGTTGTTGTTGTTAAATTTGTTGCTTGTTGTTGATTTTTGGGCTGGCAGTGTTGCTATTGCGGTGATTGCTGCTGTTTGCCAGCTGCCTTGTCGTTTGTTGTTATTGTTCTTTTTGTACTCCTTTTAAGCTCTTCCGATTGTTCTCATGTGTTATGGCTCGTTTATGCGCTATTTCCATATCCTTAAATTCAATTTTACATCCTTCTTGCCACTGTATACTCATATTTGCCTTTCCCTTTCCCCTTCACTTCACTTTACTTCACTTCACTTCGCTTCACTTCCTTTCTTCCTTCCTTTACCCTTTGCTTGTTTGCTTCTTCTTCTTCTTCTTCTTCTTGTTGCTCGGATGGATCGCTTGTTTGGTGGTGCTTGGGGTGGTTGGGGGGTTGGGACGGGGGGCTAAATGCCCCGCATTACAACAGTTTCATTGGAAAAGCTGCAATGATAATTCAATTAGAACATAAAACTTGTTAGCAACTGAGTTACCAAAAGAATTTTCAATTTTCCACATTTTTTGTACTCTGATTTTATTTTTGGTTTTCCTTCTTTCTTTTATTGCACCCCCCTCCCTTCCCACCCACAACATGGGACCGACCCATCGACAATTTATTGCATATATCAATTTCCTGCACATTGTGCGTAAAGTGTAAATAAATTTGAATTTACCCACCCGTGAAGCAGCCCCTACCTCGTACGCCCACACGCTCACACGCCCACACGCCTTTTCCTTTGCCTTTGCCTTCGCCTTCGCCTTCGCCTGTGTCGGCTCTTGTTAAATAATTTAACGCAATTTTTGCAATTACACACAATCACTTTGCACGATAAATAAAAATGAAGACTGGCACGCAAGTTGTTTTCATTTCTTTGCTTTGCTTTGCCTGTGTGGCACTCGGTCCCCAGCACCCAGTCCCCCTCCCCCTCCCCCTACCCTTCACACACATGAGACTGTGTAATGTGTAAGTGTGTGTCCGGAAGTTTGCGTGCGTGCGACAGGCGCCATCGCTGGCAGCTTCTCCGCAACGAAATAAATTTTAAACGCATATAAAAAAAAAACAAAAAAAAAGCAAAAAAAAAGCAAAAAAAAGCAAAAAAAGAAGCAAAAAAAAGCAAAAAAAGAAAGCAAAAAAAAAACAAGAAAAAAAAAGAAACGAAAAGAGGAAAAAAATAGAAGCCAACGTTCTGCAGCTTGAAGCTTGGTAAAATGTCATCGCATGCTTTATGTGTTAGTACGCGAGTGTGTGCATGTGTGTGCATGTGTGTGTCTGTGTGTGGTTGTAACTGTAACTGTAACTATCGTATATAATACTTATATAGTACACTTTGCGGCGCCATAAACGCGCAGCTAGAATGTTGCATGCGTAATATGAGCGTCGTCTACTCTGGTTTATAGTATAAATGGGAAAGGGGAAAGGGGTAAGGTGTAAGGGGGAATAGGGAATGAAGGAGGCTAAGGGGAGTGGCTAGGCATTTTGTTTGCCTTCTACAGACGACATGCACACACACCCACAGGTAGCCCCCACAAAGTGCATAGATTGTATGGCCTGAAAGATTTATGTGATCTACATTGAGGCTTGTTTGACTATAAAAGAAAACGAGGGTAATTATTTAGGCTCCTTATCGCTGTGAGAATCCTCATATTTGTTGAAACAATTATAGTGTGCATTTCTAAGGACTATTTATTGCATTTTTTAAGGAACAAAAAAAAAATATATAAAGACGCACAACTAAAGAGCCACAAGTCTGTTTGTAAGAGGCAATTGAACTGCGTGGGCGTTGATTATTTATCAGTCGCAAGTCTGTCAAAGTTTCAATCAAAGTTATAATCAACGGATAACTGTACCAGTTTTGACAGCAATTGATAGCACAACGGAGCAGAATAAATCAATTGAATGAATCGAATACTCTTCATGAGTGAAATGAATGAATGAATGCGTCGAAAAATACAATGAACTTGCCGAAGGGAGCTCCGAGAGAGAAAAAAAGGCAGATTCCCATTAATTTATATAATTAAATATAATCGATATACATTTATCGATATATAGTTATCGATATATATTTATCGAATTTGTGTACACGATTTAAATCGGAGCTGTCGGAAAATACAATGAACTTGCCGAAGGGAGCTCCGAGAGAGAAAAAGAGGCAGATTCCCATTAATTTATATAATTAAATATTATCGATATACAGTTATCAATATATAGTTATCTGTATATATTTATCGATATATATATTTATCGAATTTGTGTACAAGATTTAAATCGGAGCTGTCGGAAAATACAATGAACTTGCCAAGGCAGCTCCGAGAGGAAGAGAGAGAAAGAGATTCCCATTAATTTATATAATTAATTATTATCGATATATAGTTATCGATATATAATAATCGATATACAGTTATCGAATGTGTAAAAGATTAAAAAGTTCTTGTTAATTAAACTCAATTTCTTAAGTTTCAAGTCCCTTCAAAGTTTCTTCCGAGTTTCGTTTACTTTTGGCGTGTCAAAGAACATGCTTGAGGACACGTGATGCATGTAACCTGTAATTAAAAAGTGTAATTATAGGTCCCTTGGCTAAGCCCTGTAAATAATCCCACAAAGTAACTCCTTAAATTAAATCTTTAGTTTTCAGTTGTTGTTTATCAAAAGATCTTTCATTTCATTAATGCGGCGTCCTTTTTTATTCGCCGTTCATTAATTTGCAAGTTTTCTTCGCTTCACTGGGTCTTACGTATTTCCATTTCCTTTGACACATGTGTGTGTGTGTGTGCACTGTTAATTACACAGCTCAGGAACTATAAACTACAAACGTAGCATTAAAAATGGTGGCGTAAAGGCAGCTCATTAAAAAGTCCGCATTGACATGCACACAAAACACGTGAACTTTTAGCCCTGCTTTGCTTTGCAGTGAATGGCCATTTTGTGTCCTTGTTTCCTTCCTCATTTACCTGCCATTTCATCTAGCTTATTCATTGAAAAACTAAACTTGATTGGCAATCGTAGAAGCTGCTCAGCAGCTTCTCCATTATGCATCATCCAACAGTTCGTCTTATGGCCGTACAAATCGTTGTACAGAAATTGTAGTATACTTTTCAGGGCTCTGCGATTCGATTTGCTTGCGGACACGTGCGGCGCTTCACTGAAGCTGCACAGATTGCAGTTGCTCACGTCTTAATGCATCTCCCTTACTCTTACTCTTACTCGAATCCTTACCTTACCCGCACCGCCCAACCAACGTCGCATTTCCTGCTTCTTGCCCATGATACTTGATCCTGATAAAATATGATGCAATAATTTTGCATCCTTAAATATTAAAAGCGTTTGCAATGTGCGATTCACGTTGATCGCTTTAACCTTCACCTGACTGAAACACAATAACAACAGCAACAACAACAACAACGAGGAGAATAACAACAACAACAACAACAACAAGCAACGAGGAGAACAGCAACAACGACAAGCAACGAGGAGAACAACAACAACGACAAGCAACGCTCTCAAGTACGTGTAGACAACACCTGCAGCTGATGTGTCTGGGTATGCGTGTAAGTGTATGTGTGTGTGTGTGTGTGTGTGTGTGGGCATAGTTGTGTGTATTGGTTTTTGTTCGCGGCCATGTAACTAACATTTTCAAGTTCAAAGTCGATTTAATGCGGAAGTTTATGTCAGCCATGAGTGTTCAAGGCAAAACAGTGGCTATGCGCTTCATGGCTGCATGCATAAGCGTGGTGGGGATAGCATAAGGGGCAGGTGGAATGGTGAATGGTGGGTGGTTGTATAAGGACTAAGGCTTTACCATGGCTCAAAAGGAGGCGGCCTGGACAGTTGCTACGTGTGCTACGCGCGTTTGAAGTGCATTTGAGTGTGAAGACGACACATGTCGTTTAAATGCACACACACACACACACACACACACACACACACACACACACACCTGTCTACATGTCAGTCTCTATATTTATTGCTCTGTATGTGTGTGTGTCTGTGTATGTGTGTGGAGCAGTTTGTCAGTAATGCTGCCGAGTGCACTTGTTGCGGTTGGCTAGTAGTTTAGTAGCGAGAACCACAGACTGCATACATACATAATGCATGTGCATCTCGATGAGTGTGTGTGAGTGTGTGTGTCTATAAATTTATGTTCAGTAATGTGTGTGGCCATGCGTGTGTGTGTGTGTGTGAACTTGTTTTTATAGCCAGCTTATCGCATATTTATGCGGTCGGCCTTAAAAAACTTGTCTGTGTAAAACATGACGCAGCTTTGCCTCGACTACAATTACAATATTGCCCATTGCTCCTCCGGAATGTGTTTTATAATGTGTTCAGATATATATATAAATCTATATATAAATCTATATATATATATAATTTATTTGATGTAATCAATACTTGTTTTTAGATTAGTTATCTGATCTAGATAATCGGACAAGTGCGAAGTATTGATTTTAAGTACCACAAAAGGCACTCTGAGAGTCGAGAATAATTGCCTTTTATCGTTGTTTACATAACGGTTTATGAGTCAGCTTTTACTTAATCCGAATGATTTGTTTGCTAGTGAATACCCCTAATATAAAATGTGTTATTAGAAAAAAATATTGATTAATTGCCGTCTGTGATTTCCCAAACACAGTCATTCTTTAGTCTGGAGATAAATGTGGCACCTACGTGAGTGGCAGGAATATCTTATTAATATTAATATTTGTATATACATATAATATATTATATTTAATAATTTATTTTTTATTGATTTATTTCTTAATTTTAATATTTTTTATATTTTTGAAAAATCAAAAATGAAGGCATTTAAATGGGAAGCCTTTTGTTTGCACTCCTTCAGCCAAGAACGAAAAATCTCGTGATTCTTGAACGCAGTTGTCCTTCATTCCTATAAAGGAACTCTATTCAATTCTATTCATTTCTATCATCCTAGTTATCCTTTATAGTCCTTCAGAGTCACTTGTTGCCCCATTGAGCTTATGCTTCCAGTCAATTATAGTGAAAGCAGATGCCGTGATTGGCACTGGGCACTGAGCGGTCGTTCTTAGCGTCAAACTGGCTTGTTGAGTCGCCCTCGCACTTCAATTATAAAAATATATATCACGATCGGAATGTGTATATATATCTATATCTATTTGGAATATATATATATATCAATTTGGCCTATCGAAGTGCAGTTTGAAATTCTGGCGAAGCGACGCTCTTTGTTTGCAATTTCAATGCCAGCTGTTTGCTCGATGTCCTCATTCATAGCCGTTGGGCGTCGGATGTTAGACGTTAGACGTTGAATGTTGGACGCAGGACGCAGGACATTGGACATTGAACGTTGAACGTAGAACGCTGAATGTTAGGTGCTTGGAGTTGGGCGGCTGCCCAAGTTGGGCGTTGGGTGTTAACTGAACAGGAATAAAATAAAATGAAATAAATTGCATGCATTTTTCATTCGACGCTCGATTTCATTCACAGGCGCTTAGGCAGGCACAAATATACAACCGCAACCACGACGTATACACACGTACTCACACACACACACGCACACACACACACAGTGGGTAGAGAGACAGGAACAGTCGCACATATATAAATGGGCAAAGGCAAACATGACCAGACATTTATCAGTTGTTCACATGCATTCAAAGATACTAATGTACATATTAGTTCAGCACTGTAAGTGGCTGCCACGCCTCCGGCCGCACCTTCTCTTCCGCTCACTAGTGCTTTGTGTGCGTGTGTGTGTGTGTTGGGTTCCCTTTTGCGCCATTTCCGCTTCATTTCATGCGCCATTTTTCTCTATCTCTGGTCTCGAGTACTTGCGCCTTGTTGCCATGTCCTGGCAAGCCTTTCATTGGCCTGACTGACTCTTTCTTGTTGCATGTGGCATGTTCATCTTCTGGCTGTTGTTGTTGCTGCTGTTGTTGCCTCTTACTGGCACTCTTGCGGTTGCAGCTGCCATGTGGAGAGGAGCATCAGTTGCCTGCCATTGTTTTTGCCAGTCTGCAATTGCGATTGCTTTTGCCAATCAGTCGACTGCAAATAATTTATTGTCTTTACGCCTGTGCCGGCACTTGGCCAACTTTTTAACATGCCTTCTTCTGCCTTGCGCTTGCCTCATAAATATTACGCATACGCAATGCTGCACATGCAACAAACAACTCAAACATGAACCATGCATTGCATATTTAATTAGTTTGTTTTTAGTTCGGTTTGGTTTGAGTTTAGTTTTAGTTCAGTTTTAGTTTAGTTTTTAGTTTAGTTCTGGATTTTTAGTTAAGCTTTTGTTTTATTCTCTTTTTATTATGTTTTATTTGGTTTTTATTATGTTTTATTTGGTTTTTATTAAGTTTTATTTGGTTTTTAATATGTTTTATTTATTTTTTATTAGTGTTTCTATAATTTTGGTAGCCCCTCCCCCCAATCCCCTGCCGTATTTATGTGTCCTTTAATTGCTCTCATTAATATGCGATTGAGTGCGGCTTTTGTTCAATTATTCAATAATAAACCCGTCGAATTTCCGACCACAGAAACAAATTACAAACATTGTAAACAAACGTTGAACCCATTCGGTATTTAACTGTTCCTCTCCCGCTCCTGCTCCTGCTCCTGTTCCTGCTCCTGTTCCTGCTCCTGTTCCTGCTTCTCCGGCTTCTCCGGCTTCTCCTGATATAAATATACATATATATATATTTATAGATAAATATACAACATATACGGTAGATCGAGCGTCGATTGTTGTGTGAAAAGAGGGAAAATAGAAAACTCGAAAATGCAAAATTGAAAAACTGTTGCAAATATTTAAATGCCAGCTTATTTTCCAATTCAAACGCGAGCGAGAAATGAATAAAAATTCGATCTATATTTTTTTTCCGCCCCCCCTCCATATGCAAAAACTGTGTAAATGTTGTTATAACGGTTCTGCGAGTGTGCATATATATATATATATATATATGTGTGTGTGTGTGTGCAGCGATTATGCCTGTGCCAGTAAAAATGGAATAGCTAAAATGCTATGAATCGGAAATGGAACAAACGGCGGCGACAGCAGCAGAAAAAAAAAATAAAATATATATATGAAATAAAATTGTAATTCGATTAAAGCCACAAAATTAAAAAACAAGTAAATATTTGGATTTGGAAAGGAAATTTAAAGGACTTTTAAATTGTTAGCATTGCTTTGAGCTGAAAAAAATTTAAAAATAATAAAGTAAACACTGATTTTTAGGAGTCAAAAGTCAAGGCAAGAAACTTATATAAAACTCAGATAGTTAAAAAAAAAAAAGGATAACAAAATTTGATAGAAATATTTTTAGTTTTAATTAAAGCGAAATTAAAGGATTTTATATTAAATTCAAATTAATTTTTTTGATGAGCAAATATTATAAATATATTTACAGTGGTGTCCATAGAAATAGTAGTGCCTTTCAGTTCTAAATATTGCCTAACAAAACTTATAGACAGAAACCATATATATAAGAAGTGGGAGGTTTATGCGAGGGTGGCAGCCTCTTAAGTCGGTCAGCATCGGCTGGAAGAGTCCCGTTGGTAGTTGTTGTGGACAGGGACTGCAAAGGGTATAGAGGACATAGTTGTCAAGTCGTAAGGTTGAGAAGTAGGGAACAGCCGTCAGCATATACCATCACCTACTTCATAATAAGCTATACAACATTCTCACATATATGCAAAAGTTCTTAAATCCAAATATTGTTAATTAGTTGAATTAAAATTCAATTAAAATTAAATTTATGAAAATATGCAATAATACATTAACTTTACTAATGATGCTTTGTTTTATATAAATTACTGGTTTACTTTTGTTCACCGAATTCTCTTCTTGTCTGCAAGCGTCTCACTACTATTTCAATGAACAGCGGAGCTCAGTGACATTTGTGAAAGATCACCAATACCTAAGCATTCGAATGAAAATCTAACGGAATATTTCTCGTAATTCTCTTCCACACATTTCATTCTAAGTAACTGTA
The DNA here is from genome assembly GCA_035044505.1 of Zaprionus lineosus. Taxonomy (NCBI): domain Eukaryota; kingdom Metazoa; phylum Arthropoda; class Insecta; order Diptera; family Drosophilidae; genus Zaprionus; species Zaprionus lineosus. The sequence continues at coordinate 368,605 of JAWNNX010000677.1, forward strand.
AATCTTTGTTTAATTTGTGCGACTGGAAGTATTGGAAACAAAGGCTTTTCTTTTTTTTAATGTGGCATGACTAATTTCCTGTACACCACTGTATATATATATATATCATATGTATGAGTATATATAGACTTGAAAGGAATTTGAAAATGAAGGAAAGTTAAGGGGAATTTTCAAAAATATAATTTTATTTTTTTTTATTTTAATTTAAGATTTTTTTAAACTCTTGAATCCAATCGTGATCCTTGAGTCATATCCAGGCTGAGACAATAGAGGAAATATCAAATAAAGATTCCTATGCATGCCATATTCCTTTCTTGAGCCATTAAATTAACAAAGGACCTCAAACATGGGATAAAGGCATTCGTTGCTCCTTTCTCAGTGCTTAAGTCCGCTTTGGCCCAAAGACAAATTTGCAATTTTTATAATGTGAATGAAAATGAATTTCTTTACAATTTTCTTGCAAGGCTCTTGCAAAAAATAATTGCAGAAAATTGTTGCCTTTTAATTAAATTTCTGAATTTCCCAGGCTCCAACGGGCAAAGGAGCATTTCAAAAGTAGCATCGTGTGTAATTGCATACATAAATAGTCGTAATGTACACACATACATACACATATATATATATACATACATACATATATACATATATATATGTATATATAATACATATATATATATGTATGTGTATATGTATATGTATGGGTTCTTTTTCTTGAACGCCATGCCACATGATAATAAATTTCCGCATGCAATATCCTGCATTTAAATAACACTTCCTGCGCCGTCTAGGCCAAGGCATCCGTCGTCCATACGTCAGCGGGCGAGACACTGAAATGAATTTATTTTCCAACAGCTCGCACTCCCTCGCTTTGAGGAATGGTTCCCGGATCTCCGAGTCTCCCTCTCTTTCCCTCTCTCTCTCTCTCCCCCTCTCTATCCCTCTCGCTCTCCGTTCGTGTCCGTCTGAAGTGCTAGGTTGGGGCTAAGAATGCGGATGAGAATATGAGAATGTGCCACTGGCTGTCCACAATGTGTTGATGGTGCCGGACCCGCGGCCAGTTCATCAGTTCATCTCTGAATGGCGGACACGAACGCGAACGCGAACGCGAAGCACACTTTGCTTCATTACTTTGAACTTCTGCCGTTATGCACAGCCATCACCAAGCAAACAGCGAACAGCGAACAGCACCCACCACCCACAATCCAATACCCTATACCCTATACCCAACTCCCTGCCTTCCACTGCTCAACAGCAGTTGGTACTTCACAGCGAGGCGCGCCCAAAAGGCTGCTATAGTTTTCTGCGGGTTTTTTGCGTTGCAGACCGCACGCACAGCCAAAGAGTAGGACAGACGGTGGGATGGTGTGTTTGTAGGATTGGGTGGTGGGCGGGGATAGAGAAACCACACAATAAAAATTTATGAGCTGTATGCGTGCGTGTGTGTGTGTGTGTGTAGCCCTTTCGACGACTGAAAGTCGCACAACATTTGCGAGGTGCGCATAAATTTTATATGCCACACAACTTGACATTCTTTCTGATACATAGATACACTCACTTACACACACGCTCAGTCACACACACACACACACGCACACTTACTAGGTGTCTGTTTGTTGTCATTTGCCGACGTATCTCAGTCAATGACTGTCTCCGGTTACCTTCAGGGAAATGCTGCAGGTAATGCAACACCGTAAATTTATGGTTGTTGTTGCTTTTGTTGTTGTTGTTGTTGTTGTTGTTGGTGGTGCTGCTGCGGCTGGTGTTGGTGCTGCTCCTGTGCTGCATAATGCATGAGCAAAGTGCGAAGGTGCAGGCACCAGCTGAAAGCTTTGGCGGGGCTAAGAGGGCGTAGAGAGGATGTGGATGCAACAACTACGTCGGGGGCCACTTCTGAGGCGCTCAATCAATTAGTCACAGACCAAATGCAAGTGCTGCTCCTTCATCACAATTTCATACAATTAAAGCACTTTTAAAGCCAGGATATATGCGACTTTGTGTGTCTGCCACATTGGGTTGCATAAACAGTGCCTGACGCCCGTATGTGCTCAGGTATAAAAAGATGATTTCATGCCCTTGCGCACAATTTGGGTACATTTGGCGGAGCAGCCAAAGATTTGTGTGTGTGTCTGTCTGTCTGTCTGTCCTTTCGTTCGTCCCTCTGATTTTCTGTCAGTCTGCCTGTCTGTGTGTGTGTCAGGCTGTGCCATGTGTGCGACGTGATTTCTTTCTCATGCAAATAGATGTGTGTTACAAACACGTGGAGACAGCCCAGAGCCAGGCCAGAATCGGAATCGGAATCGAAATCGGAGTCGTTGCCGGAGTAGCAGGACGAAAACGAAGATGGTAATAAAGACGAAGACGGTGACGGTGACGGTGACGGAGACAAAGACCGAGACGTAGACAGAGATGATGACGAAGATGGATTTGATAGCGGCTCCGGTATTTTGGGTCTGAAGGGGTAGCATACCGAAATGAAGGCGATGCCGAAATCCCGCCCGTTGCCGCTAGGCATTCGATCGATGTGAATGAATTTTCATCAAGCTGTCTCTGAGTTTTCCAAGGTAACCTGCATTTGGCGTTTAGCCAGTTGAATGCGACGAGGCGGACAAAATTTTGTTGAAAGAAAATTCTTATTATTTTTGCCAAATTCCTATTACTTCCACTGCTTAAGTAGGTGTGATATAAAACGCATTTATTTATGTATGAAAGCGGCATTATCCCGATATATGAACAAGCAGGAGCAGCAAAGGACTCAAGCAACGAATCTCAGATATAATGAAAAACCTAAGGCAGCAATTAGAAGGGAGTAATCAATGTCCGTACATCTAACGCCAATATATAAGGAGTAGTTGTAGTTGTAGTTCCAGGTGTTATAAGGATTAAAAACGTTATGCGTGGTCCTTATTTTTATTCCGCCATTTTTTAAGTCTGAGACAGGCGAGGCAAAGGTTTAAAGGTCAGAAGCGAGAGCTCCTTAATGAGTGAAGAGTAAATGGATATGATGAACTATGTAAAGTTTACCGAAAATATCCTTAATACATACTAATCCTCATTTAAAGGTCCTTCTCACTGTCTGTCAAGGTAACAAAAAGTTATGGTTTATTCCTCTTAAGTTTTCACCCACAAGCCACTCGCCTCGCCAGCCCTTTCACACTCGTCTATGCGTCTCACTCTCTCTCTCTCTCTCTCTCTCTCTCTCTCTCTCTCTCTCTCTCTCTCTCTCCCTTTCACTCTCTCTTTGTTTTTGCGCCGCGTGACGGCGAACACTTTGGACAACTTGATGGATACTTTAACGTCATGATGGACCTTCAAATGTTGCTTGGAGCATTTTGTGTGGCCGTCGCTTTGATTAAAATTTTATTATTAATATTTAACTTTGTGCATGTATTGTGAGTAACACAACAACAACAACAGAAACACCCATAGTAGTAGCAACAATTGGGCTTACAACAACAACAACTAGAATAAGTGGAACAAATATCCAACTAGCAGCTACTTTGCATAATTGCAAAAATAATCGAAAGGAAAAGCGTCGTCGGGTTGAGGTCCTTCCGAATGAAGTTGTTAATATTAATGAGTAAATTTTTCAGTATGGCACAGGCCGTTGTAATGCTCGGCTTTAATATTGTTATTAATCAGCTTTTAATTTATTTAATTAAGTTTTGCTCTCAGCCAAGTATGTTGAAAATTTAATCAACAAGGCTAACAAAGTACTTTCCCGCAGCCCCCCACCCCTACCTTCCCCCGCCCCCAATTGGTCCTGACTAATAATCATTATTGCGAATAGCAACAATCCAACAGATTAACCAACACCACGGCCAACGGGGGAGCTGTCCGCATACCCCCGGGAGGCACTGTTACAGATTGAGTGTGTGTGTGTGTGTGTGTGTGTGTGTGTGTGTTAGTGACTGGCACAGTGAATATTATTACCATGGCATCCAACTTTTATCGACATTTAAAGCAGAACGAACCTAAACTTTTTCCAGCAGCTAAAAAGTTCTCCAAAGACAAGAAAGGAAGTGAAAACAAAGGAGCCGCAGAAAAAAAGAGTCCCAAAATATAAAAGGAACTTTTTTTTTTGTGCCGTACAAACTTTTTCTTATTTTCCTGTGTTCTTTTTTTTTTAATTTTTTTTTTTTTTTATATTGTTGCTGCTTTTTATTGTGTGTGTGTCTTACAATTTTAACTTTGGATTTTCTTTGTTCATTTTGCGTTTTTTTTTTTCAATTTGTGTATCGAAAGATTTGGGGCAAGTTTTGACACATTACATATTAGGTCGCCGGTTCGGGCATCGGGCATCGGTTGGGGATTAGGGATTGGGGCAGCTGCAACATAGCGTGGCAAGCAGCTGTCCAACTGTTCGATCATGTGCCGCCACTTGTCATCCGTCCGGCATGAGTGTCCGCTCATTTGTCTGTGCCACTGCAAATTTGCACTTTATTTACGCAACATGGCACAGTCATCAGCATTGGATCCTTGTGCGCTTTGGGCTGATCCATTACAAGGATGTGGCCTTAGCTACGCATTCAATTTTTCATCTTTATTCGCCCGCTGGTCAGCCTTCCCCTACGTCCGCCATCGGATCCACCGTCAACCTCCACATCCGGCTTGGCGTTTATCTTTTGATTTGTGTTTGGATTCGTTGTCTGTTGGCAAGGACTCGCCTCAGCTCTCTGACTTACTTTCGTTCCTTTGCTCCTTTGCTTCTTTTTGGCTTTTACGCTTTTCTTTTTCACCCATCCCCCGCCCGCCCTTCTCTCAAGTGTTTACAAGTGATTTGCAGTGTTGCTTGTTATGCTTTGAGTTGATTTTTTTTTTTTTTTACTCGAGTTTTTTTTTTTGCTCAACTTTTTTTTTTGCCAAGTTTCAGCGACAGGAAAACCCAAAATGACTCGAGTGAGCTGTGCTTCCGGCTCTTTTGCAGCTTGTTAGCTTTGAACGTAGCAATTGAAATTTGGTGCCGATGTCCGAGGTGCCAATTGCGCCGACAGGCAAAAATTCGACTACTCATTTGCATGACGTCCGGAAGGTGCTAAGTACATGCTCCGTACAATTGCCAAATTGTTGAGCTTTAATGTTTTTTTTTTTTTTTTTGATTTTTTTTTTGAGATTCGAATTTATAAAAAAATATCCTGATATCTAGCGATTGTTGTGCCATATCCTGGGCATTCAGCCAAGCTGTCGAGCTGCCAACACGCGCAATTCTTGTCTAAAAATCGATGACATTGACGTGGCGCTGGTGACAAAGACTGAAAGACTGAGGCGTCTCCTGGAGGTGAGACCTCCTCCAGCCCCCCTCCCCCGCATCGCCAGTCTTATAACGGCTTTTCTATTTTATTCTCCCTTTATTTACTTAATGTGCGCACTCGAGCTGACGACTGTGGCATCCATTGCTGGCAGCCATCGGTGGCGCCTGCTGCTCGTAAAACCCAAACTTGCAACCCGTGGAAATTAGTTGGTGCACTTCCTTTGCCGCGTCTCTTGGCCATCGCTTCGCTGTTTTGGCCAATTTCTAGCCTAGTCAAGCAGTCATCCTCAGCCACTGACAACGTCGCCGAGCATCATTTTGTGGTCGCTTGCCATTAAATGAAATTGACTTTGGCTTGGGCTTCGGCTTGGGCTTGGCTCTTGGTCCTTGGGCTTGTGCTTGTGCTTGGGCCTTGGGCTTGGGTTTCGGCTTGTCCTTAGGCCTTGGCCTTGCAATTGTAGCTCAGCTGTAAACTGTGTATCGTGGGTATATTAAATTGAAGGGAAACGCTAAGCGGAAATGCTAGCCTAATGAAAGGTACTTTTTTTAATCAAAGCATTCAATTGCCCAAGGATTTTAGGGATCTCTTAAGCTTGAACAGTCAGACATTTGCATACCTTTAGTCTTTGTTACCAACAGTTGTCTGTCTATAATAAATACTGATATCCATACCAAAGGACATAAAGAGAATGTATTGACTAGTTAGTCAACTGCAATTAAATCCTAGCTTAGTTAACAGTATTTTAAGTGAGCGTCTATTGTCCTAGGAAATAGGAGGTCATATTTATATTGCTAACAGGTGTAAGTACTGGGTAAGCGGACTCCATATAAATAGATGGGGCTATAAAATATATAAATTTAATATATAAATAAAGCATTTAACCATGAACAGGACCTTAACATTATGTAGGCTTAACATAACATGTATATGGATTATTAAATACATGTACAGAAAATCCGAAATCTGATTTTAAACGACTTAACTGAGTATCGAAATGTGTGAAATAACAGCGTACTTAACAAAATGCTTACATATAACATAGCTCTTCCAGTTTACAGAAATCCGTAAAATGTTAACTTAACATTAACATTGAGGCAAATAAATGAATGTAGCAACAACTTTTAGTAAAGCCTAGTGGAGAGAGTAGTTAACAGAGGAGTTATCTAACACAACATAACTGCCAACATTCTTAACTTAACAGGGGACTTAACATACCTTTAACATTTTACTTCTTAAGCAGAAAATTAGCAGAGCTGTTAACACGTTACAAGTAAATCATTTTTAACAATTTAAATCCTTCTTATTAATTTAAATAATTTTTTTTTTTCAATCCTAAAATGCCCTCTGTTAAATCACAAATATGTTAACATTTCACTGTTAACAGTGACTCGAATCGTTCTCTTACTGTTTAAGCATTTCTGTTAAACATTTACAAATTTTTTTAAATTTCGTCCTTGCCAAAGTGTTGAGCTTTAAGCAAAAAGGATTCGCCTCAGGCACTTGCTGATTGCAGTGTACATTTTTATTCGATTATCTTAAGTTTCGCGCATCCTTTTGTGCTTTTACTTGCAATAGTCCTGGCTTCTTCTCGGATGCACTAAAAGTTTTTGAACAGCTGCGCTGCAATTGTCCTTTTACAACCTTGAAGCTCTTAAGTGTGGCCATTGCGATAGGAAGGAATAAGAAAATGCAGTCTCCATATGCAAATCAATTGCTCAGACCTTCTTACCTGTAACTTTATAAAAATGCGCGAATGTATGAGTGTGTGTATGAGTGTGAGTGTGAGTGTGTGTATGAGTGTGTGTGTGTGTGTGTGTGTGAGTGTGTGATTGTGTGGGTGCACTCGTGAAAAAAGCGCTCGAGTTGCGAATGACTTGAGCTTCGAGGTGATTGTGTGAATGGGAAAAACATTCACTTGCAGAGAAACTACAAATCGCATGGGTGGCTCTTCAAGCTGTAAATGTATTTGCAATAAAATGTAATTCATTTCTTTTGAATCAACCCTCGCTTGTATAATGCATAAACATCTACAGAAGCCATAACAAATGAAAAGCAAACTTGTGGCTTGACATTGATGAATGCACGATGAGATTTATGCCACGCTCAATGGTCTGCTACGTGAGCGTGTGGAATAAATATAAATATATAATATATATATATATACATGTATAGGTATATAATACATACACATACACATACACATACATATAAATATATATATTTAAATGTAGCTGGGAGTCTCTTTAGGCTTCTACTCTCACTCACACGTCCACTTAGACTCACACTTCGAGGCGGAAGGACTCACTGTCTGTTTGAAATAGGCGTTTAGTATACGCATAATAGACACCACACTACACACACACACACACACACTACACACACACACACACACTACACACACACCACACACACACACCACACACATCATGTGTGTGCTCTGCTCATTTACGCACTTAAAGCCAGTGGCTTAACACACGTGTTTACCATGCACGATGTGTATGAGTTGTTGTTGTGTGTGTGTGTGTGTGTGTTTGTGGGTGTTTGTATGTGTGTTTACCTGCCCGTCAGCGCCTTGGGGAGAGCGGGTAAAGCAAAACAAAGTCGTTGCAGACACGACACTCATACGCCGCGTGTGTGCCCCAGCAGAGTCTTCATTTTTATATCCCTCAGCGTTGCCGTTAAGGCGGTGGCAATCATTGGATAGTTAAGCTGATTGTTGGAATTATCTAGCCATATATCTATGTATGTATGTATGTATGTATGTGTGTGTGTATGTATTGAAAATATATGTGAAAGAAATGGGCAATTAAATTTTATACCGCATTTAGTCAGGCATAAAAAGCAACTTTGGGTATTTAGTCAATATCCTTGAAGCGACTCCTTTCGGAGTGGTAGTAGTAGAAGTAGTGGTAGTAGTAGTTAGAGTATTTCACTCGTCGCCCCAATGTTGTTTTCAAGTTTTCCAGTGTTCTGCTCGATGCACATGGGAGCAGTCACTTTCATTTTGAAATTGTTTGCTTATTTGCTTGACGGGAGTCCCGGGTCATAGGTCACGCCTGTCTGCGTGCTTTTTGCCATTTGGCAAACATTTGCATAGTTTACAATTAGTGACCCACTGACGGGGCCCCCTCCCCTGGTCTATCCCCGGTCTATTGTTTTTGCTGTCCAACTGTTGCTCGAGCACTCGACTCGTCAGTTTTAATCATATTATTTTGGGCAACATCTCAAGTGCTTCTTCTTCTTCTTCTTCTTCCTCGTGGGGAGGCTGCCGAATCTCAAATGCCAGATGTCAAGTGTTAAATGTCAAATGTCAGATGTGAAACGTTAGTTGGTAAGGACTTCATGCTGGGTCCTTGATCTTGCCATTCCGCATAGTTTTGTCATTCAAATGACAAAACTATTTGACGCAATGCATGAGCTGAAGGATGCCACTAAGTTAATCACTCTTTTAGTTTGTTACTCAGTTAGTTAGTCACTCGGTTGGCAAGTTAGTCGAGCGTTTTATTGAGTTTTTGTGAGCGGAAGAAAAAAGTTTCCTTTTCCCAAGAGTTGCTTCAGCTTGAGCTTCCACTTAAAGGCTGCTCTCACAGTCAACCAGTCAACCTGGCCGAGCAATTAACGGCTCCGATGTAATTACATGCATCAGCCGAGCATTGAGGTTATGGGAAGTGCGACTCATAAGAGCAAGAAATAAAAATGTTTAAAAAATTAATTAAAATGCAATTAAAGTGGCAACCGCTGCAGCATCCAAAGCAACACCAACACCAATACCCAAACCAAAACTCAAACTCATACCCATACCCATACCCATACCCATACCCATACCCATACCCATACCCATACCCATACCCATACCCATACCCATACCCATACCCATACCCATACCCATACCCATACCCATACCCATACCCATACCCATACCCATACCCATACCCATACCCATACCCATACCCATACCCATACCCATATCCTTACCCATATCCTTACCCATATCCTTACCCATATCCTTACCCCTATCCATTCCTATTTCCTTACCCCCTTCCCTTTCCATATCCTTACCCCCATCCATTCCCATATGCTTACCCCCATCCACTCCCATATCCTTACCCCCATCCATACACAAACCTTAGACTGAAACTTTACCCCCTGCCCCTCAGCTAAAGGACGCTCAAACGACCGCATGCACTTCAACTTGTTTCTTTTAATGGTTTATTTTATGAAATGGCAGTCTTAAGTGCTAGTCGGTAAAATATATATAAGTGAAAATATAAAGAGAAACAAGAAGAAAACCGGGAAAAATTACACGCCAAGTGCCACTTCATGTTGCGTATACGCAGCGTGTGCATTGAGCAAACGCATGGCCTTTCAGCATTTCCCCACCCGCCCCCTTACCCTGTCGCCATTCCAGCCTCTGTCTCTATTAATGCTTGTATTTGTGTTCACAAAATTTGCAACAGTTTTTTAAAGAGATTTTCACCCCATCCCCTCGTCCCCCTCCCACTCCTCACTCTGTTTGTTTGACGCTCTCTTTAATTGATTGCCGACTGAGTTGAGGCTTGTTGAAGTTTTACTTAATTCAATGTGCAAAAGTCATGGGGCTCAGTCAACAAATGAACCTGATGAGGTATACCAAATCATGCATATACACACACTTAAGTTCAAACAGACTGACTGACAGACCAAACAGACTGACTGACAGACTGAGAGATAGACAGAAAGACAGTCAGACAGACAGTCAGACAGATGGACAGAAATTCTAAAAGGGTTGATAAGTCGAATGGCAGGAAACGTTGACTCTTCACAAATATCCAGTTACAGATGAGCAAAAGACTCAACTAAGGACCCTAAAAAGGCATCTCCACTCCTACATATGTGTCTCTGTGTGTGTGTGTGTGCTTGTGGTGTTTATATTTTGCTTGTATGCCGAATGCCTTTTGGCATTGTGTTGCCTTTGTGCTATTATTAAAATGCTGCTGCTTTATATTTTTATGCCTCTTTTATTTTCTACACACACATATGCAAACAAGCCGTATGTCTTAATATGCGCACACACACACGTACACACACACACATGCATACACGCACAAATATGTTTGTATAAGTATTACGAGCAGCGCGTCCTTCCTTCTGCCTTCTGTGTGTTGTTTCCCTTTTCTTTTTTTTTTTTTTTGGGATCTTTGTCTTTTTTTAGAAATTTTCTCTAGGGAAATTTCGGGTGCTGTGTTTTTGATTATGAGAGACGTTGTTGTTCTTATGGATTATGCGGCCATTGGGAGCGACTTATTTACCGTATTGTGCACTTTGACGCCTCCAACAATAAATGCCATAAACTTTAAAGTCTCAGCTGTCAGCTGTTAACCGTTAACCGTTAACCGTTAACCGTTCTCTGTTAACCGCTGCCAGCAGCTGAGGCATCGGTTGAGCCAGCGACTCGAAAAATTAAATATAATTAAAAGAATTTTTGACATTTTTTTTTTCATTTATTTTTTTGGATGCTTTTGAAAATTCTTGGGAGATATTTAAACACACTTGAAAGTTGGGAGCGATGCGGGCGACATTTTGAGTATTTCGACATTTTGGAATTTGTTTTTCTTTCCTGCCCAAATGACATGCAGGTGCGTGTGCTGACTCCTTGCTCCCTGCTCCTTGCTCCTTGCTCCTTGCTCCTTGTGACCGACTCCGTGGATCCCATAAAACGCAATAATAAGGCACATGAAGCATATTTTACACATGTCTTTGTCGCATTTATCACAATCAGCAAAACGGGCTGTCATACACGCCCCTCATCTATCCCCTGGCCCCCCACCCCCCACCCCCTGTCCTCGGCATCCTTTGTCTCCCTTCATCGTAAGCATCGCTTACAACAGCTCAGCCCTCATATCATCTTTTGCCTACCTAAGAAATACTTAAGCAAACACGTCGCATTTGGGAAACTTTTATTGCATTTTTTTGGATGTGTTTTTTCTCGCAGGCACAGGACATTTTTTTGCCAATTGTTTGCAAAAGTGTTTGCCAAGCACCACGCACCCCGCACCACACACCTCACACTTCGTACCACACACCACGCACCCCGCACCACACACCTCGCACCTCGCACCTCGCACCTCGTACCACACACCACGCATCGTCAAAGGATCTTCCTCGCAGCATCTTTTGCTACGCCCATGCCCACTGGCCACGCCCACGCATCTGAGTGCGTGCGTCTTCGCTGGGAAGTCTGCGCCCTAATGTGGCAAAGTTTTTAATAACTTGGCGTTTTGCATGCACAGGTGAATAATAAACATGTTGACAGTCATAATGTGCTTAGGGGCGTGGCTGTGAGCCCGCCCCTGTACTGTACCTGGGCCACATATGTTGTCAGTTGTGAAGTGGCCCCAGGGCCCGACACGCTCGCTGGGGCCATGTCAATAATCAAGTGTCAGCTGGCGCATAACTAAAGGTAATTACCGTTATTGACTTTACGCTCTGAATGCTAATGCCCAGCGCCCACCACCCACCACCCAACGCCCGCCGCCTAGCGCCCAGGATATCCCAAATGAATGTTAAGTCATCTTGGGGTATCTGTGAGCTGTTTGTGTGAGGACACAAAAAGAAAGGAGAAAGGATAAGCCTCGAGTGTATTGAAAATATACCTTTTGACTGTAGCAATTATCGAACTATGCGACCTTCTGTTCGTTTCGTTACTCATACGCAGCGTGTGGCAGCCTTGCAATAAAAAAAAAAAAAAACGGAAATGAAAGTGCAGCGCCTAAAAACGGAAAAATCTCTGCAAACTAGAAGAGCCTATACACCTTTCTGCCTGCATGTGTGTGTGTGTGTGTGTGTGTGTGTGTGTGTGAGTATAGCAGCTTCTGCTGGTGGATGCCTTCGAATGCGTAGCTGGCGCCATTGCTGTGACCCTGGCACGGAGATTGATTAGTTGTGTTCCTGCTGAATGTACCACAGCTATGTGTGTGTGTGTGTGGGTGGGTGTGTGAAAAAGGAGAGCTAACGGTATAAACGTATAGCGAAAAGCACTTTGAACGCGTAAAGCAATTAACACGCAATTACCATTTCCACTTCTGCTCTGTCACTGTGTGTTGACATTTCACACGATTCATTCGCCGTATAAAACTGAGTATGCCTATCTGTCTGTGTGCGTGTGTGTGCTTCTGTGTGTGTGTGTGTGTACGTTAGTGCTTTATGTATGTGTAATTGGCAACATGGCTGCGTACAAGCGTTGCGGCTAAAAGAAACGCGGCCTCGGCCGGACTATTGTGATATGCCGTGCGAGCGAGACAAGTATATAAATACATATACATATATATAACTATCTCTCTTTCTGTGTGACTGTTGCTCCTGCTGGGCGATGGCTGGCAGTCGGTGGGGAGGTGGGGTGAAGGGTGGTTATCAAATGTCGGTTTGATTGTTTTTCTTGTCGCAAGTTGTTTGGTTGACATTAGATGAGCGAATGGCGGGAGTGAAGCGAAATCACTCAAATTGTCACTTGGCTAATAATTAACATTAATGCGAGTTAGCAGCAGCAACAGCAGCAACAACAACAACAACAACAACAACAACAGCAGCAACAACATTAACAATAACACAAACACAACACAAGACGAAGGACGAGACGTGTGTGACACTTGGCAGCCAAAGCATTCATTTAAATTATGTGTGAGTGTGTGTGTGTGTGTGCGTGTGTGTATGGGTGAGCGTGTGTGATTAAGTAGATGTCTATATGTCTGTATGTGTGTGTCTGTAGGTGTGTGTGTGCGTGGCATCGTTATCAACATGTTTGTGTTTTTAATTAATTTGTTTACTTGCCAGCCAAATCGACGCATAATTAACTCAAATTTCTTTCCACCAACGCAATTAAAAAGCAAACGAAGTTTGCCGACTTCTTGACTCCAGCTGTCGCCCCCTCCACCCCCCACCCCACTGGGCGTGGCATGGCAGTGACAGTGACAGTGGCAGCCGTTTACAGTTTTAGCCATTTTGTGACTTTGACATTGAATTCCAAAACTTTTTACCTGCTACATTCCAACTTCCCCTCCCCCTACCCTCTACCCCACCCCCGCCATCCCCTTCTCCTGCTCCCCCACCCCACAACATCTACAGAACACAAGAAAAAAAAAAAGTCGCTTGGGCCACCGAAAGTCACTTTGGCCACTTGTTAAGTGCAATAAATTTAAATTCTGTTTCCTTCTGTTTTGGGTCCTGTTTTTGGTCCTGTTCGTTGTCCTTTTTTACACTTCCGTTCCGTTGCGTTTATCAGCTCTACTTCTGGCAGCCCATAAAAACCATAAACTTTCCCCCCATAAAATATGAAAAAACTTCGGCGACACATAAAAAGCTAGTAAAATGTCACCCAAAAGTTGTTGATATCGACGCGAATATAAATATATATCATATATATATACATATACATATACATATACATATATATATATGATATATATATACACATATCTGGATATATATGTATATTTATTTGTTCCTAGATCATATAAATATGTAGACAAATTGTAACGAGAAGTAGTTCATACGCATCAAGGACTAGCAATCAAGGAATTATTATTGTTATTTTGTGCTCCTTTTTTGTGTCCTTTATTTCAATTCTTTTACGGCTTCCAGTTGTTAATTTGCTCAAGTTTTATTTTCTTTCTTTTTCTCTTCTTTTTTTATGTTTTTTTTTTTTGGAGTTTTTCTTTTGCGTGCGAAAATTATTGATTATGGTTTCAAGGACATTTGTGTAGTAGCAGATTTGGTTAGTCATATGGAAAATAATGACTCCTTTTTATTTGCAGATTTTCAAACAAGGATTTCCTTGGAATACATTATTATATCTTACACTCCAGCGGCAAGGATAACAGAATTTGCAACTTAAGCCAAAGGTAAGCTAATTTGGAATCGTTTTCATTTTGATCATTATTTATATTTTATTTACTAAATTTATATTATTTTTAATTTTATTTTATTTATTATTTATATTTTTATTTTTTATTTATTTTCTTATTTTTATTAAGTTAATTATTATTTATATTTTTATATTTTATTTACTAAATTTATATTATTTTTAGTTTTATTTTTTATTTCTTATTTTTTGTTTAGTTTTTTATTTTCTATTTATTTATTTTATATTATTTATTATATATTTTTATATATATTTATATTACTATATATTTTTTATTATTAATTTTATTTATTTTTTATATTTTTATTTAGTTTATTTTCTCTTTATTTAATTTTGTTTGTTTATTTTATTTATTATTTATATATAAATTTTTTATTTATTTACTTATTTTTAATTAAGTTAATTATTTTTTAATTATATTTATTATTTTTTTTATTTTTAAAGCTTTTGTAATATTATTTATTTTATTTAGTTTAGTTTCTTATTTTCTATTTATTTTATCTTTTATTTTTTTGTTTATTTCACTTATTATTTATATTTATATTTTTTATTAATTTTCTTATTTTTGATTGAGTTAATTTTTTTTTTTTTATTTATATTTTTTATTTTATTTATATTTTTTATTTTTTTTTATTTTATTACATTTTTTATTATTTATTTTATATATATTTATATATATTTTCTTATTTTTTATTAAGTTTCTTATTTTCTATTCATTTCTACTTTTTATTTTTTTTTTATTATTATTATTTATGTTACATATTATATTTTTTTATTATTAATTTGTTGTTTTGCATCTTTGTTAATTTTGAGTTTTTTTTATATTCATAAAAAACTGTTCAAGGTTTTATAAACTAAGCTCCCAGAGCTTCCACCTTCCACTGCTAAAATAACCCATAAAATTTATTTAATTAAAAAAGTTCGATAATTATCCTGATTATCCGATAGTTTTTCCGGACGAAAACCGACAATTTTCTTAAATCATTTTATTTTTTCTGCTTCAAATTATTTGTGGGAATATTTTATATTTTTTTTTTTTTATTTGATTTCAGCTTTCATTTTGTTTCTTTCACTTATGGCATCATTTGTCATTCATATAAGGATTTATTCAGTTTTCTGAGATTTAGCAAACTACCAAACGAGTTTCCCAACTCCAGCCATGCGGATCCTTAAGTTCCTTTAGATGCTTTAACTGTTTCCACTCGCAATGTATTAAAAAACTTAGAAAATTTTCAGCATTAGTTTAGTTAAATTTGTTGTGTGCTCTACGTGCTTGTGGTTGCTGCGTGTGTGTGTGTCTAAGTGTGTGAGTGTGTGACTGTGAAAGAGAGTGAGTGAGTGTGAATTTGTATGTGTGTGTGTGAGTGTGTGCTTTTCATTCAATTTTGATGTATGTACTCGTATTCTACGGTTATGCATATGTGTGTTTTTGCACGTATGTGTGCATGTGTGTATGTGTGTTTGTGTGTGTGTGTGTGCATATGTTTGCTTTATTCTAAGGGTAAGCTGCAATTTACGAGCTTCGCTTTGGTAAAACAAACACGTTTTCATTAAAAAGTCTGCGTTTGATGGCACACAGCATACAGATGTAGGCGGTAAACGGCCAATGGGCGTGGCATATGCCACCAAACTCAAGGTCATGTGCGCGCTACAGACTTTTGCCAAATTAACCAAAGGAAAGGCATCACAAAAATATATAAAAAAAAAAAAAAGTAAGAAAAAAAAAAGAAAATGCAAAACAAAAAACAACAAACAAAAAAAAAACGCAAAATGAAAAAAATTCAAACAATTTTTTTTGTTTTTTCTTTTCGTCTCATTTTTGTTTTTGAATTTTTGATGTGCCCACAGCGTGTGGAGTCCGCGCGTCTCATTTGCCCCCCACCCCCCACACCTCGGAGGAGATCTAATATCATTTTTGGCATTAAGGCCTAGTGGGTGGTGGGGGAAGGGGGGCAGTTTAACTAGCTGGGAATACAGACTGTTGTTGGTGGGGGCGGGCGGCGTGGGGGGTGTGGCAGGACATACATTTGGGCATCGCCCGTTATTAATATTTATGATAATGTAAATAACTTTTATTCAAGTTTTGTATGAATATCGGCGGGCGGGCGCTGTCTTTAATCTGCTGGAAGGAAAGGATGCAAAGGATGAAGGACCTCGAAAAAGAGTAAATAGATAAAATATAAAAACGTATTAAAAATACATTTAAGGGGAAGCCTTTGCTTAAATATTAATGAAAGTATAAATATCTCAGAGCGTGGAATAATCCTTAAGGAGTTAAATTTCTATCCAGCAAGGATATGATTTTCAAGAACTTATAAACAGTTCATAGATCAAACGTAAATATTTATGATTTAAATGAAAATATTTTGGATTTTCAACTTTAAGAGCGTTTTGTCTGTGTACCGTTAGTTTGGCAGGTTCCGCACGCAGAGCCAACACACAAAAATTGATGATGAAAAATGCACACAATGTACACACTCCCAGAGCCAAAGACGAATACAGAACATGAGCGAGTGCAAGAGAGGGAGAAAGAGAGGGAGGGAGAGAGGGGAAGCAACGCCATGACCTGCATAGAGTCCCAGAACACGTCCCATAGCCAGGACCTGACAATGACTATGGTCATAGCTCGAGCAGAGCAACTACAACTTGCACCATCGATACATATAAATTATTATATATATATATATATGTGTGTGTGTGTGTGTGTGTGTGTGTGTGTGTGTATGACGCAATTGATACAAGCTATTACCCACGGCTACAATTAGAGGAATTGTAATGCCGAGATACATGTCTTTGGCCGCTGTAATTGTGCAATTAAGCAAATCAATTACATATAAACTACACGCTCATATATATTGATAAATCTCACACACACACACACACACGCATGACTAATCCACACACTCATACTCACACTCACACCTACATATATGCTTGAACAAATTGCTGTACACACATCTCTTATGTAATCAGAGGCAGTGCGTGAATTCTGTCATTTCACGGCAACTTGACCTTAAAGTCGTTCACGTGCCCTCAAAAGTAGGCAACACTTTAAATTATGCATGAGAGTGAAAAACAAATGCGAGCAGGACGAAAATCGAAGTGGAAATGGAAATGGAAATTGCGGCCACGTTGCTCAACGGCCAAGCTCTAAATCGTAGCAGCTTTGGATTCCTTTTTTTTTTTTGGATTCTCATTTGCAAGGCTTCACTTACCATGTTTTATGTTATCCTTGCTAAAGGGTATCACGAACTTTGTCACGATTTGTGCAGCGCATTGAATGAGATGTTTATGACGCTCCACTTGATAGGGTATAAGGAAATCGTTTGGCCATTACCAATGACATTTCTATGCAGACAAAGGATATTAGATACAGTGTGTACACATTTGCTGACAGGATGTATACACTGATACACCGTATATCCTGTCATGGAATCTCTCTTTAGTTTTAGGCCTGATTGTTTTCCATATTCTCATATATTATATACCATATATATAGTATATAAATTCCACTGTACAGCCGATTTTGGTTGGGTATAAAATTTCATAGCTTGGGGCTAAAAAACAAAGGAATAAAAGGGGTCTCCTTAGGCCTTCAGTTGCTGGCAATTTTAAAGCCTTTACTAGTGAACGGAAGATGTCCTTTTTTTTCAGATTTTATATATAGATATATCTAGGGCATTTCATAGTCGTTGCCTGTCAGGTACATTTTTCCTTTCCTGTTTTTATTTTCAAAAAATTGGGCACGCAGCAAACGAATTTATTTTGTCATTTGCTGCCGCTTGCCTCTGCCTCTGCCGCTTGCCTCTGCCACTTGCCTCTGCCTCTGCTTCTACTGTCCTTCCAGCTGCGGCTGCTGTTGCTGCTGGTCCTGTCGCTGTCATTGCTGCCGCTGCCGCTGCCACTGCCGCTGCTGCTACTGTTGTCGTGTGGCATAATAACTTTGCGGCGAAGTTGGCCGTAAGGTGAAGCATAGTGTAGCTGGCTGTAGGGCAGAGTCAGCCTTTAAATGGAAAACTTTGTCCTTAATCTGGACTCAAATGCATAAATAATAGTCAAATTTGAACTTCGGAGTCGGGAAACTTAATGCCTGAAAAGTTGAAAGGAAATTGATTTGCTGGCAAATTTAAAATTCAGAAAAAAATTGCACACAACAAACCGAATGGACCTTCCTTCACTTACGTGCGACACCAGCGCGAAGGCAGGAGTGAAGGGAGGGGCAGGAGTGGAGGGAGGGTCCTTTTTCACTTCACTCACTCGTGACTTAAGGTGTTTAAAATTGCGTTTCTGTTTTCCACGTAATTTTATACGAAATTAGAAAATTGAATATGTCAGCTCTGCGGTCGCAGAGTCCTGCCGCCTAAGGACGAGTGTGACACTATGGCCGCCGGGATGGACTGTGGTATTACGAATTGGAAAATTTAATTTGCAATGAACGAGGAACTTTTTCAAGCCACAAAGCGGCAACAGCAACAACAACACAACAACAACAACAAAAACAAAATCAAGTCACAAATCTGCACAAAATAAGGACACATTTTTGTCTTGGTCTGCGTGTTTCTTTGGCGGTTTTTGTTTAGCTTTTTTTAGCGTTTTTTTTTTCTTCTCTTTTTTTTTCTGCTGGTCTGTTTTGGTTTTCTTGTGTGTTTGGCTTTTATTTTGGTTTCTCGTCGCTTGTTTTTAGCTGTTGTTGTTTTTGTTGTTGTTGTTGTTATTGTTGTTTTTTTTGTTTCTTTTTTTTTATATTGTTTTTCTGTCTCTGTTCTGGCCTGAGTGGAAACCTCATCCACTGTGTTGTCGCCATCTGCTTTTGTTCTGGCATTTGCTTCAAATTTTCGTTCTCATTTGGCCAATTTTTTCCATGGCTCAACGTATTTTGGCTGCTGTTGTTGCTGCTTGTAGCTGGTTGTTGCTGGTTGTTGCTGGTTATTGTTGTTGTAGTTGTTGTTGTTGTGCTAAACCAAATTTCAATTATTTTGTTTGTTGCCATTTTCATTACGTTTCGCTTTCATAGTCGCCTGTCAGCGTGTAACAAAGCGCAAAGCAAAAGCTCGGACACAAAAAAAAAAAAACAAAGATGAAAAAAGGGAAGAAAAAAAAAAGAAATCGGGAAAGCCAAGAGAAATAGAGGAAAACAAAATGGAAAATGGAAAATTGCTTATAATACACACATAAACATACAGTCGCACACACACACACACGCATGCAGCTAGCTATCAACACAGTCACACAATGTGGAACGGCCATTGTCCGCAGTCTGAACTGAAACATTGACGCCCTCGCATTGCCTCCCCACTCCCCCCTCCCCCCACCCATCATACCCACCGTCAGTTGCCCGCTGCTGGCGCTGCTGCTGTCCACATTTTGTGGCTTTGTTTCGCGCTGTTTTGTGGCACCGAGTCCTTAAACGACATTAAACTGTTCTAGTGGCATAATGAACTACCAGCAGCAGCAGCAGCAGCGACGACGGCAAAAACAAAGCCAACAACAGCAGCGTCACAGGCAGTGGCGTCGGCGTCGGCGACGTCGTCGTCGGTGTCGGCGGCAGCTACACCATCGATGCGTGCAGCCGGTGCTTTGATGTGTGCTCCTTCTGTGTACATATTGTACATATATACGGATTTCAGTATATATCAATTGGTATGTGTGTGTGTGTGTGTGTGTGTGTGTGTGTGTGTGAGTGTGTGTGTGTGTGTATTGCCTGGTCCTGAGCGTTGCCTTTTTGTACCGCCCGTTTGTCTGCTCTTCCGCCCGTTCGTCTGCCCTTCCGCCCGTCTGTCCGCCCTTCTGTCCCTCCTTCTGTCCCTCCCTTTGTCCGTCCGCCCTTCCGCCTGTTCGCCTTCTCGCCTGCTGTCAAATGCAGCGGTCCGGGAATGCCTTTTGTGTACATTTCACTTACTTTTTTGTTGCTTACTCGGTTTGGCTTAATTTTTGCTCCTGCCACGTCTCACATGATAATGTTGACGATGTTGTCGCCCGCCATGCACCACGTGCTGCTGCCAGCCCCCCGCACACTCCGATCAACCCACCCATCCACCCACCTTCGATGGTGGGCAACACCAAGAAGCAACATTTCAAATTCTGAGCACTCTTCGCGCCAAAGCGAAGAGTGGAAATTGTTTTGAAATTGAAACTTGATTATGTTCCAAGTTGGTTTAAGTGTCTCATCCAGGACACCCGCTGCTGGACCATTGGGCATTTGTCATAGGGAACTCAGGATCAGTGTCCATTTCATTAAATCGCTCGACTGCATTGCAAATATTTTTCCCCAGTCGCGCGCCTTTCTACGCGCTGATGACACCAGCGCCATGCCCAAAGCTTTGAACTAAACTAAGCTACATCCAAGGATTAGTGTGTGTGTGTGTGTGAGTCGGGGACTGTCTGTCTGTATTTGTGTATATTTATCTTAGAGATGGTGTGGAGATTGTAGACAAAATGTAAAAACATGAAGTTCCCTTTGCCGTTTATTAGGGGCGAGTCTCTCGTATCACGAAAATGATATTTATGCGTTTGAGTTCATTTTTTAGCAAGAGATAAAAACACCTCAAGGTAATCCTCATCATTTTGTGTGTGTGTGTGTGCTTAAAATGAGAAGATGAAGAAGAAGGAGAAAAAAAGAAAAAATTAAATTGTCTGCTCCTGCGATATAATGACAACAATTTTTGTCTCAAAGCCGTAAGAATTTTCAAATCTGATTTAATTCTTTAAAGGGAAACATCCTTAAAGTCGGGAGCTCAGGCCTTACATGTCTGTGTATCGATTTAAACGTCTTTAAAAGCAGCTCAAAGCTAAAAATAACGTTTCACAAAATAATTATAAAGAAATTATAAAGATTGTCCTTTGTATGGGGAGCACAAAAAGAGTCCTTTTGATGGATTTTCTTGCGCTCTGAAACAAGGCTGCATTTTTAAGACAGTTTGTCATTGCTTTGAGTTTTGAATTTTATTATTTATTTTATATTATTATTATTTTTTATTTATTTTATTTTTAATTTAATTTAAATTTAATTTATTTTAGTTTTAATTTATTTTATTTATTTTTATTTTATTTTATTTATTTAGTTTATTTTTAATTTTTATTGTTTATTGTTTTATTTTATTTTTTATTTAATTTATTTAGAATTTATATATTTTTAACTTATTTTATTTTTTTTATTTTATTTTGTATTTATTTTAGTTTTTATTTAGTTTATTTTTAATTTATATTGTTTATTGTTTAATTTGATTTATTTTATATTGTCTATTTTATTTTTTATTAATTTTATTTAAATAATTTAATTTATTTTATTTATCTATTTTATTTTTTTATTTATTTTATTTTTTATTCAATTTAATTTTTATTTTTAATTTATTTAATTTTAATTTATTTAATTTTAATTTATTTAATTTTATTACTGTTATTTGAAAGCCTAACTGTCAAGTTAAATTTTAATATTAATTTAAATTATTTTTGCTAAGTCAATTAACTAAATAATATTAACTTTAATTAATTTGGTATTTAAATTTAATTTTTTTATTTTTTTATAAGTGCAAACCTCTGCCGGATTCATCGTCCGGTCGTGTTTGCTCTTCCAACTATCGCGCACTCACCCATCGCCAGAGTCCAAAGTCCAAATGCCATTTGTGAGACAGCAACAGCGCATTTGCCGTCTCTCTCTCTCTCTCTTCGTCTCCCTTACACCCTCTGCCTTCGCTAAGCTTGAACACTTGGCCCCGCGCCCTTTGCCTGTTTGGGGAGCGTGTGTTGCTCTGACAGCTGCTTTTCATATGCAAATAATATCACAGTTGGTTTTTATTTCATTTCTTGGTGGCTTGTTTTGGATTTTCTGCTCTTCTTCTCTTTCCTTCCTCTTGGATTTTTTGTTGTATGTGTGTGTGTGTTTTTTGTTTTTTATATTTTTTATATTTTTTGTATTTTTTGAGTTTTCCTTTTCCATTTTGCTGCACTCGAGTAAAGTCAACGGCGGCGCCGTCGTTTATGCACGAAATGTGTTTTTAATGAAGCCTTTTAACCAGTCAGTTGGCCAGCCCCAGAGCCGGGCTAAGGCTCAGGATCAGACACGGTCACTGGCGCGGACTCGGCCGCAGACCTGCCTAATAAAGAACTTGGCGCGACCATTGACAACCCGGCGTCCATAGTCGTCCTTTTCGCACAGTCGGTCAGTTAGTCAGTCTTTCAGTCAGTCAGTCAGTCAATTGGTCAGTCAGTCAGTTGGTCATTCAGTCAGTCAGTTAGTCATTCATTCAGTTGGTCATTCATTCAGTTGGTCATTCAGTCTTTCAGTCAGTTGGTCGTCACTCATCACTTGTCGCATTTATTTTATGGATTTCTTCTTTCTGCCATTCGTCCTGCCCTCACATTTTTCCCCCTTTCAATAAATCGCAAATGGACATTTGTCCTTGCGGGTCTGGTCGTAGGTCTGGATTGGGTTTTGCGTCTCGAGGCTTAACGTTGAGTGTGGGTTTGGGTTTTTGGCTCTTGGCTCGAGGCTGTGGGTTCTGGACTCCGGGCTCTGGACTGTGGGCTCTGGGCTCTGGGTCTGGGTCTGGGCTTTGGGTCTGGGCTTGTGATTGTGATGCGGCGTCTTTGAGCTGCGGCGTGGCAAAGTTTATGCAAAGTAGCTTTTAATATGTTTACGACTAAACATTTTTCGGGTGTTGGTCTGCTGGGGGTCAGGATGCTGGCTGTGCAGGTTAATGGCAGCTCCTTTTGCTTTTATTGCACAATTTTTAATAATTCCTTTAAAGGAAATATTAAATTTAACTGTTGCGGCCCTTGGCTTTCATTTTCGAAATGTGTTTATTTTTTTTATTTATATATATTTTTTTTTTTGTTGCTTCAAATTTATTGTAATTTATTTCTGCGCGTAGCGAGTGGCACAAAATTTAAGTGGCTCAAATTTAAATGAAACGCGAAAAAGTCAAAAATTCGTAATGAAGCGACGGAAAGAGGAACAGGACCACACGGCCAGGATTCATAGCTTATTTAATTTCCCATATTTTGGGCTATAAAATATTCCGAATTTCTTGGCCATTTGCCGTTGTTCAAGCCGTTGACAGTGGCCTGCTGCCACGCCGCTGGCTCCTTAAATTTGGAAATTAAAACGCTGTTTCTCTTCATATTTTGTTGCTCGGGCTCAAGTTAATTAATATTTAAGCTGCTTAAAAGTTTTTGCCTCCGTGAATGCTTATGTTAAATAATTCTTGTTAGCTATTTTCAGATGGGATATGAATGAAGAAAGGACGGGCTACGGGGAGACAGTAGAGTGAGTGATGGAGTGGGGGAGTGGGGGTGGAATGGGGCAGAAATGGCGAGGCTCATGGAAGCCAAACACCAAGTTTCAAGTTTCATATACAAACGCCAACGTTTTTGGATCCACTCATTAATTTGATTAAAGCATTTCGAGGGCATTCGATGCTGCTAAAAATTCAGGAAACATAAAAGTAAAACAACAACAACAGCAATAACAACAACAACAACATTAGCAGCAGCAAAATATTAAACACATAACACAGAATTTGGTATTTAATCTTTAAATTTAGCAAACATTTTTCAGGCCGCGTAAACGAAGCTCTGAGCGGGAGGCTAATTGATGGAATAAAATTAATACACCGTTAGCTTAGGACTTAGTACGTAATTATATATAAAAATTAAGCAGCATGAAAATGAAAATATGATTTTAATTCCCCTCTCAACATCAGTTTGCTTTCTTTCTGCCGTTAAGCGCACGCAACGTTGCGTATACGCAATGTGACATTCTCATTGTTTGTTTTTTTTTCTCTTTTTTTTGAGTGATGCCAAAGCACGTCGAATGTGTGTGCCAATGTATGTGTGTGTGTGTGTGCAATGGATTAACGAGCAGCTGCACATAAAACGCAGCTGACTTTGGGCCAGGTTCTGGCCATAAACCACAAGGCGCAGGGGCCAAGTGGTTCCCTAGGCGTGCGCCCAAATGTAGGCAATAAAAATGTTTAAACCCTAAATTATACGTCGCAGGAAGCAGAGAGGGGAAGCAGAGAGGATAAGCAGAAGTAAAAGTAGAAGTAGAAGTAGAAGCAGAAGTGGAAGTGGAAGGGAGGCAAGGGCAACGCCCAAGAGGATGCATTATGATCATCCCGAGCAAATGACACGGTGCGGAAAGTTTTTAGAACATTGTTTGAAGGATAATATGCGAGAAAGTTGCACGATATGGTAGGCGGTGGGTGGGGAGGGGGGAGGGGGGGCACAACTCGTGACAGGAGACGCCACTTGATGATGAATGGAAAACACCGCCGGCATCTCCGGCGTGTGTTTGCGCCGTTGACTTTGGCTTTGGGTTCCGGTTCTAGCGTTGCCTCCGGCACTGCGGCAACCTACAAGGTAACTTGTTTACTCTGCGGGTCCATTGCTGGTCGATCTGGGATTCTGACATAAGTTTTATGGCGCTCACTACTTTCAGCTCGGCTCCGGAGCGTTAATCTTATTTGCTGGCAGCGCTGCCTCCGCTGTGGCTGGCGCTGCCCCTGCCTCTGCCGCCTCTGCTGCCTCTGCCTCTGCTGCTGTACACTTTTTTTGGGGGATTTCTTGTGCGTAAATAAAAGTAACAAATGTCGCTAGGAAGAAAGGAAGGGGGAAAGAGATGTGGAGAGGGGGGGGGGGGGGCGGTTGGGAGTGGCAAGTGAGAGACAGCTGGAGACTAAGCGCTAGAGGCGCATATTTTGTCTACTAAAAGCATGCCAGGGATTTTCGCATTACAATAAAAACGTGGCACTTTGTCTATGCATAAGTCAGCCTCAAATCATATATGTATGTGCACATGTGTGTGTGTGTGTGTGTGTGTACTGGTGCTTGGCAAGTTTTGGTGCGTGAATTGAATGCAAAACTCGAAAGTTAAATATTGCACGCTTCGCTGGCAAAGTCCTCGGCTGTTGAATCTTAAATTTAATTAAAGCGACAAGCAAAGCAAACATCACATTACATCACAGTCAGAGAGTCACAGAGTCACAGATTCACAGAATAACTGTGACTGTAGCAGTCACTGCCAATGCGAGTGTGCGACTGTGACTTTTGAGCTCTCGACAACCGAAACTGATTTGTCGAGCCTTCCGCTCGTCTTTGGCTGACAGCAGCAGACGCCTGCCGCATAAATCTGAACAATTTCTCGTAGTACACGATTTCTGGCATGTCAGGTGACTGACTGACTGACTGACTGACTGACTGAGTGACTGAGTGACTGAGTAAGTGAGTGACTTATGACTGACTGACTGAATGATTGTCTGACTGACTGAATGACTACCTGACTGACTCACTAACTGACTGACTCATTGACTGACTGACTGACTGACTGACTGACTGACTAAGTGACTGACTGACTGACTGACTGACTGACTGACTGACTGACTGATTGACGGACTGACTGACTGACTGATTGACTGACTCCCTGACTGACTGACTGACTGACTGAGTGACTGAGTGACTGAGTGACTGACTGACTGACTGACTGATTGACTCCCTGACTGACTCACGGACTAACTCCCTGACTGACTGACTGATTGACTGACTCCCTGACTGACTGACTGACTCCCTGACTGACTCACGGACTAACTCCCTGACTGACTGACTGACTGACTGACTGACTGACTGACTGACTGACTGACTGACTGACTGACTGACTGACTTACTGACTGGCTGACTGAGTGACTGACTGACTGACTGATTGACTGACTCCCTAACTGACTGACTGACTGACTGACTGACACCCTGACTGACTCACTGACCGACTAACTGACTCACGGACTAACTCACTGACTCACTGACTGACTGAGTGTGTGAGTGACTCTGGAGTGACTAGGCTTGCCCCGGTAGCTAAGCAACATATCTTTGCATACTTGATGGCGCATAATGGCGCAAAAAATTGTTTACATGCATAAAAAATGTTTTGCATTTACATAATTTTTTGACTTTTCACGTCGCATTCAGATCCTGTGCGCTTTTGCGCTGCCTCTGCACTTTCTCAACTCCTGCCTTCCGCTTGCCGTTCAACAGTCCCCCAGTCCCCTCCCCCACTCCCGCTACCTCCCCCATTGGCCTGTTACACCCCTTATTACATTTTAGAGCTTGTTCCGCATGTTTTATTTCTATTTTCTCAACTGACAAAAATTGCTGAAAATTTTCCTATGGCTCAGGACTTTCACGTAATTCCATTTTCCTTCATTTTACTTCGCATCTCAGCCACCCGACCTGCAACCCCCAACCCCCCACAGCCCCGCTTGTTCGTATTAACCAATTATGATTTTCAGGAAAAACTGAGCTATTTTCAAAATGAATTTCTCCAGAATTGAGTTTATTATGACGACAGTAGCGTTTCCCAGGAAAATTCGGAAATTGGCAAAAGCTCATGAAGTATTAAGGAAATTCTTCTTGTTTTCCAAATGTAATTGTCTTCAATTTAAATTTAATTTAATTAAATTAAGCAGATTAAATTTCTTCTTCTTAAATTCAATTGAATTTTTCTTTTGCTTTTTTCTTTTGAAATTTTTTTTTTCAATTTATGAAATTCCCATAAATTTTGTTTTTTTGTTTTACATTTATTTTTAAATGAGTTTTTTGATTTTTGATTGAATTTTCTCTTTGCTTCTTTTTTCTTTTGAATTATTTCCTTAATATAAAAATTCCCATAAATTAATTTTTTGTTTTTTAATTTAATTTTTTAATCATTCTTTGTATAATTTTATTTTTTTTTAATTGAATATTCTTTTTGCTTCTTTTTTCAATTGAAATAAATTTTTTAATTTTAAAAAATCCCATAAATTATTTTTTATTTTATAATTGCAAGTTTCAATCATTTCTTTTTTAATGATTGCTTAATGATACTTGTAAATCAATTTTCCCAATTTTCTAATTTTTCTCAATATTCCCAATTTTTCATCAATTTTCTTAATTTTCCAATTTAATTTTTTTTTTTAATAATTTCTTAAAATTTTAAAACTCATTTAGTTTAGTTTCAGTGTTAATTTTAAATTTGTGCTTTACTCACATTCTGCTGGCGGATACTGCTGGCGTTTGAACTGCATTGCTGGACATGCTACAAATATCACAAGATTATCCTTGAGATAAATAATTAATTTGCCTCATTTATTTGAACAATTTGTTGCACGAGTTTTTTTGAACAAGTTTGAACCGCGTTTTGCCGGCAAAACTGACAACGAAGCGCATTCATCATTTAAAACCGTTTAAAGTTTGCCCCTACAACTATCAGACACACACACACACAAACTTTGACTCTCGGACACACTACACTCATTTACACACACACACACGCACACGCATACGCACACACATAGGGAAATGTTAAGTGAAATCGTTTTGGGACACACGTAAAAGTCGCGTTGAAAGCGAAAGAACGTCCAGTTGCGCGCGTGGCCATCGACAAACTGATGATAAACGAAAAGTGTTTATCAGCAGCAAGCGTCGTCCGTTAGATGCTGCCTCGGCCGGCGACGCCGTAGCAGCAGCAGCGACAGCGACAGCGGCAGCGACAGAGACAGTGGCAGTGGCAGTGGCAGCGACAGTAGCAGCGACTACGTCACAGTTCGTACATCGGCGCCGATGGCTCGTGTTTACACGAACTTCGTGCAATGCCCAAACACCTCGTCTAAGAATTCACGTTGCCTTTGCTGCCAGCGTCGCAGTTGCGGTGCTTCGGGCAGTACTCTTTCAGGTTGAACGTTCGTGTAGAATTGCGCTCTTAGTTCGAAAACAAAGAGCATCCGATTTAGTCCCTGTGTTGCCGTTATCAGTTGATAAGCATTGCCTTTTTATGTTGGGATAGGCCGTGCACGGCGAGTGCCTTCTGCTTCTATCATAATATTATTGTTGCTTATGCAAATTATGTTTATCTGTAACTGTAACGGTGAGTGTAACTGTGTATGTGTGTGTGTGTGAGTGTAACTGTTACTGTAGCAGTGAGTTTAACTGCATCTGCGAGTAAGTCTTTAACTGTAGTTTTATTTGCTGCTCGATTTCTGGCATTTGCAACAAACGGTCAACCGCTTTGGCGATAAGCCATCAGCAAAACCGATGACAAGAAATGAAGCCAACGTTCCCCTTGCTTGTGCTTCACTCCGCCTGCGGCAGATGCACCCAAACTCCGGCAATTTTCAACTACCAAATTCAACCATCCAAGTCCGGCAAACTAAACCAACAACAATCAAAGACAGAGACACTCCTACTGAAGCTTTAACAAACAAAAGGGCTGCAATGCGCGACTGTAAAATACCCTGGACATTAATTGACTTAAATATGTAGATAGTCGAGCAAAAATAAGTAATCGGCGGCTTCTGCAGAGAATTTCTAAAGTTCGAAAGTACAAGTGGGTCCTGCATGTATACGCCCCTTTTTGGGTAGTCTGTGTGGGTACAGGGTATGTGCATAGTAGCTTTGCCAAGTGAACAAAAAGCAAAGCCGCAATATATGCAAATGTCTGTTTCCGGCTATATTTATTTCTGGTATTTTTCAAACAAAATTCAATAATGGCAGCTCTGATGTTGGCCATGATGATGGCCAGTAACAACAACAACAACGGTGGCAACACCAACAACAACAAATACCAAACTCAAATGTGTTAACAATAAACTTAAGAAATGCATAATACAATAACCCTTTGTGAGGAGCTCAAAGGAGCAGAAAAACAATAACAAAAAATCAAGAAACCATTCGAGAGATCCTCAGAGAAATGCAAATAGGTTTACTTTTGACAATTTTATAGAAGGCAGGAAAATCTCAAAAATCATTTTCCAAGCAAAATCTAAATTATTTTCTGTTCACTTTTTGAACACAAAAAGTGCAACGAGAAGTTTTTGGTTTCTTACTTAAAATTGGCATTGGTCACTTTCAATGCCAAGAAATGTATATTTGTCTCTTTCACACCGCTGCCTACGCATAGCAGGGAAGTTGCTTGGGCTTAACATAGGCTGTTAGCTGACTGTTAAGCTGCAAAGGCTTGGAATAAATTGATAAAAATTCTGTTAAAAAAAGGAAAATTTATTAAATTTAATATTATAATTAAATAGGCGTGTATTTAATTGTTTTAATTTTTTTAATTATATATTTATTAATTATTTATTTTTGATTTTTGGCCATCCACAGATAAGTCTTTAGAAAATAATGTAAATTACTTAATAAGTTTGTCTCCATATTCTGCGTACTGTTTACGCTAATTAAGCCTGCCTTCCTCTTGCATTGCTTTTTCCTCAACTTTTTCTCTCAGTGTATAATTAAGTCCATTGGCAGACTCGTAATTATTTTTCAGCGCGGTCTCCTTTGATTCTTTTTGGTCATTGAGCTAATGAGCAATAACTAATTCATAATTATGCACTTGCATTTTCCCACGACTCGACTGCAAGTCAATTTCCAGCAATTTTCCCTTCTCTCTCTCTCTCTCTCTCTCTCTCTTTATACCTCTCTCACCTACTCCTTATTTGTCTCTTCTATCTCGGTCACTGTTTTGCCTGTCTCCCTCGCTTGACATGCCGCCTGTAATTGAGACAATTACAAGCTGAAATCGTCTGTCGATTCAGGAAAATAAACAAAACTTGCAAATTAAATTGAAACTTGGAAAAAAGTGAAATATTTTATAAAAAAAAAAATGTAGCTGCTTTGGCTTGAGACTCACTAAAAACCGATTAATCGAAAGGCGATAATCATCGGGGGCTGCGATTGAATTTGTTGGTTACAAAATTAAGTGCCGTTCACTTGGATGAACGACCGACGTCGTTGGTCCTTCAACTTTTTTTATTTCTTTTCTAATTTTTTTTTTTTTTTATTTTTATTTTTTTTTTGTATAATCACCTGTTCGTCGTCCGTCGTCCGTCGTCCGTCGTCCACTGAAGCTGCTGCCGCAGTAATTAAATTTGTTTTAAGAAGATGTCGGGAATGTCAGGAATGTCGATGGCGTCGATGGCGTCGATGAGGGGACAGCATCGTGATAAGAGACAAATTAAAATGCACTTAGCGCCCGCTTAAAGTTACGACCCAAAGTTCCAAGGGATGCGCCTGCGGGCGGCCCCAAGCTGATATGCGGTTCAGCCAACTGGCAGTGGGTGGGTTGGGCGGTGGGTAGAGGGTCATGGGGTAAATTGCTGCGGTGGTTAAACTCTTTCTGCTGATGGCATTATGTCTGGACATTAACTTGGCACACACACACTCACTCACACACACACATACGCACTCACCATGAGAGAGCATTTTAAGCTTCTATCCAACTACTTGAAGCGCATGTCGCTCCGCATAAAAGCCATTCAATTGCTTGTCTCAGCTTTAAGAGCCATAAATAAAATTATAAAACCCAAGTATTTGTTAGAAATTTATACATCAAGCTAATTCGCTGGAGTCCTGGGAGTGTGCGGTACTGCACCCAACTTTAAAGGACACTTTAGTATTCTTCATTTTCTTTTTTTTTTAAGCAACAAAATTAAACGAAATTTAGAGCTTCTGACTGGATTAATCCCACAGTTAGGTAAATGCTTAATGAATTAAGCTTAAAGAATGAAAAAGTGGAAAATAAATATATGAAAATTTAAAAATAGAATATAATAATATATTAAACTAAATAAAATATAATATAAACTAAAATATAGAAATAATTTATATATAAAATAAAATAAATGATATGTATATTTATTGGAATAAAATAAAAATGAAATTATGTATATGTAAAATACAAAAAATTTATAATATATATAAAATAAGTTGAATAAATAAAAAAAAAAACAAAATTAAAATTAAAAAAAATTTAAAATATATTTAAATATAAAATAAATTAAAACATAATATAATATGAAATAAAAAATTAAAAAAAGTATAATAAGAATTAAAATACAAAATTTAATTAAATATGAGTAAAATAAAATAAAAAATAAGTAATTAAAAATAATATAAAATAATAAAAAAAAATAATATCAAATTAAATTTAATACAAAACAAAATAAAAAAATATAAATAATAATATAAAATATATAAACTTATGTGAAATATAAGTAAATTTTATTATAATTATAAATTATTATTATAAATTATTTGAAGTCGAAATACATAAAATAAAATATATAAATCAAAATATAAAGTAAAACTAAAAATAAAATACTATTAAACTAGAAATAAAATAAAAAATAAATTAAATAAAAAATTAAGTGAAATATATGTAAAAAATAAAATAATTATTTGAAGTTCAAATAAAATAAAATAATAAATTAAATACAATAAAATAAAAAAATAAATAAAATAAAAATTTTTATTTTATTTTTTATAACAAATATT
Organism: Zaprionus lineosus; assembly: GCA_035044505.1. Taxonomy (NCBI): domain Eukaryota; kingdom Metazoa; phylum Arthropoda; class Insecta; order Diptera; family Drosophilidae; genus Zaprionus; species Zaprionus lineosus. Next base: position 400,045 of record JAWNNX010000677.1, read on the forward strand.
TATTACGCCGGAAACTGTTCAGTGTCTGCTGAACTCAACCAGCCGCTTAAAAAAGGGAAAGGAAGTATGGATAAAACTGAAAACAAAATAACCTTATATAAATAATAAAAAAAAAAAAAATAAGTGAAAGTAAAATAAAATGATTTATTTGAAGTCTAATTAGGAGCTCTCATTTCTCCCCCTTTCCAATTTTTTTTTTTTAAGCCTTAAAAATTCTGTTTTTTCTCAAAACAAACTGCAAAGCTTTTTTCAATTTAAGATTTATATAATTTCTTTGCTGGAAGCCGCTTGTTTCATAAACTGCTGATTACAGTTAAGATCCTTTTTTTTTTTTTTATTTTTGAGTTCCCATTCATTGACATTTCTTTTCATCTCTATTTTCACATCTTCTTTCAACTCAATTTTTTCAGTGTCTCGTTTTCTCCTGCCTTTCGTTTTTTTTTTCCATTTTCCAAGGATTACCTCCTTTTTTTCAAATACATTTTTAGTTCTTCTTTTGGTTTGTCGTTTTTTTTTATTTCCTTCTCTGAAAACAAAACTAAAAGTAGACAACATTTTTAAAGCTCGTAAATCAGGGCTTTAAGCCGCGCGCTTAGCTTATTAGCCACGTTAACAGACTGTCGACTGGAGTTGTTTTTTTTTTTATGTTTTTTTGTCTCCCCGAGTCCTTTCCTTTCCACATAATTTCTGGATTATCACTGTCTGCTTTTCTATATATATGACAAATGTTCGTGAAAGGGTGAATTCCCCCACCCTACGCCCCCCTACCCCTTCTCATCCCCCGCCCCCCGCTGGGTGCCAGGGAGACCAATATTTTCTTTATGCTGCGGCTGCCCCAAGCCCTAAGCGGATATAAAGTTTCATTGCATTTTGTTTAGTGGCACTTGCTGCTAATCGGACTTATTGTCAATTATCATTGTCCGTTGTCCTGCCAACAGGTGGCAGTGGCCAGGACCAGTGGCCAGTGGCCAGTTAACCGCACATTGCCATAGCATTGAATGGGGAAAACTCATTAAATCAGATAAATTTGCTGTGACTGGCAGAAGTTGAAAGGATATGAAAGGATTTGAAAGGATATATTGATTATCATTTCGTTTCATGGAACTCACAATAAGCGCAACGCCCACAGGTTGCCTTCACAAATGACGGGACATCTTAGCATTAGATCCTTGCCGAGTCTCCTGTCCTCATTCATTAGCATATTTAGCATCTAAGATAAGTGGACAACACACACACACACACACACAAACACACTCACACACACACACACGCGTCCAAAGTTGTGTTCATTTAATCCTTGCATTGCCTTGGGGCTGCCACATGACGCACTCTGCCGCTCAATATTAACTTGTTGTCGGGTTCAAGGGTCATGTGCGAAATTTTCGTCGTCGTCGTTGTTGTTGTTGTTGCTGTTGCTGCTGCTGCTGTTGTTGTTGTTGTTGTCGAATTTGTCAATGCTGCTTAAGCTGAGTGCCTGCCAATGCCTTGCGAGTGCGACCGTTAATTGCAGGCAGGATGCAAGCGGGCAGCACTTGGGGTACGGGGTAGGAGCTGGAGAAGGGGTCAAGGGGGGAAGGAGCGTTCTTTTAAGGGCAGAAAGGGGCGTGTGGTACCCGCAGCAGGACAATAGCAGCCACAACAGCTTTCAATTTATCTTTTACAATGTGATTTATATGCTAACAGGCGGTCAATTGTTGTTCTTGTTGTTGTGTTGTAGTTGTTGTTGTAGTAGTAGTAGTAGTAGTTGTTGTTGTTGTTGTTGTTGTTGTTGCTGTTGCAACTTTCAGGTTAAGGAATTTTGGTTGCTCTTCTTGTCGTTGCACTTGTTGTTGCTGTAGTTGCAGTAGTAGTTGTTGTATCAGTAGTAAGAGTAGTTGTTGCTGTTGTTGTTGTTGTTGTTTGTCGTGCTTTTGGTCCTTTTGGTCCTTTCGGTATTTGTATTTGTGCTGTGTGTGCATGCAAATGACTTGCCAGCTGACAGCCACAGGAACAGTAACAGAAACAGAAGGAGAAACAGAAGCAAAGTGCTGACCACGTGTGTGTGTGTGTGTGTGTGTATATGTATGTACATATATACATACGCGTGTGTGTGTGTGTGTGTGTGCCCCTTGCAGCTGTAGTTGTTTTGTGTATCTTGCCCAACCAAAAATTTGCACATAAAGTATCTCTGACAGGAAAGTTTTCACTTGTGAAAGTTGCATGCAACACGGAGCAGCCACCTCCACCCCCACAATAACAGTCCTCAGTTACTTCAGCCCCAACCCACCACCCACTACATGCAACCATCACCATTGTCCATGCAATAATCCACTCTTCACGCTCCAGCGCTTCACTTTATTTCCTTTGGTCGATTGTGGTTTTTGTTGCAATGCGTTGCACATAAATTTGACTGGCTGGTATGAAGCAACAACAACAACAATTGACACAACAAAAACAACAACAACAACAGCAACATTAGCTGTTCATACAACAACAACAACAACAACAACAATCGAAGCAACTTCCATGACTCAATTAAATGCCACACTCGAAAATTGAGCGTTGTTTCCACTGTGCCCCATACATGTGTTGCATGCCCCGACGCCTATGTAAGTGACAATTTTATTCAAATCACTTTAGTTCCCTCCCTTAACCACGCCCCTTTATCGCCTAGTCAATATTGTTCTTCATTTGCAATTGATTTACTTGTGGCAATTTTGAAATTTTTAAGATTTTGATTGCCAACTGCCAAATGAAATAATCAAGGGTTGCGAGTGTGGGTGTGCTTGAGTGTGTGTGTGTGTGTGTGTGTGTGTGAATGTATGTGCTAGTATGTATGTAAGTATTTGTGTGTGTTATAGTAGATGTGTGTCTCTTTGTTAGCTGCAACTCCAAAAGGACGAGAGACTTGCTCAGTTTGACCTGTCAAATAACGTATACGCCATGAGTGACATTTCATGTCGTTGTCCATGTCAAAGTTAAGGACACTACAAAAATGCAACAGGATATTTGTGGTCTGAAAAATAGAAAAAAGAAGATTGCATCTGAATAAGGATTTATATGGGGGAATTAAAATTCTCAGCTTTTTCGTTCACAAAGAGTTTTAATTCCCTCGGAACTATTTCAATTCGCATTCCCCATTTGAATCCTTTGTAATGTCCTTTTCCATTTCTAACTTTCAGATGGCACTTTGATTGCTCATATGCAATGGAATACAATTACAAAAGCCAAAGGACCTCTTTAAGTCTGGCTATAACATTTGCAGTTAACTTGCAGAACTTTGAATGCGCTGTCAATTAGCTTTAATGGACTTTAAGAAGGACTCTCGCGATTGCTCAGTGACATCCTAATGTGCGCTCCAAGCAGATGAGCAGCTGAGGAAATGAGGAGATGTGGAGATGAACAGATGAGGAGATGAGGAGATGAACAGATGAGGAGATGAGCAGCTGACTCAACGGTTCAATTGAATTTGATGCTGCCGCAGTCATGGTTTTTGACTTTGAAATCTAGATAACAACTTTCTGGCAACAACTTGTGGCAAGCATAATTACAAGCTGCCAAATGGTGGCCATAACAGTTACAGCAACAGCAGCAGCAACAACAATTACAACAACAGCAACAACAACAACAACAACAACAACAACACGAAGTTAACCAAAATGGCTGAAGAAGCTCTGGCAACGTTATGTCCTTCGGGCGAGTGAGTGGGTGGCTTTGTATCCTTGGCTATGACTCCCCACCCATCCCCCTCCACCATAACACAGGACACTCTTGCCGCTGCTGCCATTGTTGTTTACTCATAATGAAGCTCTAAATTTGAAAGGAAGCAACAAAAAGATTAACAAAAGCCGCCGATCCTTCTGTCTGTCTAAGTATCATTTTGTTTATGGCTTCGTGGGGGTCGCAAATATTTGTTGTCATCCACTCAAAAGCAAATTTAATCACATTATTCACATTATTCACATCATTCACATCATTCACATTATTCGCAAGGATATTATTGGGTTATACGTGCATTGTCCATTGAAAGCTATGCATTATGTGTCTGTCATTGGAATCATAACTCAAGTAACTCACAAGCTAATGCACTTCCGCCCCCTGCCCACTGTCCACCCACCGCCCTCCACCCTCCACCCTTCATCCTGCATCTCCATTTTATAATGCTGCCTTGCAGGCAGGTCCATCCCGGGCAAGGACTCAACATATCCTGAACAGCTCCAAAGCCAATGTTACGCACTGCCTGTCAACTGCATTTATTATTTACAATTGTAAATAGATATAAATGTGTGTGTGTGTGTGTGTGTATTGGCCAATACGACTTCTTGTGTGTGTGTGGCCAACAGTTGGTTCAGTTCACGGAAAGTTCATATGTGTGAGTGTGGCTGGGGATGGGGATGGGGGTGTGAATTGGGGACACGCAAACTCGCACATATATTCACATTTGCACTCCAGTTAACACCCCGGGGACAATGGCAGAGAAGCTACGCAATTTACGAATGCTGCGTTGCACTTTTCTACATTTGAAAAGACAACACGCACACACACACGCATGCCGTTTTATATATGTATTAGTATACATAAGAAAGTCTTCGCGCGTTACATAAGCTTATGTATTATGTGTTACCCAAGTGTATTTCCTTTCACTTATGTACATCGAAGTTACAGTTAAGGCGACATCTTCACATCAAATCAAACACACCCACACACACACACACACACACACACACGCACACACACACACACACACACACACCTACACACTCACAGACACATACATTTGTAAAGCAAATTTGTATTTATGCTGCAGCTGAAACACCCATGACATTCGCTTTACACGTTTGCTATCCAGGGGTTTGACTTTTAATATCCTTCGAACTTTGAACACATAATATGCTCCATTTTTTATCCAGGATAAATATATAGACTGCACACACTCACACACACTCAAGATGTGCCCTTGTGGCAACTTACATTAGTTTTAAACCATAAGAAATTAGCGTCATTTAATAACCAACTTCCAGGGAAAAACTTTCTCCCTTTTATCCTTTCAAATGTTATGCAATTTGTTTTTATGTATTTGTGTGCATGTATGTGTATGTGTATGTGTGTATAAAAGGAGACTTCCGTTTCCATGCTAACTACACGATTTAAAAGACATTCATATAGACCGATTTTTTTCACAGCGCAAACGACGGAAAGTTAATTTGGGAAATTTATTTATAAATATCGATAAATGAAAAGTCGACTTCAAGTCTGGAAAACTTTTCCTCTTAGTTTTTCCTACGAACTTACTTGGAGTTCCTGCTGCGCGCTTGTGATGATTTGACATCTACAAAGACGTTTAAGGGACATTTAAATGACAGCAATAATAAAACAGTTAATATTTAATTATAATAACTAAATGTACTTAATCTCCTTATTTATATTATAAGCAACAATATTTGTATTATTTAATTAAAAACAATTAAAAATTACATTAATAAAATTGCATTAAAAATCAATGGCAAGAGCGTTTTATTCTCTTAATATTCCACATACAAATTTTTTTTGTCAGCAACTAAAAGTATGCTTCATTTTTTTGGCCACCCGCAAAATGTGTCTTGGGAAGGTATGCAGCACTTTTTTTCCTGCAGCAAGTGCAGCCACCATCTGGCGATTCTGTTCGCCTGGTACCTCAAATCTGAAAGCAGCCAATTTTTCCACCTTTTTTCAAACGAAGCATGAGAAGAAGAAGCACTGCACTGCCTTGGAACGGGAGCGAATTCGATCTGTTTCGGAATTTAAGGGTTTTTAATGAAAACCATGAAATGAAATTTAATTATAATAATTTTTATTTTTTATTTTACATATATTTACTAATATAATGACAGTATTTATTATATAAATATATTATTATTATATTATATTTTTTAAATTATATCTGCAAAGGAGTTTTAGTTACGGTCAAATGAACATCCTTATACTCGACTCAACGAAGAAGAAGCACTGCCTAAGAGCGCAAAGACAGCTGAATTATTTGTAAATTGTTTGTATATTTGTTTTTAATAAAATACATGACACAAAATTAATTTAAAAAAATAATATTATTTTTTATTATTTACTCTAAGCATATTTAATAAGTTGATAATTTTTAATTATTATTCAGGACTATTATTTGCCCTAAATTTTTGTTTGTTTAGTTGGAATGTTTAATTACATTTGACCCCAAACTTAGATAATTAATTTCAAGTTATTTTTTTATTAGCTTTTGGCTAATGATAATTTTATTTTGCCACGTAACTAATATCAAAGTGAAAGCAAATATTTGCGCGTTGATGTAATTTTTATTGTATTGTTGATATTTGTAATTTTTTTGTTGTCCTTTGAGCCTAAATTTATTGGCATTTCAAAAAATGTTATTTCGGCAATCAATAATTTGCTTCACTGGGAAGGGAATTTTCAGATTAAGTATCGCCATTGCAAGTGTGTAGAGTCGTTATCCTTCGATCACTTAAATGCTATATTGTGTTCCATTTTAAGGATGTTTGTCCTTTACAAGATATTTAAAACACAAGAAAAAACAAATTATTATTTTATTTTTTGATTAAATTCAGTAGAGCAAATTTTTAGCTTAATTGAAAGTATTAAAATAAAGCCAAGTACCTCTCACAACCAGCAGATTAAATCACATTGATTGTCAATAACTAAAAATTAACAATTAAATTTAATTTATAACAGATATTAATTATTATTTCTGTTAAACGTTTTAAGTTGCTTGAATTCTATTAAATTAAATAATTAAATTTATTAAATTCTAAACAAACTCAATCGACAGTTGGCAGCTGCCTCGGTGGAAGTCTTCTTCTTCCAAAGATTCAATTTTAATTATCTTTTTTTTTTTTATAATTAATATATATAAATTTATTTAATTGTTAAACAAGCTTTCTGCTACCTGTACGACAGCTTGACAGGATTGAAATCTTAACAAACACTAGATACAAATGGGATCAAGTAAGTAAATTTATAATTATATTTAACTTTTTGCACATTATTTATAAATTTAAATCTAATACCAATAAAAAATACTTAGTGAACAATTTGGTTATAACAAAGCTGAGCTTTGAGTCTCGTGGTAGATTAATACCCTTACATTTTCTCTGCGTTATTTTAACACCGCAAATACAATAGTATCATATACCTATCTCTGTCTAACCCATACATTTACTGGCCTTGCTACTGACTCTGTTGGCCTGATACCTTGAATCGAGTCTCTGAGTAATTTACATATAAATTTTATCTCAAAAATTAAAACGAAATTCTAGGAAGAAGAAAGAAGGACTGAAGCAGTACCCATGATGTTTCTTCGATAATTCGGTCAAATATGGACCGATGTCAGTAAAATAAACGTTCGTTTGATTGTAAAAATTCGTTTTTTAAATAATAATTAATATTTTTTAATTTTATAAACTTTTCAGAGTTTTATAACGTCATCTGTAACAAGCTTTAGAATATTGAGGATAAATATGAATACATCTTGCAATTTAAATGGCAGCCGAAAGCCTGAACTTAAGGAAGTCCTTTTTCAATCCATAGCTTCCACTTAGAGATGTGCCACTCAATCTTCTTTATTTATTGCTACCTTTTATTTACTGTATGAATGAAGAAAATTATTTATAGTATTCAGATATATAAAGCAATAAAATCTGAGAGTTACATATATCAAATATATATTTATTATCATGCAACATTTAACAGAGCATTTGTTGTGTTTTTGGCTGCTTCCGAAAACAACAACAATAAAATAAACAATTGTAGAGGATTGTGTGGATATATCCTTACAAAATAGAAGTTCTTCTATGTGGAGTCTACCTACCTAAAATTTTGTCTCGCCTAACGAATGTCCTGCTGACCACCTGAATATGTGCTTTCTACTTGTTGTCAATGCGGTACCCTTCCCCTTCAATGGCAAGGACGCCAGTTAATCCATCGTGAGGCCCATGGTGTGTGGGACGACTGATTGTGATTGCATCGTCCTTGTGATTGAAGGCCCTGGCCTTATTTTCCTTAATTTTCAAATTCTGCATTGCAAGATCATTGCTGTCAACCATCTTAAGGATATTCTTGTCGTAGAGCTCATCCTCGCCGAAAAGCTGATCGATGAGATCTTGATTGTTGCACATAGGATTATGCAAGGCGCTATTGAGTACCTGGAGGAGTGGCACCTCTGGAGGTTGATTACGTTGCGGAGGCAAACTCAAATCAATGATCGGTGGTGGCTGCAACATCTGCTGCAACATGTAGAGAGTGATTGGCAGCGACGGCGTTGACTTGCTCTTATGGTATTGATTCAGATTGTTGAATCCCCACTGGGGATCACTCTGAATGTTGTCCGCATTGAGAAGAAGCAGATTTCCAACATCGTCCTCAACCGGTCCAAGATTTATCTCTCGCTGCAGACCCTCGAGCATGATATTGGGTGCCAGCACCTGGAGCTCCATTACCTTCTGCCTGCCATCTGGCGAGGACATCTTGTTGTAATGAACATAGGGCTTAATACCGCCGGCGCTTGGCTTACGAATCTGACGCATCTGACGCACTGGATGGGCCTTAAATAAGGATATACGACGCTTTGAATGGTTGATAACCTTGGGCAGTTTAGTGGTTGAATCCTTAGTGGATTCCACTTCCATTCCTTGTGTGGTCACGTCAGCTGCAGCTTCTGTTTCATCTGTAGCATTAGAAACTCCTCCCTGAGGTTTCAAAATAGAATTTACATCGAGTGCAGCTGCAGTCATGGCCAAGGATATATCAGTTCCATTCACCTCCAGCTGCTGATCAGCAGGGGAACGCAAGGTGGACATCGGTATGGGTATCATAATAAAAATACCTAAAAAAGAAAATTTATGATTGGTAGCCACTGTACAGGTTGATCAGCACAGACGTCCAGACTTACACAAAAAGATGGCCAACATTTTGATCAAGCGTTCGTCCATCTTTGGGAAATAAATTTGATTGCGTCTTACGAAATCTGAAAGGACACATGGCAAGTTTTTTAATTATGAACTTGGGACTTCTTAAAGGAGACTTGAAAACTTTTCAGGATTTTCAGATTTAGTTTTTCATTAAATAAAGAAAATTAAATTTTTTTTTTTATTTTATTTTTTTTTTTTTTTTACTTACATATTTGATGTGCACCTCTCGGGTTTTTCTAGTTGAATGAGTTGTTTGGGGCTTTGGGCTTCCAGCTGAGAGTTTTCAATGGGTCAGGGCCTACTAGGAAAGTGCCCGGACTCGTGTTTCAAAAGGTTTTTTATGAGCTTTTGAAATTCTTAAAAATTTGGCCTCTTTCATTTTTGTCACGTTAAAGTTTCAACTGCCAGCAGTGCGAGTGGCGGGTAAATATTCAAATGTCTATCGACACACACACACACACACACACACACGCACACACACATACACGCACCCACATACTCACATGTGAGTGGATGTGGATGTGGGGACCTTTGACAAGTGCTGCGATTGGCAGCTGCTACAACAACTATAATAACAGCAACAACAACAACAACAACCACAACAACAACAACAACAAAAGGACAACAAAAAAGTTTGATTTTGATTTTGTTTCTGTTTCTGTGGCGCGGCGCAGAACAAATACTAAAAAATTTTACAAAAAAAAAAAATAAAGTTTTGGCTTATAAATTTTCAATCAATTTTTGGGCGCAAAAGCCAAACAACACACACACACAGACACACACACACACATTCACAGACATAAGTGCTTCACTCACGTATTCATAAGCACTTGCCTTACTTGATTGTGTGTGTATATCTGTGTGTGTGTGTGTGTTTGGAGCTATTACTTGATTAATAAATATTAGCAGCAAAATTGGAAAATTCTCATCGAAGCGCAAAAAATGCAAACACACAAAACGAAATGCGATACATTTGCTCCTGGCAAATGGCAGTAGCATTTATACACGCACGCACACACACACACACACACATACAATTATGCATAACTAATATGGCTGCCGCCACACACACACATTGCTACACATCCGCTGGCGACTAATTTTTTGTGCCGCCCTCAGTGTCTGGCATTAATAATGTAAAGTGCGTGCCTCAAATGTAAATTTGAGCGCTTGAGATTTCATAAACTGGCGACGTTCTCATATTGACGCACAACACAACATAACACCCACATTCACACTCACACTCACATCCACACTCACACTCACATCCACACATACCACCCACATCCGCACATAACACTCGTAGCCAGTAATGCGCTAAGAAAACTTTTTGCTGCATACTTTTAAGCGCTGGCGCACAGGTGAACCAAAGCTGATAACAGGAGAAGGGAATGCGGCCCAAAGGGATGGATGGGCGGATGGGTGGATGGGTGGATGGCAGACGGAAGCACTTTGCTTATCAGCTTAAATGTAAATGCCATGCGATTGGCATGGGAAACGGGGAAAGTTGCCATTGGAATTGGAATCGAAACTGTACCAGAACCCCCGAAAACCGAAGCTGAGGCTCGGGACTTGGGACTTGGGCATCTCCTCAGCTGTTGCTACTGCACTGGGATTTGCACATTGTATGCCCGTTGGCTGCTCACAGCTTACAATCAACGTGGCAGTTGTCGTTGTTGCTATTAGTGTTGTTGTTGTTGTTGTTGTTGTTGTTGTTGTTGCTGTTTTTGTTGTTGTTGTTGTTGTTGTTGTTGCTGTTGTTGTTGCTGCTGTTGTGTGAGGAGTGTATTTATTATATAAGTCGATCCGGTTGCTGGATTTGCGTATGACAAGCGGTTTAAATATTTAATGTGCTCCTCCTCCGTCTCTCCTCGAGTGCGAGTCAAACGTGTACTCAAATGTTCAATAAGCGCATCATTGCTAAACCGAGGGCTGTTCTAAATGTTCCTAAAAGGTGTTAATCAAAAATAAATTTATAAACAATAAAGGAAGTCAGGAAAAAATGGATTTAAGGACGAGAAGAGTGTTGAAAAGTGGCAAAGGTTAAAGGTTAAAGGTTTCAAATACTAAAAAGGATTTGTATAAAGGTTGCCAGTTTTAACAAGGAGCTACTGTGGCAACCAACGAGTGCAGCAACACCAAAGGATCTTTAAATAGAACTTCGATAAGTTTTACTTCTCTTTTAAATAAAAAACTACCCTTGGCGTTGAAGAGACTCGAGGGGCAAACAAAAGTATTTATTAGTTAAAGACACTTCAAAAGGCGTCAACAGCAAAGCCACTCGCCCGAACGCCTTGTCAATATTTATTAGAGCTACCCATGTCCTTACTCGCATCGACAAAGGTCCAGTTGAGTTGAAGTATTGAACGAATTTGGGATCAGACATGCTCAGTAGACAAAGAGTTGAGAAATAATTGGGAAGAACTGACTGTCTGTCTGTCTCTCTGTCTGTCTATCTGTCTCTCTGTCTGTCTATCTGTCTGTCTCTCTGTCTGTCTATCTGTCTGTAAGTCGTTGCAAGCATTTGGTTGATTTACAGCCACCAGACAGGATTTAGCCGCTAGGATTTCACTTTGATCTCATGTTTGGCAGGTGGTGTTTTGGTGTCGTGTTTCTTACAGTTAACATTTAATAAGCTTTTCTCAGTTAGTTCTGTTCTGTTCTTAAGAGCACACACACACACATACATATATAGAGTCTCTCGCACACACATACGTAAGAAGCAACATCGCGAGTCCTTTGTGAACTCTCATTAGTTGGCTCGTTAATATTCCAATTGTTGACACACCGAACTTTTCGGCTTGGCGACTTAACTCTATAAAGCAATTTAATTAATCGCAGCCCTTCGTCCTTCGTCCTGCACCCTACAACCCCGACCTACAACTAACATCTACCATTCCCCAACCTCCATTCCCTATCCTCCCCCATCTATTATCCCTCTGTCCATGAACCTTGTGTCCTTTATCCCTATTCGCTGCTCATCTTAACCCTCGTCCTTCCTACCTCTTCCTTTACGTGTGTGCACCGTGCCGTAAACTTAATTAAATGTGCAAGTGACGACCCGAGCACAAAATGAACCTGCAATAAACACGGTTTGAGCTCAACAAATGTCTCCCCGACATATGACAGCAATGGCTGACGCGGGGGTAGGAGTGATGGGTGGGCTGTGTGGAGGGGGATGTGCTTAAGAGAGTCCGACAAGGGACCGAAGGACATGCAGTTGAAATTTGATCCGTCAACATGAAGTTGGATCACTTTTTACGAAACACTAAAAAAAAGCCACAAACACAAACATGAAAAGGATAAAACGGAAAAATGACTGCAAGTGCTTAGACAGGAGCAGCAGATGGCGACCGCCGAGCATAAAACCGCGATTTGCGGTCCAGCAACTTCGATGGTTATTATACTCTTTATCCATAAACTGGAATAAGGAGTACAAGAGATTTATGACTATATATATATGCACACAAAGGATAACCATAGAGTTACTCGAGCAATGACATAGTAGCTAATGTATCCTTAAGGATGTTTAAGACAAGATCAACTCAAGTCTTTATGGAAGCTTCAGAGTTTAGAGGAAAGTTTAAGGCGGCAACTGATAAGTCCTTAGCCTTGGGAAGAAGCGCTTAAATAAAATAAAAAATAATAATATTAATTTTAAGGCTTTAATCTTTATATAGGAATATCCTTTTTTGAGGTATCTAAGGTTCAATCTCCTTTAAGGATAATTAAATGTTGGTTCAAGGCAAAATGGGTTTCATTTTTTTGGGGCAATTTTTTAATGTGTGTTTTTTATATTATAGGGTATCTTTAGTTCGGTTATTTGGGACCTTCTGTTTTTTTTATGTTTATGGATAGTTATAAAATTTACAACCAGCAACTGCAGGTTCCAGTTTTAGTTTATGCAAATGCTATGAACTCTGCGGGTGCTCATCAAAATGAGAGATGAGTTTCAGCAAAAATGCATTTCATTTTTCCATCTCATTATGAATGACTTGCCGATGCAAGTGTTTCTCTCTATGTGTGTGTGTGTGTGTGTATGTGTGTCTCTGAGTTTATTCGGAAATATTTTCTTGGAACTAACTCATTTAGGTTAAAAATGTTTTTAAAAAAGTTTCTAGAGGAGAAATGAGATTCTTTTTTGAATCTTTGTCAAAATTGAATTAAGGATATTCCACGTATATGAAAAGTGAACCATGAACTAGTTCAGAACTAGTAACGGATTTTGGAAAGTGTTTTTATGCTTGTTACTATTTTCCGCTTAGTTTCACTTTGAAGAGGGACTCCTCCTTGTAGCAGGAAACTCCTTAAGTCCCTAAGTTTACTAAGCTCCTTGAGAAGAAGGAGCAGATATCCTCTTTGCGGTGAAACTGGGAACTTTATGTCTCTAGCTATGCGACAATGTAAATGTCAAGGAGCTGTAAAATTTTTTGGGAAAATGTTTCGAAGGATGTAACGGATGTTAAGGACCAAACAGATTAACATCTCACACAAAGCCAAACTATAAACTATTCCTAAACACATAATAAATTCCCCGAGTCGCAGGCAAAAAACATTAATTTAGGCAGCTGGTGAAGTGGAACTGGAACTAGAACTGGAGCTGGATTGGCGCATATTATGCGACTGTGTCTCGTTTGATTGCTGGCCACGCCCACAGCGCACAGGGATTTAAATCAATTTCAGTTGGCCGCCTCTCTGCCTGCTATTGATTTATGGCCACGTACGAGGAAACTTTGCCAAATTAAATTTCAATTTTGCAACGCAAGAGAGCAATAAACGCGATGTGAAAAGGAGTGGCTGAAGGGGGAGGGGGAGGGTGGGGGAGGGATTGAAGCCGCGGGGCGGACGGGATAAAGAAAAGACGTTAAAAACTTTTTGACAATTGACTTAAAAAGTTTCCCAGCGAGTGCCAAAAATTGAGTGCTTCTGTATACAAATAGGTTGAAATCCGAAAGAAAATAGAAGAGAGGGCGGAGGAGTGGGAGGGGGAGGTGGAGGGGTTCTGCACATGTGTCGGGCTACGGACAGTTGCTCATTTATGGCAGCGACGCCCGAGGACCGTTCCGTTCCAGTCATGAAATGTGCCTGTCCGCCTGTGGCACGCAGCGGAAGTAAACACATAAAACGGAAATGAAAATTCAATTATTTTGTTGCGATTTGTACAAGTTTTCTTTTTTCCTCCCTCCCCGTCCCCCCCCCCCCCCCCTCCCTTCTCTTTCCTTTTAATCCCCCTTTTGTTATTTGCTGTTTGTTTTTACTCGTTGGCTCATTGCGAGTATGCAAAAAGTTTTGTAAATTGAGTTTACGAGCCACGAATTCAGTTGGCAGGCTCAGGGGCGACACGTAGAGCAGGCCGTGCAGCATTGAATATGCAACATGCAGCATGCAACATGTCGCTTTAACCAAATTGCATTTCACATGCCGCTTTTTACTGTTACGTTGCCCAAAATTTTTGACATATGCTCCAATCGCCACAATCGCAACAGTTGCCACACTTGCCACACATGCCCCACATGCCACACATGCCACACACGCGCGTAACCTATCGCAGCGAATTTAAATGCAATTTTTCACAGTCGCTTCGCCTCGCTTCATAGGCAATTACCGCGACCACGTCGAATACATTTAGGCCACTCTCCTGGCCCACTTTGGATCCAGGAGACCTTCGACTGAGCCCAGCCCTAAGCTGATTAGCTGTGCGTTGGGGACCAGAGCCAACTTGATGAGATTGTGCCACAGTTTGTGGTACTAAGGTGAATGCCTCATGGCTGAGGCTTAAAGCAGCGACCAGCACAGTGACCATAATGACCAAAATGATCATAATGATCACAATGCTAATAATGATGTTCGAAATACCCGAAGCTCTTCACTCGAGCAGCAGCTGAGTTTGAATTGTTGTAAATGAATCGATGGCTGCCACAAATTGGCCCTGAAAAATTGCAATGCAATGGAAACTGACATCTTGTTGTGGTGTTAACTTTCATCCATATCCTTTCACTTGCAACCCAAGCTACCCCCTGCTGCATCCCCTTCTCCGTTCGCATTCGCAGTGGCATCCACATGCGCATTCACATTCAGAATTCCCACTCCATGCACATCCCCCAGCCACGTCCGATGCTCGCGTCCACTTGCCACTTGCCACATGCCTCTTTCCGCTTGCCGCTTGCCGCTTGCTGCTTGCAGCTGTCTCTTGAGCCATACTGATGTCTGTCATTTGCAACTGCCACGCGGTGCAGTGGCAAAGTAACAGAAAGTATTGCCAGTGGCACAAATGGCAGGTGGCATGCAATGACCTTCCATTTGACTGCGCTGTTACACCTCTTCTTGCCACATTGCGTATACGCAAAGTACAAAGGATAACAAAAGGTGAATTATACTGACAATGTTGAGTTTTATGTTGCACTTAGGACACTTGCGCTTTAATATCCTTTAGTCAGGACATTTGAACAGTGGTCAGTGGTCAGGCTCAAAGCTGCAGGTTATCCATTCTCAATTAACAGGACTCGGCTTTTAATCCTTTATGGATATCGACTTGCAAAATTGGAAAACGCCTTAAATTGGCAGGATGTGAAGTCCTTAAGCCTGAAAATTGATATCAAAGATTTTCCTCAAGTCAAAGGCGAACGGCAGTCAAATTTGTACGGTTTTTTTCCAGGACTCCTTGAAGTGGTTAAATTTCGGGCCGAGCCAAAGGCAAGGACACAGTGCTTGAGCTTCATTTGGAATGTGGCTAAGGCCAAATAACTGACAATCTGACAATCTGGCAGTCTGTCAGTCTGGCAGTCTGGCAATCAAAGAAGAGCTTAAAAACCACAGAAATTCTCAGAGCTTTGAATTGCGTTCCAGGACGAATTATGCTACTGTTGCCACTGCTGCTGCTGCTGCTCTTGATCCTGTTGCATGTGGCAAAGTTTTCATTGCCTTTCTGACATGACGAGTGGAACTCTTGTTTAGCCATACACAAGGATAAAAACGTGCCGTTCCTTTGGGGCATGCGTGCGTTGACAGCAACCGAAATTGCCACAATTTGTGGCTGTGTACAATTTGGCCACGCATCAATCTGTGTGCATGTTAACCAAAAAACCATTACAAACAACCCAGACAATGGCTCACACACACACACACACACACACACACACACACACACACACACACACACACACACACACACACACACACACACACACGCAACACGCTAGCATAGACATAGACAAGTCATGAGAGTTTGTTACACAATGTAAGAGACGTTGAGTGGGCGGGAGAGGAAGGGGGGCGGAGGTGCGAGTGTGGGCAAAAGTGGGCGGGAAAACGGATGACATGTGCTGCAGAACATTTCCGTTTCCGGTTGCGCTTTTCTGTTTAGTTTCGCTGGGCAATCGAGAAGAAAAGATGCCACCGAATTTTGTGTGGCATGTGGCATGCGGCAAGTGGCAAGTGGCATGCGGCAAGCGACAAGTAACTAATTTTTCTTAATACTCACATTACTTTTACACCTTGACTTGGGAAGTTGGCATTACACGTGTCGTATACGTAATAATTTTTAACTAGCTTACCCTAACCACATTCCTGCCCCCTCTCCCCTCTCCCCGACAACCTTCCCCCCTTCGGTTGGGGTAACCAATTTAATATTTGAGCGGATAGACCCAAAGAAGGACAAGCTGCGTGGAATTGTTAGTTACTTTGGCATTTGGCTGCCTTTCCCTGACTTGAAACTTAATTAACATTTGATTGATAAAGGTTACACACACACACACGCACAGACACAGGGGCACAAGTAATCATATACAGACGCACCCACACACACACACGTGACCGTCTAACTGTTGTCGTTGACTGCATGCAAATGAAAATTTTCAATGCCAGAGGCGTGTCTTCTATCCTTGATTATTTATGCCTATGTATGCGTGTGTGTGTGTGTGTGTGTGTCGGTGTGTATGTGTGCGTGTTCCAAATTTTAATTAGTATTATAAATTATTGCCATCGGTGTTGTAATTAAATGTATGTGTGAGCTAAGTTGATTCGTACACACACACACACACACACACACACATACAGACAAAGCAATTAAGTTGGGCTCCCAGACAGACGTAGGTGGAGCCTGTGCGTGTGTGTGCGTACTGTAATTGTCTGTGTGCGGTCACATTGGATGCCAGGCCAATCGATGGCCGATTTATTACTCCGCCGCCACTTGGCGCGCGGCTGTGCAAATATTACGTTTAAATTTGCATAAAAATCACAAATTTAGTGGAATTGCCATTGATTTGATTGGAGCAATTGAATTGGGCAACGCTTCAACTGATGGGACGACGGACGACGGACGACGACGGACGGCCTTTGCTCAGCTGTTGTTAAGCTGCTTAGTCGCTGCACTCCCGACCTATGCACCAACCCATCCAACCGCTTCCCCAGACACCCATACCCACTTCAGCACCCACCCATTCAGCCATCCACCATTCCACCCATCCACCCACCCACACACACACACACACACACACAGATATACGTCCTTCAACTTTTGTCACATGTGCGCTTTGCAAGTGAAAATTGCATTTTTCTTATCACTTCTGCTGCTGCCATAGAAATAAGTGCCAAATGATAGCGGCGAGCAGATGGCAAGAAAGAGAGACAGAGAGAGAGGGAGAAGGAGAGGGAGGGAGAGAGGGGGAGACAGGAAGAAAGAGCGGGTATACAAAGAATGGCAGTAAATTGAATTTAGCTGTGCATTGAGAAGTTAGCCAAGATTGTCAACCTTTGGCACTAACAGCTAACCGGCAAATGGCAAATAGCAAATGGCGAGTGGCGAATGGCAAGTGGCGAGTGGCGAGTGGCGAGTGGTGAGTGGCGAGTGGCAAATGGTAAATGGAAACTGATAAGTAACTTGAAACTTGAAGCAGTCGAAGTTGGCCGACGCTCGACGTGGATGGCAGCCCAATTTCAATCATCATTTGACGCACTTTATCATACAGTATATATACACACATACACACATATATATATATAAATATATGTATATGTATGTATGTGTGTAATATAAATGTATTAAAAATTTATTGATATTTCGCCAAAAGAGCCATAAAATGCTTCAACACGAGAAAAGCCGGGCCCAAGCCGCAAAACTGAAAAGCTTAAACCAAAATGAAGCTGCCTGCAAGCCAATGGAAGCCGAGAATGTTAAAGTGTTGACCAGGGGGGAAGTTCGGAGGGGGGGAAAATTCAATAAATTGCTTGGCTCGACATAAAATAATGCTGCATTATAGACTTGCCCGCCTCAGGCAAAAACCGCCAAATGTTGCCCTGGGGATTGCGTTACGATGCTCAGACAAGGATAGCAACAATTTTCCTAAAAAAAAAAAAAACAAAAATTACAAAAAAAAAGGAAACAAAAAATAATAAAAAAAAAAAAACAAAACATAAAAAAGAGGAAAAAAATAACAAACGAACAGCAGACGACAAATACGTGCAACATACGCCAAGTGCCACAACCTTGACGGCAATTTTTCCTCAATTCTCTCTGTTTTCTCCATCGCAGTCTCCCTCTCCCTCTCTCTTTCTCTCCCACTCTCTCTCCCTCTCTCTCTTTCCTACAGCAATTCAAATTGTCGCTGGGCAGACGAAACAATGACAAACGAAATGGCACTGAAACTGCCAATAGATCTGAATCGGGATCTGGATGTCGATGTCGATGTCGATGAGACTGAGAATGAAGTTGAAGCTGTAGCTGAAGCTGACGCTGGGCATGGGTATCTGAAGGGGATGTATGGTGTGGGAGGGGGGAGGGGACGGAAACGGGGAGCTTGTGGATGCCCGAGCATCGATTTCTATTTATGTTTTATGGGACGTAAAATGATTGAGCCAACGGAAGGCGACAATCGACACGAGCCAAAGACAACGAGTACCACAGCGGCATCGAAATGCGTATCAAGTACAACCAACAAAAAACAAAAAGAAAAAAAAGGAGAAGAAAATATGCGCATAGACCAAAAGGATTGTCTTAGACCTAAGGATACCCTATAGGCGAGAAATCAACTGAAGAAATAGGAAATAATTCCAGGCAATTTATTCTTGTGCTCAAATTGACTTGAGTTCTAAGTTGATTCATTTAAAAGTAACGAGTTCTAATAACGAGTAACGAGTGGAATATCCTGTAATATGTCCTGAAAATTTTTTAAAATAAATAATGCCATTATTTATACAAAAATAAAAAATAAAATTTTGTACTTTGAAAGTCAAATAGTCTCTTTTTATTAAAATCATATTTGCCTAAGGAACACCCTGTATTCTGCTATTTCTAGGGTATACACTCCGAGGCACGCATTTATAAACCGTCAGATAACCGAGTGCAATGGGTGGGTCCGACTCGGCCGATATCAGAAAAATGCTTGTGACGTTCGTGTTGAACGTAAAACGACTGTGTAAATTACAGCTTCCGCTCGCCCCCTCTCTCTCTCGCTCGCCCTCTCTCTCTTTCTCTCCCTCTCCCTCTCTCTTTCTTACGCTCACAATCTCTGTCTCTGTCACACCCTTTCTTAAACATACTTTTTATATTTATTTATGCGTTTGTGCTCGGCGCTGTCGTGGTTACTGTTCGCATATCTTGAAAACTTGGCCTGTGTTGTTGTCACGCCGACCATCATCTTAAGTTGATGTGGTGTTAAGTGTAGTTGTTGTTGTTGTTGTGGTTACTGTTATTGTTGTTGTTGTTATTACTGTTATTGTTGTTACTCCTTTGTTGTTGCCGCTGCTGATCGTGCACTTGAAATGATGAACTGACAGCTGTGCGTGTCTGGGTGTGTGCGTGTGAGTGATGGCCAGCCTCAAGTGCCAAAGGAGTGCTTTAAGTTCCTTCTTCCTAGACAAAAAAAAAAAAAAAATGTGCCTCAAATTTGGCATAGCAAAGAGATTTAAATTTTTTTGTCGCCTGTGCGATACTTGAAGAGATTCAGGAATAAAATATTCTCACATTCCCCATAAGCCACAAGCAAAGTAAAATTCCCTTTATGATTGCACAATGCGTGTGAGCTGGTTACTTATTATGAAGGATGAGGGATGGAGAGGGATCTATTATCTTTAGGCTAATGGATGTTTCAGGTAGCGCAGTTCATGGAATTTATTCCCCTGGCGGTGCATTATTAACATTATTTTATTTGCCACAAATGGAGCACATTCATCGATCAAACTCTCTCTCTCTCTCTCTCTCTCTCTCTCTCTCTCTCTCTCTCTCTCAGGCTCGCAGGTTCAAGCCCGGGAGGACATGATACCGACACTCTAAGACCCACATTAATGACTAAATAATTGATCAAAAAGTAATTGGGAATAAGGAGGAATTAGCTTGATGTCAAAAATGTTGTCCCAATATGCACAGTGGTTTAATTTGCTAGACCGAAATGCCACTAAGCGGCTTATGTTACTCTGAGTCCTTGCTCTTTTATTACGAAGTTTGTTAGAATGTGTGTCTTTGTCCCTGTATGTGTTTCTAAACATACATATATAAATATATATATGTGTGTGTGTATATATGTGTGTGTGTGTGTGCAGCTAAGTGAATAAAAATCTTTTTGCACAATTCATTAAACGCAAATTATGCCCCTGAGATGTACGAGGAGAACTGAGCGATGGCATTGCCACTGGCTTTGCCCTTTTGTGTGTTATTTGTTTGCCATGGCACACGCAAGGCATACAAATTCAACAAACACACACACACGCACACACACACATATGCAGACACATGTACAGCCATCGAGACAAAGGCGTACACAAACACGTTAAAAGTATTCACCCACAGACACACACACAGACACAGGCACAGACACCCACGTGTGTCAGACGTTTGGCTAGCACTTTGGTGTCTGGTCAAAAAGACAATGAACCTCGGCGAAAAAAAATATACAATCGGTTCACAAAAACAATCACAACAACAACAAGAAAAACAACAACGATAATAATAATAACAACAACATAGCCAAACAGGAAAACAACAAATAAACAAACTAAAACGTATTTCCCTCGCACAAGTGAAAAAGGTAATAAAACGTCTTCTCCAGCTTCGCACTGACCACAGCTGCTGAGCATCTATTAAAAGAATCATATCAAGAAACACTATAAATACCCTGTAAAACAGCTGAGGGGGTAGCTTACTCACAAATACATATATAAAAAGGCATACATATATGTTCAAGTTCCATTTATATCCTTTCTAATAAAAATTACTTTCCAATGCAATCCTTCTGTTCAAGGAGCTTCATAGTTCCGAGCGTATTTGATAGTCGCGCATACCCCACTCCTGCCTATACTTCCGTGTCTGCGGAGCCTAACAAAGTTTCTGTTCGTGCGCCCAGCACAGGATATGGCCGAGCTACAGATAAATAAAAGTTGACAGCAATTTATTGTCACACTTAGCGCGAGTGGCCAAGGAACAAGGGCAATGGGCGGCAGGGTGATGGGCGGTGGGGTGATAGGCGCGGGGTGGTGGTGGTGTTTGAAGCTCAGAAGGATGATGCGTGGTTAAGTGTATGCGATGGTATGTCCTAGGATGGAGGCTTTGTAGAGTAGAGAAGCCAAAGCGATCCATTGTTATGCAAATTGTGCGTAACTTCGCTTCTCCACAAGCCAAACAACAATTTGGCACATTGCGTATACGCAACGTTGCAATGGGGCCCGATTTGCATTGACGTCACATGGCGGCCACGAGGAGCCGAATGCAATTGTGATTTGGAGACCGAGCAATGATGGTAGCAGACAGGCAGCTGTTGGTAGGTAGGCAGGTAGCCTCGATGTGACACCTGGACTGCTGTTGAAGGGGGCGTGGCAAGGACACAAGCAGCAATACTTCTATGTTACACAATGCGTTTCGTTTGCATTATTGAACCACTTTGCGTCAGAGAATGCATTGTTTTTCAATCGTTTTACTGTACAGCCCATGCAATATTTATAAGCTGATTGCTGACAGCCATAACCAACAACAACAACAACAACAACAACAGCAGCAACAACAGCAGTAACACCCGCAGCGGCAGCAGTAAATGTAACGGCAACAAAGCCCAACGCACAACGCACAATTACAGCCTCGGCATTTAAGTTGCCAACAAACATTGACACAGCCGATAGAAGGAGGCAGTTCGAAGGAGTGAGAAAGAGAGAGAGAGAGAGAGAGAGAGAGATCCGTTGGGTGTGGTAGGGGGAGTGGGAGATTTCCTCCTGACTCACAATGTGTGACAATCAATGACAGTTCTGTCGCCCGGCTTCCTGTGAACTGTCCTGTCTATGCTTCGATTCGCTTGCTTTAAGTCTATCCCACTCACTCCCTTAACTCGCTCACTATATCTGTCTCTTTCGCTCACTTGGATTCCCATCAGGGACATTCCTGCGCTGCGGCATCATTTGTTGCTTTTGACGTTTGCGTGCATTTAGAAAATTGGTATGGGAAAACTATTTTTCAACAGGTAAAACTGCATCTCTCTTTGATTTCCACATTCACTTCCAGTTCGCCTTTACCCTTACCCTTTCCCTGCCTCTCCTTCTACATCAACACCCTTGAGCTATACCAACATCCCCGAGCTATACCATTGCCCACTTCCCGTGTCCTTCCGCTTCAGCTGGACATCACACAGAAGCCTGGCAAATAATCGTTACTCAAATGTTGCGATTGTTTGCCATTTGGCAAGTGCTTTAATTTGGGCCTAAATATTAAAGGGTCTGGTAAATGAAAATGGAAAACTGAAAATCGAGAACTGCGAATTGAAATTCCAGCCCTTAAGAGCCTTTGGCCACAAAGTCCAAATGGCCAAAATGGCAAAGTTTTTCATTTAAGTCCAGGTTTATCGCTTTTTATTGAAACAAGCAGCGGGCAACAATAAATTTTGCAGCGCATACTTCAAATGTCAAATGCGGCAGCGATAAAAAATTTCTTTATTGTGCCGCACACACACACACACACATATATCTATATATATGTATTGTATATATTGAAAATGTATGTGTGTGTGTGTGTGTCAAGAAGCGGGAGAACATAGTATACAACAAAAGGAACAACAGAGCCAGAAATTGCCTTTCGACTTTGAACGCTTTTCATTGCATTCCCTTTTTTCCATGGCTTTGACAGTTTTTGCAATTTATATTTATTTCAAATGTTGCAAACATCGCACACACACACACACACATGCACACATATGTACATACATGCCACATGCCACCCCCTGCAGTCACTTACAACCCCCACCACTCACCACCCACCCACCCCCTGACAACTGGACTTGTGCATAAATTAAGATAATCGCCCGCATGCTGCTTAGTTTGTTAGCCTGTCATGGCCAAGTTAGTACGGCTGTTGCCTGATTCAGGGCCTTGTTTTTGGGTATTGGTATTGGTATTGGTATTGGTATTTGGTGTTGATGTTGGTGCTGCTTTTGGGCTATTAACTGTCAGCTCTTGGCTTGGCATAATTTATGGCCGACAAAGCATTGAGAGACTGACAGCCAGGCTCTAACTCAAATACCTCGAAAATGGCTTAAGCGATGGGCCATTTAATTGTTGAGATGCCGTTAATTGAAACTCAACATAACATCGATCAAATGAATCTAACGCTGCTAATCTGAGCCATCATTTCCAATGATCATTGCTTTTAGCCATTTTGACAGTCCTTCCCTGTGCCACGATGCTCATTTTAATGGCTAATGAATTGATGTCCAACACAAGGACGACTTCTGAATTGCTTTTAAAGCCAAATTTCCAGCCCAAAGGACAAGCCTATTAAACATGTTAACCTGGCATTATTGCCCACCACTGACCACAGCCCACTGCCCACTAACCACTGCCCACTGACCACTGACCGCCAACCACCAAAGGCGACTCACACCGCATCCAAATGATTTGCATAAGTACTCGCCGGAGTCAGTTCCGTTAACGTTAGAGTTCCAGTTACCGTTACCGTTACCGTTACCGGAGTCACGAAATTCTAAAGTTGAGTTCATTGTTGGGTCCTCGGCACGTGCTGCTCATATTTAAGCACATATTGTGATCATTGCCATAGGCCATTAGCTCCGACCGAAGGCAGTCAGACAATCAAAAGGGGGCTGGGCTGGTTTCTGCTTATTATTGTAATGGCCATTTTACTTTGTGGATTTACAGTTGTTGTGTGTGTGTGTGTGCATAAATATATACATATATTTATATATGTGTTTGTGTGTGTTTATACAATATAAATAGACAAGCCATGATTTTAATGCCACTTTAATACAATTTTTATGCCTCGCTTAGCCGGATAAATACGTGCCCAATGCTCGCAACTGCCGTTATTCGGAATCAATGATTTGACATATTCTCCGGACAGTTTCTAATATTCCAATGATAATGCCGTCTCATCGGACAATTTCATAATAAAAACAGTATCATTGCTCTTTATTAGTCTGAAAGGAAATATTCTCAAAAAAAAAAAGAACAAAAAAATCAAAAAAAGAAAAAAAAAACAACTCAAATGTCATTCGTATCGACAAACAAAGAGAAGAGTATAAAGAGCGAGAGATAAGGAAACTAAGAAATAAGCGAGAGGGAAATTGATTGATTATTGGGCATTCATATTTATCAACTCTCTCCTCCCTCTATATATTCCATATACACCCAAGTACCCCTCGCAGGGTCTTACACAGCTTTTTGCTTCTTTGTTTACGTCTCACTTTGATTAGATTTTGATCGTGTATATAAAATAAATGTTGTATATAAAAAGGCGATCGAATGTTTGGGTTAAATTAACAATAATGAGAAATAGTTGTTGATTTAAAAAGCAATTATACTAAGTTCTCTTGATATATTATACTCTGGTATATTATACTGACAACAACTGCTTTTGCATGTCTGTCCGCAATTTCCAGAACAGATGCATGTATATTTTGTATATGAAATCTAAAGCCTCGATAAACCCACAGACTGATGACTGATGTATAAAAATGCATGGAAACATTTATTCCATTGACTCGGGGTTTCAGAAATTCCATCAACGTCGTCTGAGCTTCAACTTGCTGACTAATAAAATGAAAACAATATTAATTTTGAGCCCAATAATAATAATAATAATAATAATAATAATATAATAATATATTATATAACAATTATTTTTTATATTTACACTTTTTTTTTATATTACTTATGTTATTTTAATCATTTTTATTATTATTAATTTATTTATTGGAATTGTTATTATAAATAATTTATTATATTTAATTATATTATCTAATTCAAATAATTAATTTGAATTATTATTTTAGTTACTTTAATAATATTTATATTTATTTTAAATATTTTGATTAATAATATTTATTACTTACCTAAATTTTTTTTATAAAAAATTAATTATTTTATTAAAATAATAAATATGTATTATAAATAATACTATTTAAACTATTATTAATTTCAATTTTCTTATAAGTTTTCTTAGTTATTATTATAATTATTAATTATTCATTTTTTATTATTTATTATATATAATTTTTAATATATATATTAAAAAAAATTTTTATATTAAATATATTAAATATAATTTTTATTATATATATATTATATATTATATATTATAACAAATTTTATATATTATTATTATATTATAACAAATTATATTTTAAATTAATAATATTTCATATCACTTTTGTTATTTATAAATATTATTATTATTATTGATATTTTAATTA
This sequence comes from Zaprionus lineosus, assembly GCA_035044505.1. NCBI lineage: Eukaryota > Metazoa > Arthropoda > Insecta > Diptera > Drosophilidae > Zaprionus > Zaprionus lineosus. The sequence goes on from JAWNNX010000677.1 coordinate 425,651, forward strand.
TTAATTAATTTTATTTTATATTCTTATTTGATTTGAATAGTATTTTATAAATATTAATATTTATATTATAACTCTTCGATTATTATTATTATTATTTTAAATTATTATTTTTATTTTAATCAATATGTTCTCTTATATATATTTTATTTATTTTTATTAATATATATACTTTTTTATATTATTATTATTTTACTCAAATAGTTAAAAAATGATTTCAATTTATTTAAGCTGTTTCCCATATGAAAGCTCAAATTTTCAGAACCGAAATTTAAAGTTTTAAATTAAATATTGCCTGAAAAGAAAACTTCTTTCTGGAAAATTTTGTGATAATTTTCCTTACGTAGACGAACTTTTGGTGGGCCTTTGACGATTTCATTCACAACTGACAGGCTTCACTGTATTTCATTCAGTGTAGTTCAAAAGTTTCGGAAATTTTTTAATTTCTTTAATTATACTTTTTGTTGCTCCTGAGATTTGTATTTCTTAAGATTTGCTGTTCAAATTATTGGAATATTTAATTTTGAAATAAATATAAAATTTAATTTGACTGTTTCCTCGTTGGGGGCACTGAGCTTCAGTTGTACCCTGAACATTTCAAGCAATACACAAATGCAAATTGGGGCATCAGGATAATTGAGAAAACTTTGTGGCAACTTTTTGGCGTCAAGTGACAGCCAATGGCAACGTGGAGACATGTTTTTTAATTAAATTGAACACACAGAGGAAATGCACTCCAATGCTGCTTGCCACAAGTAGTGGCCACCGCCCCACCTCACCACCTCCCCCAAGCCAATCCTCCTTCACGGCACAGTAATTAGCGAAAAGGTCGCTGACTTTGTGCCTCGTTGAACTTTGGCCTATCGTTGCCCAATTATTTTGTACGCTTTGTGTGCCCGCAAATCAATTGTTGCAACCTACATGTTCAACACACATACAACTTGCAACAATATGTGGCAGTTAGATGAATTTCAAAGCACATTTTTAAAGTTTTGCTTCTGGGGCTCAAGTTTAGGACTCGGGTAAAATTTCTGGAACCATTCGTATGTGTGTGGGAGAATGTGTGTGAGTAGTGTGTGTGTGTGTGTGTGTGGATAGAATATTAATAAGATGATTGCAAAACTTTACTTTATTTTTTAAATAATTATATATTTTATTATGTGTACCCAAGTGCAAAGTTTCTCATGCTCCCAGCTCATTAAATACTTGACTTAATAAATTATTGAAAAAAAATTTTAATTTTAAAAAAAAATTGTAATTTAAAAAAAAATATGTTTGATTTAGTATTTGACTTGAAAGATATAATAAAAAAAATATAATATAAAAAATATAAATTAATCGACATATTCTGTATCTGTATTTGGCTGGGAAATGTTTACTTTAAATTTAAGGCGAAATGAAAATGTACGCTCTGAGTTCTACAAGCAACACTATTATTAAGATTTTCCGGAAAAATTTGTCGCTTTTGTTTATATCGAAATCTTTTTTGTATACAGAAATTTATTTCGTATTAATCAGATACTTCTAAGCCGTCAGATTCCCCGAAGTCGGAATGTACGGAGGTGGCAGCTCCTCTGCCAATGCATTTTTATTGTCAGGTTCCTGAACTCGAACAGATTGCGTGTTGCCTGCTATCAACTCGACGTATCCCTGATACACGTAATGCATTAGATATAAGGTGGTTGCTGTGGTAGTCAAAAGGTGAATACAGGTGAGCTTTTTAAATATAGATTATGATGTAGTGAGTTCAACTAACCCGAGAGAAAGGCGTATAATAAAAAGAGAAAATAGGATTCCACTCTATAGAGCCTTGTGCAGTAATTGAACGCCTTCAAACAAAAGAAGAAGCTTAAAAGAGCCGACGTAGCCAACCAGAAGAGTATAAAATTGTCCTTATGCAAGGCATCCTTTTTCAAAACACCGTAGAACAAGGCAACAGTTCCGAACAGCTGAAGAGCACACAATGGTAACATGAATTCTTCCACTGAAAATTATTTTCATATTTATATATTTATTTATGAGATAATCCAATAGACAAATACACACTAAAATAGTCATCGAAGGATACGCCAAGTGCCATAACCAAAGCAATGACTCCATAGCACAACTGTTTATTCCGCGCACTCAACAACATTTCGCCTCAACGATTGAAAATCAACTAAACTTTTATTTTTTTATATTTAGGGGAAATGAAGCTTTGTTCTCCCTATGGAAAATGCGCTTGTATATGTTTCTTTGTCTTTTAGCTATAATTAAATAAAAATTCGCTCAAAGAGATTTCTGTATTTTATTGCTTGTTATGAGGCAGAGCCATCGGCAGGTGCGATAAGCGATCACCTTCTGATTCACACCTCAGTAAAGAGAGACTCTTATTCAAGCTAAGAGCTTTCTACCTGTAGGGGTATTCACGACTCCAACTAAAATTTTTTAAAGCTGAGAAACTGTTTCTCATTCAGAAATATTCTGAGTATGCACCCTGCTTATTTCAACTATTGATCTAAGGTGCGATAAGCGATTACCAGTAAAGAGAGACTCTTATTCGAACTAAGAGCTTTCTACCAGTAGGGGTATTCACGACTCCAACTGAAATTTTATATAGCTGAGAAACTGTTTCTCATTTGTTGCTTCTCTTAACAAACATCAAGTAGTCAAAATATTCTGAGTGTGCATCCTGCTGATTCCAACTATTGCTTTAAGTATTTTAAGGTAACAAAGACTGAATTGATTTAAAAGGACATACGCAACTTTAGGACAAAAAAAAAATTTTTTTATTCCATTCACCAGACTAATTTGTGATTTTTGATTAATTTTATTTTCTCTTCATACAGAGCTTCCTTTCCGAGTCCGAGTCTCCGTAGTGGGGAGGAACGTGGGCGGCAGCTCTTCTCTTGTAACATTTTAATTATTTTTATTTATTATTATTTATTGTCAGTTGACAGAACTCAAAGAAATTCCATGTTGCCTGCTCTAAACTCGACGTATCCCTAATACACCCAATGCATACAAGGTGATTGTTGAGGTAGTCAAAAGGTATGATTAGATTATGATTTAGTTGCTTTAACTAACCTAAGAGCAATCCGTTTATTACGACGGACTGATAGAGTTCAAATCTAAAGAGCAAAAAGGATTCAAGTCAATAGAGCCCATCGAGCCAAGGCTGAAAAACTCAAAAGGATCGTCGTGCGTCGCCCGAAGAGTAGAAACTTAAATAAAACGAGTAAAAATTAAAACGTCTTTTGAAAGCCTACCGATTTTAGGGTATTAGATAATTCGGATTGGGGCTGTTGGATTTGAAATATTCTCATTTCTAGTTCAAAGAACATACATATCCTTTGACTTGGGCTCTGCCTTTGGGCATTTTTACACTTGGGCAACTCATTTGACCGAAAAGCCAAGAGTTGCATTCATAAGAAATCCAATTGATGCCAAAGCTATGAAAAGCAAAATGAACGCATAACTAAGTTAAGCATGCACACACCAATGCACACACACACACACACATACACACACACGCACATACACTGAGCTAAATTGTGCATTCATGTTCATTTGATAGCTGAACTTTTGGGAAAGTTTCTGTTTTTCGGGTCTTGGTGGCAATCATTTTTACATTTAGTGAGCCAAGTTAGCAAATTGGCTTAATGACTGCCTGCGTAAGCAGGTGAAAAATGTATGAAGGATGCTAAATATCCTTAAAGCCAAAACTCTTCAAAGTTTTTCCTCAAGTGGACACAAAATAAAAAAAAAAAATTCAACTTCTCGACGAATTAAGTTTTTAATTAAAATTTCTTTGCTATCCTCAAAAAAACCCACACACAGTTGAATGCACATATATGTGTGTCTGTATGCGTGAGTGTGCGTGTGTGTGTGTGTGTGTGTGTGTGTGTGTGTTTATATTTTGCATATTTTTATTGCTCTACAGAATTTGACAATCTCATGACGTTCTCGGAATTCGTAATTTATGAATATATTTCTAATTAACAAGCCTTCTGTTTAAATCATAATAAATTTCATCTAATTGCATTTTTATGATGTTAAATTTTATGTTTTATTTTTCCTCGTTTTAACGAGTTTTTTTTGGAAAAATCTAACGGTTTTCTGACGGCCGCCCATTTAATCATTGTCAGGGGCGTGACTTAATGATGTACTTAACATTCCAAAGAGCAGACACGCTGCAAAACTTTTCATACCCCGCACAAGGGAAAAAAAGGGGTTTTCCCTCATTTTGCCTTTATAATTAAAAAATAAAAATATAAAATAAATAAATACAAAAAATAAATATATAATCGAGAATTAAAAAAGAAAATCTGATCGCAGCATTGAAGTTGCCTTAAGCTGCTCACTGAACCCTTGCCAGGAGGGTCAAGCGAAAGGATTACCAAAGTTTGCCCCAAGCAGCAGACACATTGATCTTAGGGAATTTAAGAGCCGAAGAAATTTGCGATTTGCACTTTATGTGAGTTTAAAGTTTGGAAAATAGATTTTAAGGATTGAAAGGATCTGTTAAAAAAAAAAATTCAAAGATAACATGAACGCATCAAATATCCTTTAATTATAGAAAATGTAAAATTAAAAAAAATCTACCCTTGTCTCTGTCACCGTCTCGCTCTCTCTCCCTCCCTCTCTCTCTCTCCCTCCCTCTCTATCTCTCTATTAAATATAAAATAAATATATAATTTAAATATTTATTAAAACTATTCCAGGGTATTCGCTAGTCGAGCCAACTATTCCTTCAATCTATCTTAACTGTTCAATCTGCTAAAAAGTTGGGCACAAAAAAAAAAAACTGCGGGCCCAGAAAAACTTTTGTTTATTGTGTCGTGCGGTGTTCGGTTTTTGTTGTTGTTGTTGTTGTTTATGTTTTTTGTTTTTGCATTTTGTTGTTGCTGGTGTTGATTTTGTTTATTTTTGCTTTTCTTGCCGCCTGCACACCTCGATTGTATATTAATTTGCTAGTTTATTAGGCGTGAATGTAGAAAATGAGAAAAACTTTAGCCATTAGCAGGCATCTTTTGAGCCCTTCGGCTGGTCATGAATCAAAAGGTGCGCTAAGTAGGACTCTCGGCACATTGGGGAGCCATAAGCTGTCTGCCTGATAAATGAGAGCGGCTTGACTGGGAGATGTGTAAATGGAAAATGTGCAAATGTGGATATGGTGAATGGTGAATGGTGAATGGTAAATGGAAAATGTGGAAAATGGGAAATGGTATATGGTATATGGTGTATATGGTAAATGGCCGATGGGGGTGGGCGTTCGGTAAAAAAGCAGAAAGAACATGGCAGCTGCCATTCAAACATGTGAGCAGCGAAGAGCCCAAGAGATGTTGTTCATTTATTTCATTTAAATGCGCATTTAAATCTATTTAAAAGTCCACATGAGCCGGTCACAAAGCCAGAAACCGAAAACTGGTAACTGGTAACTGGTTGTTGGCCAAAAGGACAGAAGAAATGAAGACGAAGAAGGAGATAAAGATAGAGAGAGAGAGAGAGGGAGGGGGGGGCAGAGGGAGCCCAATCCTTGAGATACACAAAGGACAAATAAAAGACAAAGGCAAAGAGGAAGACGGAGACGAAGAAAAAGACAAACCAAGGCAGAAGCTCGGCTCAGCTGCTGAGGGTTTTAGCCACGTTAAGAGGATGAGTACAGGCTCCCAGCATGATTTAACGATAATGAAGGTATTTACGAGTTTAGCCTCACTCTGAGAGCAAAAAAAAAATGTGAGACTCATCATAATGCTACCGGCAGCGGCAAAAGGTTATACAATACACGCAGTTACACTGACATCTACACATATGACCTCAAGCTGGCACACACACACACACACACACAGTCAGATGATGATGATCTTTGTTGGTACGCATGTCCTGGCACTTCTCAAAAGTTTCTTTTCTTTGCTCATTGTTGTTGTCACCGTTGATAAGGACAATGTGACAATGACAACTACTCGAAGCGACAGCACGCTGAGCACTTGAACCATCCAAGAAGCGACTACTAAAAGAACTCTTTTCTAAGCACGCCACTCCCACCCCCACTTCCACTCCCTACCCTCGCCTCTCCAGCCCATCTCTTCTTCTATTTATCGAGCAGCTACCCCTTCTCACAATCACCTTGATATCTGGCTGCCTCTTGCCTGAAGAGCTGAAGTTAAAACACGTAATCCTGCGATGCGAATCTCAACGCACATTGCGCGCTAATAAAATTTAATTTGCCATAAAATGTTTCGCATTTGCAGTCGGCAGTCGGGGGAATCTATATAATCGTCTACTTAGATCTATATATGTCATAAACCAGCGTCAACATAATTACAGCCACTGAAATGAAAACGAAAATCAAATTGAGATGGAGATGAGGATGAGGATGGAAATGGAAATGGCGGGGGGAGGGACGATGGAAAATGGGACTGAGAATGAACATTTTTATTTTCCAAATTTATGAGCCACCAATGGCAACAAAGTGTCGTACATTTTGATACCTTTTCAATATTTAGCAGCTGCATTGAACTCAAATTAAAAAATGACAGCCAAAGCAATAAAAAATCATTTTATTCCAGCTGTCGCCTAACGACTATTGAATACCCTGTAAAATCTGCGCATCTTGAGTCGAAGATCAACGCGGAAATTAAATTGAAGTGAATTTGAAATTAATAAATATTTTAAATTTTAAGATTTGTGTGAAAAGGACCTTCTCATCGCCTGATCTATTGGCGCCAGGCTGACAGCTCTGTTCGCCTTTGGAGTCTCGCGCTCTATTCAAATTTTATGATGTCGCCGTCTGCCTTCAGCGTAAATCTACGTGCCACCGCTGGCAGCCCATGCCATTAGGGCGGGTGGCTAAGGGGCAGGTGCTGGTGGTGACGGTTGTGGTAACGGTGGTTTCAGGGAGCTCATGCTAGTTCAGTGAGAACAAAGACGAGGCGAACTTAAACCGCTTGGCAACTTACAAAAATCTCATAATACAACGGATGACGCTTGCCACGCCTCGCATTCAACGTGCCACCTGCCAACCGCTGACAATGAACGCCGCGTTGCGAATCCCCCAACAAATTTGCCAGTCTCGCGCGCGCGGACCTGGCAAACTTTCCGAGGCACTTGGTCCGGCTAATTGTAAAGCTCGGCCCAGCGCTTGAAATCGATGTTTGGACAGCAACTGGCATTGGGATTCAAAGGACACAGTAAAGGGGTTGCTCAAAGCAGGACAACGGAAGGGAGAGGGTGGGGAGGGGAGATGGGGAGTATGGCCTTGGTCCAGGCAATGAACACTTTAAGTGGATTTTATGTCTTTGCTCCGACGCCTTCAGTTAGCACTCGACCAAAATGGGTTTTGGTTTGCATTAACCAAAATAATTGTGAGGACGATTTGCCTGGCACAATGCGGCGTATACGCAATATCTCCCATGTGACATTGGCTATGGTTTTGACCATGATTTTTCATCGTTGCCATTGCATATTTTCAATTATAATTATTAACAGCTTGCGAATGCTTTTGGCTTTTCTATTCCTTGCAGACTTTTTTTTAATATATATTTATTTATTTTTTTTTTTTTTTGCTTAACTCGCCTGGGAGACATGGGTAAAGGATCTGTAGAAAATCCTGGCCGTGTGCTGTGCATTGTCCTTGCGCGTTTCTGCTTGTCGTTGTAGTTATCGTTGTAGTTGTTTTAAGTGGTTCTTTTTTCTCTGCTCTGCACTTGTAGTTTTCCAGGTTACCATCCCCCCACCACTCTCCACCCCCCACCCTCGCACGTTCAACCCTCTCGTGTTTTTTGCTCGCTTCCCTGCTGCCATTTTGCCCAAAGGCAACTTTTAACATTTAATGATGCTGCTTTGTATTTTAATACGCTTTGCTTGCCTGGCAGCTCACACAGCCCGGGTCCTAGCATCCATCTACCCATCAACCCGTTCACCCACCAGTCCGTCCACCCCTCCGCCCAACACCTTACGAAACCAGCACCTACTCTGAACAAATGCTCACCATTCACCGTCCTCCGCTCACCGTCCACCGCCCACCGCTCACCACCCACTACCCCCATCGCCCACAACCCACAGTCAACACTCAGCTCCATCCTATGGCAGCACGTGCCATAAGCAGCGCTTTGAAAAACTTTTAAGTAGACATGCAACGTGAACGCCCATCCACCTGGCCGCCCACATCATCTCGTTTTTGCCTTTTACACTTTAAGTTGTCTACTCAGTTCCAATTTTTTAACGCTGACTGCTCAGCCTGCCAAGGTGTTTGCAGCAATTTGTGTCATCCGTCTCGGTCAGGAGCAGGACCAGAGGCAGGAACAAAACATGGGCCAGGACTCGGTTTTGGTTTCGGATTCAGATTTGGAATCCGCTTTTATCTTCCCGCCTCCCACGCTCATTCTCAATTTCTATCTCCCCCTTAACTCCCTCTCTTTTTCTCTTTCTCTCTCTTTCCTTCTCACTTTCGCATTTTTTTTTTCTTGCCATCGTCCTTTCTGATTTTGCGCTTGTTCCTCTGACCGTGTCCTTGGCAGAGCATCCGCACCTGCGGTGTGCAGATTGTGCCAATTTAACCTGTTGCTCGTCTCGCGTCTTAACCCTTGGCATGGCTCTCATTTCTGTTGCCACTCGTGGCCATTCGTTTCCAGGCAGTGCCAAGTCGTGTTCAGCGTCGATTTCTTGACTGAAAACTTTTTCATAGCGCCTACGGTGGAGTTGAAGTTTGAGCCAAAGTCGGAAATGAATTGCATTTAAGACATGTGCGAGGGGGGAGGGCTGGGGCAGGTGGAGATGAAGATGGCTATATGCGCTTTTAATGCAATTCCAATTTAAGTTCGTTACAGTTTGCTATGCAACTTCAAATCGCATTCGCGCCGTAAAACTTTTTGCCGCTTTTCAAAATCACAAAGTAATTGCAATTCCTCGAATTTGTGAACAATTTACGAAATGAAGTTTCCCAAACTTACGGACACGAACTGTTTGAATTAAGAGCACCAAAGCCCCTGGCAATCTACACCTGGATAAAGCCAAAGGGATGAAACCCAAAAAACCAAGAAACACTGAATGATGGAGATGACAGGGTTACCCATCATCATCATCATCATCATAATCATCCTCAGCATCATCATCATCATCATCATCATCATCATCATCATAATCAGCACCATCATCATCATCATCAGGACCAAAGGCAGAACCCATCATCGTTCCCATTCACAAATTGAGCTCAAAGTTTTTTCAGAGTTTGGAAGCTAAGTGAAGCTCGACAGGAACCGCAGTTACAATCTCTTCAGTAAATCATCTCTCTCTCTCGCCAGGAGCTGGCCAAATTGATTGGCACTTGGGTCAATCTGGAAGAGCGGCAGCATCGCCTGCATGGGTGCATCAGGATGCTTTCTTTCTTTTTGCTCGGCTTGAAGGAAAATGCAAATGACTCTGCTTGAGACACATGCTCCAAGTCATTACAAATTAATTTCACACGTGACTAAGTCGACGTGGCGCTAGTGGAAACCCCTAACCGGAGCCGGAGCCGGAGCCGGAGACAGAGGCCAGAAGCCAGAAGCCAGAAGCCAGAAACCAGTGGTTCCGACAAAGGACAAAGCCAAACCAAGACCAAGCAAGCAGCTAAAGCACCGACAGGAGCAAGACAAAGGATGCAGGACGCAGGACGCTGCGACAGCATCTTTAGCTAAGTGAAGACATGACAGCATCAGGTTGGCCAGTCAACTGACATTACGTCAGTCATATGACATTCAATTAGGAAAAGTTGTTGCATGTTGATGAGCAAATGTGGCATATAATGTGCATCTGGTATGCTACTTGCTACCCTCTGACAGCTGTCGCACACACACACACGCACATCCTGCTGACTGCTGATCCTGGAGGGAGTGTCATCGATGATGTTGACAATGCAGATGAAAACTGTTGCATAAGCCAAGGGACAAAAGTGCACTAGTCAATAGGTGTACTTCTCAGTGTGTGTGTGCATGAATGTCCTTATTCTACTGAGTGTGTGTGTGTGTGTGTGTTATTGTAAGACGCACATTGAATTGAAAGACGAAATCAATTGGAACCCTTTGCCAGTCATTCACTTTTGAAGCACCCTCCTTGTCTGAGATCTGAGTAAAAAGGTAATCTGAATATGAATTCCTTACAGGATATTAGCTCACATTCAGCGCCAAAGGAGAGAAAATTGAACGTATGCTCAATAGTAGCAGATTAAATAGAAAAAAAACTCATTTTAAATCCTCGTATAAATTGAAAAATCTCTCTTAGTGAAGAAAATAAAATTGAAGTTCTAAATAAAACGCAGCTTTTGACTCTCAGCTGGGGAGAGACGAGAGATGATCTCCCCCCATTCACCGAGAGATGATCCAAAGACAAAGATCACTCTCAATGGAACATAAATAATTCCCTTGGCTCAGATTTCTGAAATCATCCGAACAGAAATGTTGTTCACCGCGCGGAACATACAAATCGCGATTGGCTTCTCGATTCTGGGCGCTGCACTCGGCACATTGGCCATACCTTATCACTGTAGGATCGAGTATATATAATCATATATATTTATATATATATATATATTTACTTATTTCTTTTGTTTATCGCAGTGCGGGCAGAATACTTCAAGCTAATTATTGTGCTACAATTTGTGGCAACAGCCAGTCTGCTCTTTGGCATCTTCAAGGCACACCCAACGCATAAAGACAAGTTTCTGCTCTTCTGGCTACTCTCCACGGTTGTCTTCTTCTTCGCTCTGATCTACTATGGATTCCATTATATAGGAGGTTGCTACCTGACCATCATACCCTGGATCACAGCTGGTGAGTTACCTGATCAACTCTCTTAGTAGACACTCTAAACACGTTTCGTGCCCCGCAGTTGCCGTCGCGTATCTCATGTTTATTGTTTACAAACAGTACGTGGAACTGACTCTGGGCACGGCTGAGAGCGTTTCGAAGGTCGAGGCTGGGGCTGAGGTGCAGGCAGAGGCAGAGGCTGAAGCGGAGAGAACTGATGAGGCTTTGACATCATCGCAAAATTCCGTTTCAATTGTTTGAAGATTATTAAATAATTCTCGCTTTTATTAAGAGAGCGGCCCTAATGAAATTTATGCTCTTAGGCGATATAAGAGTTTACTCTTACGGCGAAGGTAAATAAATTAAAAATAAACTTACAAATAAAATAAAAAATATAAAAATTAAAAATTAAAATTAAAAAAAAATAAATAAAATAAAATATATTAAAACAAAAATAAAATTAAATTAAAAAAGAAATAAAATTAAAAAAAATAAAATTAAAAAAAAAAATAAAATTAAAAATTTATAAAATTAAAAATTTATAATATTAAAATTAAAATTAAAAAATAATTCAAATTTATTCATAAATTATTTTTTTCATTTATTAAGTATTTAATAGGTTTCAGCAACAAAAAAAAAATTTTATCAATTCAGAAAGTTGAAAAATTCTCGTACCACTTTGATATTTTGTATATTTAATATAAAATTTGAGCTTCTCTGACTTTTAATAAATTTTAATTTTTTTAATAAAAGCCAACGCAATTTAAACCATCTTGAATTTTGCAACGTAATTAAAACCTATGAGTGAATGATTAAAAATTTGCTCTCTGCATGGAATCTGCCCCTTGCGTCGCAACGCAGCTGCAGGTAGACAGGACTGAGCTATGCCAAGAGCAGGACTCATATAGTAACACACGCAAGGGTGCCCAGCAGTGTGTCATTAGAAGGCATCCTGTGGATGCCAAGCATGTCTGCTGCATGCGTTGTGTTCGTGTCTTGTTAATTGTGGCATGCAGCGGTCAAGACATGCAGAGCTTGTCAAGTATCCCAAGACGTAGTTGCACTGGTAGTTGCACTCCTTGGCAACTGCTGATGTGGCAAAGCAACTGCCACTGACACTGGCAACTCACACGTGCCCCCAAGAAGTGCCCAAACTCTAACCGAGTTAAGGCTCTTAAATATTGGCCAGAAATCGAATTTCAACCGAAGTTACGAATTTACAATATAACGCATCAGCAGTTGGTCTGAGGGACTGTGGGGACTGAGGGGCTAAGGGGCTGCGGGGCAGCTATGAAAACAACGCGCATCGTTTTTATTAAAAAATTCTTCTATTTTTTTATAATTTTTTTTTTTTTTTGCTTGTATTTTATTTGCAAAGTGGGAGAACGGGGAAACGGGAAAATGGCAAGAATGTGGCAGCAAATATGAGCAATAAGTGGCGGTCGGGGCATGCGTACGTCCATCAAAGTCCTTGAGCTTAGCCAAAAACCCTTATATAGACGGGACACACCACTTGCAATAATGTTAGCCACACCCCTCCGCAACGGCCATGGCCCACCCCCTCCCCCCTCCCACCACACCCACCAAGCACTCTTACAACAATCCCATGCTATTCCCCTGTGTCCATCCATAACTGCCCAGGGCGCAGCATTGACGTTAGAAAATTAAAATTACACAGAGGAACTTGCAGTGCACAAATATGCGAGGCAAAGGAAGTCCTTGGTATGGGGAGAGGGTGGTGGTGGGGTCCCAGGCAAAAGCTAAAGAAAAACAAACTGAAAAGCCGGAAACGGCGTCCATTGGCGCTTGGGGCCACAATTATTATTTTCTGCTTAGTTGAAGATGCCCTGAATCTCGATGCGTCCAGCAAGGAGAAGTCAGGATTATTCACATTCGAAAAGAACTCCTTAACAAAAAAATATTATGAATTTTTTTGCTTGTGAAAAAAATTGAAATTTTTTCCAAAATTTTCTTTACAAACTTTAAATATGAATTTTCTTTTTTTTCACTTCAAAGTTGCAAAATCAATTTGATCGACTCAAAGTAGGAGTGAGTTGCATAGTTGCAAAGTAACTGCCCATCAGCTTCTACATTTACACTTATTACAGTTGTGCATACCCTTACCCCGATGCTATACCCTGTAATATACAATAATCAAAATAAGCACCCGAAACGTTTAAGCTATGAAAATAATATGCCAAAGCAATTTTGATTTATTTTTTGCCGTTGGCAAACGAACCCAAAGTTTAATGCTGGCCACACCAATTGCAAGTAGCACAGCCCTCACACACCAATATATATACACACACACACACACACACACACACTCAGTCACAGACACACATGCAATCAACAACAAAAATGCTGCTCGAGTGAACTTCAAGCTCCAAGCACCGCAAAAGCCTTCGCATTCTCTGCGCAATTAGCCCACAATGGACGCAGATGTGGCTGAGGCTGAGGGGCAGGGATGGGGGATGGGGATGGGGATACAGATGTGGGTAGGGATGTGGGTAGGGATGTGGATAGGGATGTGGCTAGGGATGTGGATAGGGATGTGTTTATGGCTGTGGGGTTGTGTATGCTGTTGTGGATGGCCATGTTGCATGGATGCAATGCGTGTCGTTGAATGAGTGGCAGTGGCATTACCAACAGGTGCCACACAGGGCGCCAATGGCAGCCAGTCAGTCGGCCGGGCACTTAAAATTTAAAGCGTTTCGAGTTTAATTGCGCGGTTGCAGTTAACGAGCCGCTTGTTAAAGTCCGCCGCCCAAATATAAAGTGCACGGTCTGTGCGCCCGACCAGGGATATACCCTGCGTGTATAAAGAAACAACAAAGAGAATTGCATCCCTTTGACGCGGAAGGACGAGAGTGAGAACAAAATTTATAATTCCAGTGAAGATGTTCAAGTGATTCCTGTTGAGTATCCACAGAGGGACATGTGGAATGTGTATGGCAGGTGGCAAGGGTGGGTGGCGGGCAGGAGTGTCTGGTGGCTGGTGGCAAGGACGGCTCTGCCACAAGTTGCAGATGCTCCTGCTGGCTTGGCATTAATTAACATGTCAATGCAGGTTATAATTTCATGGCGTTAAAACGAGCGAACTTTAAGAGTAACGCATTTCAATTTTGTGGCAGAGTTGCTGACGTGGCAGCTGCCTGTGAAGACAGCCGAAGTGCGCGCGATTGTGGCATATTTCAACTTAAGAGCTGAATGGGAAGGCAGACATGCATAAAGCTTGCGGCATGCACCCAAAACGTGCAAGTTCAACGAAAACTAAAGTACACTCTGCGGCGGCCATCAAACATCGCATGCCACACTGTGTGGCAGTTACCCTGTTTACTTAGGCTCCAACAGTTTGCTGAGGGCAGCAGCTGTACCTTCACTCCATGAATGAGGCAAATTGGCCACACTAATTGACACCTGTGACACCCCGAGACCTGGATACCACGAGACAGACAGGACACTGGTCACTGGTTTGGGCTGTGACCCAAAACGAAACCTAAACAAACGAAGGGAATTAATGTAAACGCTGCGGCTTATGGCCAATGAAACTTGAGCTCTGGTCCAAGGATAAAGGATTCGGGCACCTCAATCAAGCGGAAGAAAAATGTTGCAATACCTTCAAAGCGGTGTCAGAAATTAAAAATAAACAAATTCCAAATGCACATCAGCAAAAGCAAAAGACCAAAATTGAAGGATACACAAAGGAGTAAACGCGCTCAGCAGCTGTTGCAGCTGCTCCTTATTGTCGATTCTCAAGGATTCTCTGGCTTGGAAGTTGGTTTGCCTTGAATGAAAATTTAGCTCAAGGAATTTACATTTTCCAGAGGACTGAAGCTGCCGCTTTGGGCATTTAAAAGCCAAAGGGAAAAGACCACACATCCTGGGCATCCAATGGCGCATATATCCTGCAGGATATCTATTGGTCTTCCATACTCGATTACAACCTTGACTTTCTTCTCTTTGTGGCCTTTGGCTGCGCTCTTCAATTCATCAAAAATCCAAGCATTTTCGTAATTAATATTTACCTCGCATTGTTTCATTCAAGGTCCTTGCTATCTTTTGTCATTTCTTATATTTCTCTTACTTTATATTTATATATTTATTATTATTATTTTTTTTTTTATAAATATATTTTTTCTTTATTTTGTTTAGTATTTTCCCGCTCGTTGCGCCCAGACTTACAAATTACGCACTAATTAAGCGGCTTCAGCTGCGGCGGCGACCATTTTTCAACGCTCGTCGAAGGAGCAACAGTGAAAGTAAGAAGAAGAAGAAGAAGGACGAAAGCAAAAGGGGAGGGGGGGAGGGATTAGTCCTGGACTTTTGGGTCAGCTCAGCCTTGGCTTATGCTGATCACCTTGAAGCGTAGCCGAACTTGCACTGCGCATTAGGCGACCAAAGTTAATGTGCATAATTAATTCGCTTTTGCACTTTGCCAAGGACTCTTTTTGATTTTCTTTTTTTTTTATTTTTCTCCTTGTTTTGTTAACTTCTTGTTGGGCTTGCCCCAGAACATAAATCAAATTGAAGCGCAGAGCTGCCAACATTCAGTATACAATTATATATAAATATGTATAAATGTGTATAAATGTGTAAGTGTGTAAGTGTATAAGTGTATAAGTGTGTAAGTGTGTGTGAATGTGTGTGAATGTGTGTAAATGTGTGTGAATGTGAAAATGTGTTTTAAGTGTGAGGGGTGGCAAGTTGGCAAGTGGTGCCACGTGGTAAGTCACGAAAAGCCGCAGCTGTTGGCAGGCAGCTTCAAATTCATCATACGCACTGTGTAACATTTTTAATTGGCTGTGAAATTAAATTTTGCCCAACGCACACCTGACAGCACCTTAGATACAAGGATACAAGAGTGGAACAAAGAGTGAGGCGCTGGTATGGGTGTTAAGTAGAAGCGGGACTAGCTGTTCCTCTCTCTCTCTCTCTGATCCTGTTGCCTGTTGCCTGTTGCCTGCTCCCTGTTACTCTTGATTGTGAAAGCACAAAATTCAATTGGCATAACATTCTTCGCAATAAACAACTTCATTTACAAAATTTACTACCAGGATAATTGAATAGCAGCCAACAGAAGTGACATAGACAAAAAGAACGAATGAAAGGAAAGCAAAAAAAAAAAGAAGAGTGGAAAAGAGGGGGGAAAGAGGGGGAAAAAACAAAAATATATATGTATATAAGTAAATAAAGTAAGGACGAAGGGAATATAAGAGCGGAGTGCTCAACAGGGCAAAAAACAGGACTCGTCTTGGGACATATCTCCATATGCTTAGATCGTATTACATGCAAATGCCAAATTCAATAAACTCAATGTCAGGCAACAAATATACCAAATTATTGCAGACACACAACCAAACACACACGCACTCACACGCACGCACACACACACACAGACGTACACACGTGCAACACAGTGGCTTGAACCCGCCCACACTTCAACAACCGCCAACTAAGCACATGCCAATTGCCACCACTGAGACAAGTCGCTGAGCCACTTAGGGCACCAAAAAATATACCATTGCCATTTGCCACTGCCTGCGAGGCTCTGTGGCAGTGTGGCACTGCGGCAATGCGGCAGTGTGGCAGTGTGGCAGTGTGGCAATGTAAATGTGCGGCAGTTCGCCAGTGTGGCAGTGGCAATACAAAGTAAATTGAATGACAAAAGTGCGTGCAATTGGCAGGCATATTGCGAGGCATATCCTTGCCACCCCTCCCTCCACCCTCCACCCACCACGCCCCATCCACCATCCACATATCCAGGCCTCTCATGGCAATAGATTTTGTGGCCAAAAGTCGAAGGAGTCTCATGCGTGATGTGAGAGCATTTGCCTATTAACCCGCACCCGCGGCCAAATAAAGATGCTACGGGGGCGATAAAAGGATAAGGGGGAGTGGCCGAGTGGCAGACATCTTAAAGATGCACACGTATGAAGGATCCATTGATGATAATATTCATGTCCTTTTTAAGTGAATGGAACGCAGTTTAAAGGTTTAAATGAAGCTCTTAAGATGATAAAGGATGAGGATGAGCTCTGATCTGAGCTGAAGATGAAGATGAATTATATAGTTATTGAGATGATACTAAGATAAGGGACCAAAAGTCCTGATGACTTCTAATCGAAGCTGAAGATGAAAATTAATTATATAGTTATTAAGATGATACTAAGATTAAGGACCAAGAGTCCTGATGAGCTCTGATCTGAGCCGAAGATGAAAATGAATTATATAGTTATTGAGATGATACTAAGATTAAGAATCAAGAGTCCTGACTAGGTCTGATCTGAGCTGAAGATGAAGATGAATTATATAGTTATTGAAATGATACTAAGATTAAGGACCAAGAGTCCTGATGAGCTCTGATCTGAGCTGAAGATGAAAATGAACTATATAATTATTGATATGATACTAAGATTAAGGATAAAGAGTCCTGATGCTCTCCAAAGTCAACTCAAGCAATTCTTTTGTTAATTGCAGATTTTAACTTTGAATAGAATCTATTGAGGAACTTTTTCCCATTAATTCTTGACTTAAAACTTAAAATTGTTAAGAAACATTTTCCGGACCTTCCAATGTTTACTTTGTGTTGCTTTACAGTTTGTTGGCCTTTTTGTTTTACGCACAGGCACAGACACAGGGACAGGGACAGGGACAGGCAGCGCTCATGGCTCATGGCTCATGGCTCATGGGGCTGGGCTATTAATAAATTTCCGGGCTGGGAATTACCACTTACAGTTGACCAAAAACTTTGGGTACTTTAGCCCGAATTGCGTGACATTTATCAGCCTGCCTGATGAGGCTAAGCAAATGGCCAAGCTCGACGCTGCGCTTAAGCGCTGTCCAGGGACACAAAGCGCTGCCACATCGTGTGGCACGGGTAGCACTGGTAGCACTGGTAGCACTGCCAGAGTTTGCCTTAAAATTTGCTGGTGTTTGGTAAATGTGCGAGGATTTGATTTTGTCGCTATCCTCGTAAGTATCAGCATATTTTCAGTTCTCGCGTGTGTCGGGAATTTGGGATTTGTGTGTGTTAACAGGCAGGAGCAGAGTTGCTGGCGGTGCCAATGGTCGGCAGCTTAGAAGGACATTGGGTTGCATATGGCGGCAAGTGTGCAATCGAATGGCTTAACGCTCTTTGCATGTTTGCTGGCTGCGGTTCTTGTCGTTGTCATTGTAGTTGATGTTCTACTGGTTGTTGTTGTAATTGTCATTGTTGTTGTTGTTGCTGTTGCTGCTGTTGTTGCAACTCATAAATAATTCAAATAATTTACACGCTTACTTAAACGTTTGCCTGACGCAACGCTTGGAGCTCTGTTTGTCTATGCATATATGCATGTGTGTGTGTGTGTGTGCGTTGGTGTATGTGTGGGGTCTACCACATTATGTGGTTCATTGGTTTGTGCCACACGCCGCACTCCATGCAATGAACTCCAACCACCGATGCTGCCACTGTTGCCTTTATTCTTAACTAAAGTGAACTCGACTAAACTTTTCACTGCACATCCACACACAACCAACTCTCAGCAACACACAACCGCACGTCCACACCCACACATCCACACACTCACACACACACTCTGGCAGCTGTTGTTCGCTGTTGTGGCTTTGCATTTTCCTATCGTGCTTAAATATTTTACAGCGATTTGAGCTGCCGTCGCTCCTCCTCGTTTTGTTGTTGTTATTCATAAAGTGGGAATATCCGCTATTGCATTTTATGATATCATAGTTTTCGAAGGACCACAGTCCATACATACATCCTGCACAGCATGCACTGTCTGTCAGCCAAGTGCCCATTACTTTGCATACCGCCAATAAACTAAGTCCCAGTGGAAAAATTGAAAGCAAAAGTGGAAAAGTGAGACTGAGGAAAATTTCACATTTGAAAACTTAACAGGAATTTTTTAATTACTGCCTGATGAATGCAGAATAATTTTTTAATTTAAAAATAAAACAAATTTATGCAATGCTTACAGAAATTTTTTAAATAAATGAAAATTCAATATCAACATTGATATCAAAAATGAACTGAACGCAATGCTCATTTTTCTTTCTGGAATTTGCACTGCGAATTGCAGCTTGATTTTATTTATATTTTAAGTATTTTTTCCAAAATTAAAAAAATACACACACACATATATACATATATGCAACACATATTAAAGTCAAGCTCTTAAACAGATTAAAAAATTCTCTAAATTCTCTCAGAGCAAAAAACTCATGCAGCTCGAAATGAAGGAAAGAAAAGGAAAAAATTTCCCAATCAAAGCTGTTCAGAGATTTTCTCAGACAAAAAAAAAGGGAATTCTGGGAAAGTTATACTTACAACTGGAAAAGGGTATTCAGTAACTGTAAAAGAAATCAACTTCTGTGCAAAAAGCGAAAGGTGTAAATTTCTTAGGAATATCACTGAAACACTTTGATACATGGGAAAAACTGAATGAAAAGGAAAAGGTGTAGGAAAATCGAGCAAAAATCACAGCGTGAAAATGCAGTTTACGTTTAAAGCATATCAAATTTAAGAAGCAGTCTTTTTTTTTTATAAATTTCTTCTTAATGTTTGTAACCACATGAATAAAAAAGAAAAAAAAAAAAAAAATTTAAAAAAAAAACTCATTAGCTTGCAAGTTGTGGGCAGTGGAGGCCCTCGCACTCGTTCTCTTCGAGTGACTGAACGTTGCAAGTCATTTTAGCTCTGATTTCATTACTAGCTCATTATTTAATCGACTTCAAAGTAAACTCATTTTTTATCGATTTTATTGCTAGTTTATTATTTAATCGATTTAGATGATAATCAATCCATAAATCAACACAGCAACAGTTTAATATTTAATAGAGAATCGTAGCTACGATATTCAACTTGATATATATACGTAGGTTTTTTCTCGGGATAATATTTAATAATAATTATTTTTATATATTTTTTATAGATTTTAAAATCTAAAATTATAAATAAATAATTTAAAAAAAATAAAAGTTGTTTAGTGCAGGGAAATAGACCAGAATATTCCGGCCAAGCAGATAGTCAAGTGTGAGACGACGGCAAAGGCAACTCCGATGAAGTTGATGTAGAGGATGACACGGGGAAGACTCTGGGGCAGATGAGGATGTCTGGGAGATTATATTAAAAAATACTGCACACTTTTGTAAACAATTAAAAAATATTTTAAAATTATTTTAAAAATATTTGTCATCCCTTTTAAACACTCTTATACACAGGCTATAAGCTGACCATCCATTGGGTATTTATTTAAGGGTATTTAAGCTTCGGTCTTGTGACATTTGTTCAAGCAACACGTGGTGACTCTTTCAAGCTGTAGTCTCCCTCTCTCCAACTCACTCCCTACCTAACCCTCCCTCCCCTCTTTTCGCTCCGTGCTACTCCACACTCTCCCACTCTACCATGTCATACACTCTATGGCCTGTCATAAACGCTCGTCAGTCTTAGCTGAGCAATCGTTCTGCTTGGATGGTCTCACTCAGCTTGTCACCAATTGTTTTTTTGTTTTTTTAAAGTTAATGAAATGTAATAAACACACAACTGTTCGACTTTAGCTTGAACATAAATTTATATACAGTGGTGGAAGAAATAATAGTAGTGCTTTTCAGTTCAAAATGTTGCTTAAGAAAACTTAAAGACAGAAACCATATATGCAAAAATTTTTAATCCAAAATTTTATTATACATATTTGTTTTATAATTCATATTATTTTTTTAAATTGCTTCATTAGTTACCCTCCAAGGACGAAAATATAAGAATACATCAAAAATTTGCATCCAAAAATAATAGTAGTGACCTTTATAACTTTTTACTCTATATGTTTATATGGATCTTATATTAAGTTGTAAAGCCAATATTTTCTATGACTGCACTACAGGGGCGTGGCATGGAGTCTATAAGGTCCTGGCCACGCTTTATGGGGATATTTGACCATGCCTCCTGGACTACACGCCAAAGTTGGGGCTTGGCTGCAGGGTTAGTGGCTGCCACAACTCGTTATACATATCCCCATAAATTTTTTATCGAATTAAGGTCCGGGTACTAAACTGGCCATTGCATCACGTCAATCTTTTCTGATGCCTACCAATCTTTAGCCAGCTTACTAGTATGTTTTGGGTCATTATCCTGTTGAAATGTTCAGGTTGATGGCATATCCCAACTGGCATATGGCAACATTGAGTTTGTCAATATGTCAACATAGACATTTCGGTCCATGATACCTTCTATCATATGTAATGGGCCTACGTCAGACTATGAAAAACATGCCCAAACCATGATGCTCATACCACCATACCTAACTGTCTTTCTTGTGTACCTGGGTTGGAGTTCAGAATTTTGGGGGCGTCGTACATACTGCCTAGACCCAATGTCACCAAAAAAAACTAAAAAAAAATAAATTTTGCTTTCATCTGTCTAGTTCATTCTCTATGGGCAACT
The DNA here is from genome assembly GCA_035044505.1 of Zaprionus lineosus. Lineage (NCBI taxonomy): Eukaryota > Metazoa > Arthropoda > Insecta > Diptera > Drosophilidae > Zaprionus > Zaprionus lineosus. The sequence continues at coordinate 446,852 of JAWNNX010000677.1, forward strand.
TCTCTTAAAAATTTTGCAAATATGAGCCGTGCTTCCAGGTGCTTCTTGGTCACCAGCGGTACCTTTCGAGGACTTTGGCACTTATGTTTTGTGTCAATAGTCGACGACAAGCAGTCCCTTTACTGACTGATAAATTGAATTCAGTTTTAATAGATTTAGAAGAGGCAAACGGGTTAATTTTGCTAATGCGCGCGATGCGTCTGTCTTCAAAAGCGGTAGTTATGCGCTTCCCGCCACAAGATTCTGGCTTTATTTTAATATTTAATGACCTTGAATATTATGATAGGTGTACATCCAATAGGTTTTTCTATTTCTTTATATGTTTTCCCTCTTTTCTGAGTCTCAATATCAGTTCTCTTTTTCCTGCAAGGCATGGATTTCCTCTACCCACTAAAACTCAAATTATGTTGCGAATTCAACTAATAAAATTTATGAAAATATTGAATAATAAATCAAACTTACTGAAAATGCTTTGTTTTATATAAATTACTTGCTAAATTTTTTCCAACGAGCTGTTTTCCTAACAATAAGTGCAGCACTACTATTTTTTTCCTATGCGAAATTTGGTTGCACTTGTCAAAGATCGTCAATAACAAATTATAGGGATGGAAATCTAACGGAAATTTTTTGTTATTCTCTTCCAGACATTCTATTCTAAATAATTGTAAAGTTTTGTTTAAATTGTACGACTGGAAGTATCGGAAACAAAGGCTTTTCTTTTCTTTAATGTTGCACTACTATTATTTCTTCCACCACTGTATATATATAATATATATGTATATATTTATATAAAGTAAAGAGCTTGCAGTTCCAGTTGCCATATATGTGGCACCTCCTTTCTGGTCTGCAATGCATTGGATCGGCATGTGTTTTCCTCTCATTGCATTTAAACAAACAAAAAATGAGCAAATGCCATAGTCTTGGTGTGAGACTCCAACAAAGTAACACTATAATTTACTCATTATTTATTGTTATTCGATTTCGATTAAAATTTCACTATTACGACAGTTCCTCACAGAACACAAAACAGTGAAAGTAAAGATATCTTATCAGCCACTCGACCCGTCGCACTCAACTGACAACAATTGACAGTCACGCAAACGGCCGGAGCTTCTCCGCTCTCGTAATGTTAATGATAAACTCCTAAAAAATGCCGCTTGAAAAAAACAGTTTTTTAATTACCCTATGATTTCAATAACTATCAGTTTTCAAAGAAGCAAAAAATTTTATTTAATTAATAATAATATTTAATATATTTATTAAAAATTAAAATAAAATAATATATACTTTTGAAGTTCCCAATCATTGGGAAAGTGTATTTAAGCGCCTGCATGCAACTTGAGGCATTTAATGAATGCTTACAATGCGAATGGGCTCTATAGCACGTGCTCGCTGTATTGAGGTTCTCTAACTCCCCCCTTCCTTTCATGCTCCCCCCCAAATCGCTCAGCCATGCCATGGCTTAGTCTGTCTGCCACTCTCATTCCCACTCTCGCTCCCTCTCCCTCTTCATCTCCCTCTCCCTCTCCCTATCCATTACCGTCTCGGTGTATGTCTGTATTTGAAGTGCTCTCACGCCGCTGACCAGTAATATGGTCGCCAGTCTACACTGAACCCTCGTTCTGGGCGAGCGGTCTCGGGTCTCGGGTTCTGAGTCTGAGTCTGGATTCACGTACGTCTAGGTGGCAAGAGCGAACCGCTGCCACACGACACTCATTGGATCCAAAGATGTGCAAATTTTTAGTCTTTGGTCTTGGCATAGCCCTAATCAATGTCTATTACTCCCTGGCATATTTCCTCCTGTGGTGTGCAGAGTATCAGCACACCGATGAGCCCGGTAAGTTGTACCACCTTTAAGCTCTACTCCAAGTGTTACCCGTGTAAACCCAACAGATGTTTTATGTCTTCCCCACAGACAATGGAATATTTATTTGGCTGGCCGTCTACGCCCTGAACGCAGGCTGCAATGTGCTGCTCTTCTTGGGACTCCGCAAGAGAGATCGCTTGGTCATTATTGTGTGGTACGTCTTAACCTTGTTGAGGTTTCTGCCCAAGTTTTATGACCACAAACACGGCACTCGACTCGATGGGCGTGGCCCCATATTTCATATGGTCAACCTCATCATGGAGAGTAAGTGCAACTCATGCTTAAAGCCGAAACATCTATTGACAAAGACTCTCCATAGTCTATGTGATATTTTCGTTTTTTTTCATGGCCCTCGTGTACTTAAATCTGCCCAAGCGATCGAAGCGAGCTGCCCACAGACAAAGAAAAGAAAAGGTTCACAATGTCGAAACCGTGGGCATTGAAATGGCTGATCTTTTAGAGAAAAGAGCGGAGGCACAGGTCGTAGTCGTACCCGAGGGCCAACAGGTCAGCAGGGTGCAAATCCATCGAGCTGCCGAGGAAGAGGTGCAGGCACAGCAGGAGGGGGAGGAAACAGCGGGGACCAGCCAATCGATAAAGGTTAATATAAAGTAAAGAACTGATACACCCATGACATTCCCCCCCCCCACAGACTAAGTAACTTGTAGTTGATTTGCGAGCAATATTTAATTATGTTTGCAGTTCGCCCTATGCTCAGCTTTTGCTACTCAAATTATACCTATTATAGCTTATCCCTATACCTTATACCTATATATATATAGTTAAAGGGAAATCTGATAGGTACGGATATACAATATATAATATATGATATATGTACTCATATGTGCAGTTAATTTGTTAAGTTTGCATGACAATAAAAGAAATGTGACTCTCTATGCGACACATCGACATCGCTGCAGAATTCCTAATGAGTTTTCCATTAGATTTTCAATAGAATTACATGACCAGAAGTTTGCCCACGAAAACAAAAATAAACAGTTTGATGAGGAGAGGAAAACCTTAACTAACTTTGCCACCAGCTTTTAGCCCAACTCCGTTTATTGGCTTGAATAAAACTGAAACTGAAACTGAAACCCAAACTGAAACTGAAACGGAATCGGAAACTAAAACGGAAACTGAAACTGAAATGTAGCTAAAGCTGAAGCTGAAGCTGAAGCAGTGGCCGAAAGAGAAACAGAAACAACAACTGGACAGGAGCGAAAAGGGATTACGATCAAAGCGTTCGATTGAGTGTGTCAATAAATTCCTGCCAGTCGTCCGAGTGGAGAACATTTGTCGGGGCATCAGCGATAAATAGTTGCCGCTGTATTTTGTCGCCACCCCCTGCCATCAGCCACCAGCCAGCAGCCACCAGCCACCAGCCCCGCACCCGTTGCCTCACTCCATATTGGCTGAAGCATCTCTAGAGATTTTTGGGGCAAAAGTTTCGTGTGAATTTAGTGCGGCTCATTAAGCTGACCGGCCACGTTTCAAGTCCTTCTTGGCCAGGCGAACGTCACTCATGTGTGTAGATAGTATGAGTGTTACTTACTGCTTCTGTCTGTATAGCTACGTATGTGTGTGTGTGTGTGTGTGTGGCAATAGCTTTTTGTTCAAAGTTCATTATGTAGAAATGATGAAGAGGAAATTGTTTGCGCCATTGTCATTCGCAATGTCATTGAGTCAAAGGAAGGCGCAAACATTTCATTCACACATACTTCTCCTTCAATCTTTTCGTCCTTTCATTTTTTTTTCTTTGGTATTTTTTTTTTTTTTGTTTATGGTATTTTAGCTTTGCTCCGTTTTTTTTTTTTTTTTTATTTTTTTTGTGGATTTCATTTTATTTATTTTTATTATTATTCACTTTTGTTTTGAGCCCGGAGTAGTAGGCCTTAAACGAGCGGGCTCATTAAGAAAATTAATGCTAGGGATTCATTCAAAGTGTCAAAGTGCGCACATTAAAATATCGTATAAAACTCAAAGAGCTCCTTTGGCTGTGTCCTTGGCAATTTTGTTCTTTTGTCTGTTATTGTGTCTCGATTTTATTAACAAACAAACATTAAAGACTCATAAAATGTTGACAGGGCGATGTGCAGCTTTGTTTTCCGCTGCTCGTAAAAAGTATTACACACAAGCAACACAACCAAAAATCCAAGCGTCCACAGACGGCACAACCCGTACAGGCACGCACACATACATACACACACACACACACACACACACAGTCACAATATATAGTATATTTATAGTGTATCTTGTCTCATGGCCCCTCGTAAAACTAAACCGCAATTCATCAGTAAATTTCTTTTGGCCTGTCGACTGGTCGATAACATTTGTTGTTATTGTTGTTGTTGTTGTTGTTGTAACTGATGTTGTTGTTATTATTCTACATATGCGAATATTGTCTATGTTCAGTTCAAGCTCGCAACAACTGCAAATAATTTAGTGCTTCGCCTGAAAATATGCTACAGTTTTATGCGCTCATAAAACGCCAAAATTGTTTTTATTGCATATATGTAATTATTATGTTGTAAGTGTGTTTGTAACAGCATATATGTATGAGAGTGCATGCATGTGTGTGTGTGTGTGTGTATATTTGTGCATTAGCGAATTTGTGTGTGGCAAGTTTATTGCCTTTGGCATAAATAAAGTTCAAAATGAACTGATGATGATTCCCGTCAAAATTTCCTACCCCTTCGACCATTCCTCACACACACACACACACACACACACACACATAAACAGGACTTGGACGCATCGCATTTAATCTGAACCCATTTTCGGTTGTCAGTTTTGTAGCTTATCTGTCGCCCATTTATAAGGGCAAATTATGAAGTTTTTGCTTAACTTTTTCCCATTTGAAACAATGCTACAAAGAGTCAACAAACTTTTGCAGCAATTGGCCTTGCAACACCAGCAGCTGCACTTGCAACGCCAATGGCCAATGCCAGCTACTAAAACGCAGCACGTTTTTGGGGGAAGCTCCTTGATGTCACGCACTTGCATTGGCAAAAAGCTTACTCCCATTTTAATGCTCCTTGACACGCACAACAACACAACGCACACACACACACACACCCACAAACACACACACACAAACACTGTATACTGAAACTGATAACTAGATACACTAATACCATGACACACACACACACATACATTTACTGCAACGCTGTACGTGCTGTGCAAGGGTTTTGTCCCATTCAGTGAGTCCTGCGATTGCAATGCAGCTTTAACTTTCTGGCTCATTAGGATGATGTGCACACACTTATTTAATGTGTGTGTAGACTAAAGCTAACGCTGGGTGTGCACTCAGTACGGCTCATTGAAAGTGATAGCAAATGAAGAAATGATGAAATTCCTAATTAGGATTAGGATTAAGTTTCCTCCCCCCCGCAATGTGCTAAGCGGAACTTCTGCTTGTATGTGTCCTGAACTAAAATTAAATTCCAGGAAGATTTTCAGATGCTGAGAGTGCAGAAAATTTCCAATAGAACTTAATTATTTTGTAATATAAAAAAAAATAAAAAGGAAACTTGAATCAAATCGCAAAATTGGCAATTGGAAGGAAGGAAGGAAAAAACTTAAAGCAAATAAATTTTACTGCCGACTTAACAATCGCAGATTTGATTCGCTTTAATCTGAGAGGAGTTCAAGTCAAGTCGCACTGATTGTCTGCTTTTAGTGGCTATTCAAGGACATTAACTTAAATCAGAGCCACGCGGCGTATGCGTAATGTGAGCCGACAGCCGTCAGTCGACAGCCTCTGACAGTTTTGTTTGGGTGCGCATATTTTATGGTGGACGAAACAATTGGAACAATCAAAGTTTTATTGTTGTACAAATATTGAATAAGGAAATGTTCAAGTACCAGAAAGGGGCGTGACCCAACATCTAGGCCAGAAAGGAAGGCAGCGTCGCAATGAAAAGACAAACACAAAGGCCACAAACACAGACGCTGTTAACGTGAAGCGATGGCGATAGAAATGGAAGTGAAGATGAAAATGGAGATGCAGGAGATGAGAGAAGGAAAAGGGCAAGAGAAAAGGAAAGGGAAGGGGAAAGGGAAAGAGAAATTGTGATGATGGGGGCGATGACTGAAGGAATGACGGGAGGTGCTGACCAGCAAATGAACGGACGGCACAATAATTGCAGACGTCGGGACGCATCCAAAATGTCACGTACTAGCAATAAACCGCTGCTAATTTACGATGCCCCTTGGCCGGGCTGTGGGGGGGTGGGCGGGCCAATACCATGGCTCGAACGGCGGAAATCAAATGGCAAACGAAGCGGCCGCCTAAGCAGCCACTTGAACACTTGGCCACTTGGCCACTTGGAAAGTTGATGCCAGATGATGTTGGGTAAGACCCAAAGTGAATCTAAGGTTCCACTATGAAATGGAAATAGCAGGGGAGGGAGAAGGGAAGAGGGATGGGGGAAGGGGGTGTGCTTCTGGGTATGTGCCACGATACGGTAGCTGCATAGAAATGGCCTTCAAAATGGCGGCGGCAAATATCGAAAATTCCAATAACGCCGCACAGAAGACTAAGCTTAATGCGCATTAGATGAAGGACGTAGCAAGTCAAGCCAATGTTTGTTCTGACTACGTGGGCGTGGCGCCCCCTCTTCATTCTTGGCCAACTTGGCTAACCCGCCTCGTTCTTAACCAAGCCGCATTGCATTAGTCATATTAAAAACTGCTTTACATTTGGCAAAACTCTTGCAACCAAAAAAAAAAAAAAAAAACAAAATAAGAAAAAAAAAACACAAAAACAAAAACAAAAACAAACAAGAAAAAAAAAGAAAATAAACAAAAATGTGGCATTGTTGAAAGTTGGTCGAAGCGTGCAACATGTTAATGGGGGCTGACTAAAAAGTTTGGCTTTCTTTTTGTTGGCTTCTGCTTGAGTTGCATTGGGGCAGGGGCAGGGGCAGGGGCAGCAGGAGATGCAGGGGCTGCCGCATTTAGTGCTGATAGCACAGTTCCTGCCACCGCCAAGCATGCCGCTTGATTATGCGAATTTGTTGCACTTCAATGATTTAATTGCCGCAAATTGAAAGTGCCGCATTCACACATTTGTTGCAACAGCCCTCAACAGGCAGCCGCACACCAAAGAGAAAGCACACAACAAAAATTCGATATCGAAATTTTTTCTCTTAAGCAGCAAATTATTTGTGTAGACTTGCCACATGGTGTATAAGAGCGGCATGTGGCAGGCGCGTGCGTTGGGGATGTCTACAGGAAATCAGCTGATGCTGCTGCTACTAATGGCTCTGCCGCCGCTGCTACTATTGCCGTTTATGCCACATTTTCCAGAAACGGCCACATTGAGGCAGTTTATCAATAGTTATGCTTGGGTATAGGTTAAAGACGCATGTGCCGCCAGCAACAGGACATTTTAAAGACCAACAAACTGTTTCAAACAAGACTGAGACCCGAATGGGAAACACCTCGAATTTTAAAGTCGTCGTCAAGTGTCGAGCGGCGGCAAGTGGCAAGCTTAAATGTGAAATTAAATGAAAATCAAAATTCTAAATATACAAAATATATTCCAAAAAAACAAACAAACAAATGAGAATCAAAAAAAAACAAAACAAAACAAAAGGAAACAAAAAATAAATTCAAATGGCAACTGAAATCAAAATTTAAATAAACCTCGCGATGTTTGCAGTGCGCGTAATGAAATCTAACAAAACGTGAAAAGCCCGCATAATTAGGACGAAAAAAAAAAAATCAAAAAGAGACAAGAAATCAAATAAAAAGAATCAGTCGTTGACACGCACACAAATACAGGTACAACCCCACACACACACGCACACACACAGCGAGAGATACATTTACAGGTAAAGGTACAAAGATTGCGGCGTTGGGTCCAAGCGCGGGCTGTGGGGCATCGTTGCCGCTGCCTTTGCCTTTGCCTTAACCGTTACCGTTATTTTTTTGCTGTTGTTGTTGTTGTCTTCGTCGCTTGGTATAAATATTTATGTTGACGAATTTACCTGCGACCCACCTGCAGCAGCGCTAATGAAGCGAACAAAATGAATGTGAAAGGACATAATTATGCTTATGTGTGAGTATATAATGAATATGAATTTTATTTAACGTTCCCCAAGGTCAGTCAAGTGCCCAAGCTTAGCCCATCATAGACTTGCTCTGGCGGCGAAAAGGATCTGAAGGAAACGAGTCCTTGCAATCAGACAAAATTACTTGAAACCTATATACAAAATACAAGCAAAAATCTAATATTTATTTTTGGCTCAAAGTCGAGCGTCCTTTGGGAAGCCCTGAAGTTGCAACATGCCACAGCTGCTGATGGAATATTGCTTGTTGCAGTTGCAGCTGTTGTTGCCGTTGATGTTGTTGTTGTTGTTGCTGTTGTTGTTGCTGCTGTTATTCTTTGCATGGTTGTTGTTGCCCAGTCCCCACCTAATGGAAAATTCTATAAGTGCATTTGCCGTAGGTCATCGCTGGGCCAAGTTTTATAGCTCATCCGCTTCAGTTGATTAGTTCAATAACTAACTGTAAAGAGAGAACAGAAACATGGGTAGGGGCTGTGGGGGTGGTGCTGCTTGATGGTTGGTAGTTGTCGATGGGCTGCTGGGTTGCTGCAAGGATCCACGCTTTTGCAATTAGAAACTTTTGTCGGCCATGCTGAAAGTTCTGCGCGCAAAGCACTTGGGTTCAGATTGTTGTCGGTCTTTCCATTGTCATCATCCGAAAGTTTGTCATTCCGTCTTTCGTTTTCCAATTGTCGGGGTCCTGCCAAAGGACGATTGTAGCCAAAATCATTTAATGCCCAAAACAACAACTTTAAGCTTCAAGCCCCTAAACGGAATCAAAGTGAGAACGTTCAGATACGACACACACACACACACATACACGCACAGCATTGTCCTTCTGTTGTTATCCTTTTTCTTGCAAGCAATTCGAATATTTAATTAAAACATTTACCAAATAAAAAGCTACTGTTAATTGCTGCATTCGAGCCAACAAAGGACAAATCCCGAAGAAGTTGCATGAAATGAGACACCAAATAGGAACATGAAAGGAAAAAGGAGAACGAAATTAAAATGTGTGCAACAAATTTTCAAATGCTTGCCACACACAAGAGGCACAGAAATTGACTCAAAAAAATAGAGATGGCTGAAAAGTTGAAGCGACACGAAGCTGACACAAGGACAGACTGTGAATGGAAGAGCCGAAGATGCATAGAAGGGTGGGGAGGGGGGTTAGAGAAGAGTGAATGCAAAGAGTGGAGCAGAGGGTGAAAGCAAAGGATGAAAGCAAGGGGTGAAAGCAGGGGGTGAAGGCAGAGGGTGAAAGGGAAACCACGATAAAACCCACTGCCAGTTTCAGACATTTTGCAAACAAAAAATGAAAACTTTTGTATATTTATTAGTTCAGGGTAAGTGTATGTGTGTGTGTGTGTGTCGGGTGTGTGTGTGTTGGGTGTGTGGAATGTATCTGTCAGTGGATGTTTGTATATACCGTTAAATGATTCCGAAAACTTGCATCTGTAACTAAAAAGCAAACGCGATTTTCGGACTATGCCCCCGAGCGGATTTGTTGCAAACGTCAGCAAAGTTTTTCTCGATTTTCCTTCTTTTTTTATTTTTTTATTTGATGTTGTTGTTGTTGTTGTTGTTGTTGGTGCCATAGCAATGCCCAGAGTGCAGCCTTGGCATAGAACACCAACAGCAAGGATAAAAACATCAGCAAGCCACTCGCATTCATAATTAAAAACGATTCGTGAAATGCAAGCAAAGTAGCAGCCAAATAAATGCCATAAGAAGTATATAAAATTTATTAAAAAAAAAATAAATAAATAAAAAAATAAAAAAAAATAAATATATAACTATATAAATATATATTTATATATATATATATATTGTATGTATAAGAAATAAATGGAAGAGAAATATAGAAATGATAACCCTGCGCTCAGCTGACAAACATTTAGTGCATTTATTAATAGCCGGACGGATGTGCAAGGCGTTGCATTTGCGGCTCAGAGTGAAGGGCGTGGAAGGGTGGAAGGGGGCGGGGGCATGCCACGGGGTCGCTGGCGATTACCTTGACTATGAAAATACTTCTCACACATGAGCTGCCTGGGCGCATCGGACAGCCAACCCAAACTGTCAGGTTAGCACCTAACACCTAACACCCTCCCACGCCCATTCGCCGCCCATCCCACATTCCATAGTCATGCCCCACGGCTGCATTAACATTTTAGCCTCCGTCTATAGAAGCGCTAGTAAACCCAAAAGACACATGCGACGGCGACGGCGACGGCAACGGCAGTCGTGTCAGCATCAGCAGCAAATGTATGAAAACATAGGCGAGGGGTGCCACAAGAGTTTAGGGTAAAACTTTGGAATTGCATTAAAAATATAAAAAAATATTTATAAAAAAAAAATTAAATTTATTTTTTTTAAATTTCTCAATTAAAATTCAAATTTTGGACAATCAAAAGATTAATAAATTTTTATAAATAAATAAAATTCATATAGAAATAAATATTTAACAACAGTTCAAAGCCTTCACTTATTAAATAAAAGAGCGAAATTTGTAATTATTAAAAACAACATAAAATAGAAAATATTTAAAAAAACGAAGTTTCTCTTCAAAAGAAATGGAGCAGCCCTCGCAGTCAACTGGGAGCGTTTACACAGTCTGTGTGTATCTTTCTCGAGCAGTAACCACACACATTTCTAAATGTGTATGCCAAAACATGCATATACAGAGACACACACACACATACACACATACCATACACACACATACCAAAGCACACACAGAAATGACAAGGTGTTCGCTTAGTGTTTGTTTGAATTGCTGCCTGGGTGCTTGCTCATTGTGCACCTTGACACAGACAAAGGTCAACTAATGTGTTGCATTTTCATGCACACAAAAGGGCAAGTGGCGCCGACCCCCACCCACAACCCACCACCCACCACCCACCACTTACACAGACACACCAAAGGCACTCTGTTTGTATTAAATGATTATACGTAAACCTGGGTACACACATCCTTTATTTCACAAGGAATATCATTATGCAAACGACACAATCCTGGACGACTTCAACTGCGAAACGGCGGTGTTCGCAGATTTGGGCGAAACTGATTGGGTGGCTCGTAGGGTAGACGCGTGTCCATATCCACACGATTCCTAACGGGTTGCCCGGCTATGGACGGCGGCAGCTGCAGCAGGCACAGCAGCAGCAACAACGGCAACAACGGCAACAACAGCAACGACAGCAATCGATGTACTTTTAGCAACATCTCAAAGCGAACTGCGTGGATAATGCAATGAATTATAGAAGTCATTGGAACAACAGAGATAAGGATGCTTTTGGGGTCAAGCGGGGACAGGGATAGAGATAGCATAAGGAAGTGAGAGAGAGAGAGAGAGAGAGATGGCATGTTTGGGGTTTTCCGTGGGTACAGCGATTAGGGCTGTGCTTTTACACTGTGCCACAAAATTGAGCTTGCCCCATAAACGAATCATCGACAGTTTAATATTTAGTTGTTCATTTTTGAGGATTTGAGAGAAATGAAATAATAATTTCTTTATTTTCTTCGCTTCCGTTTCCCGAGTTTCCCGCTTTTCCGCTTTTCCGCTTCTCCGTTTTTTCCCCTTTCTCTTTCTCTGTCTAATACTTATTTTGTGTCCTTCTCTTGCTTTTTGATATTACAGTTTACGTGTTAAGTGCTTGGCAAGCACGATTAAGGCGCTTTATCACCCGCAACAACGGCAGCAACACGAACGACAGGCACGCCAGCAACAACAGCAATTGAAACAAAATCAACAGCAACAGCTGCGACGCCAACAACAGCAGCAGCAGCAGCAGCAGCAGAAGAAGAAGCAGCAGCAGCAACAAAGACGTTCAGGGCAAGTCTTGTCACACTCAGAGCATCAGTAGCAGCAACAACATAAACACCACCGCCGCCGCCACCACCAGCAACATCAACAAAATCATCAGCAACAGCAACAACAACAACGACAACAGTAACAACAACAACAACAGTAACAACTTTTCTAAGTACTCGCACCAGCATTCACACGCCCACTGGGGGCCAGAGTGGGCGTTAAACAAGAATATAACGAAAAATAGAAGCTCGCACACATTATGCTTGGCGCAATGACAACGCCAGCAACATTGCTGGAGTTTGGGGCAATTGGTGATGTTCCAAGCATTTTAGAAATAGAACTGCCAGCGATATTGTTCAACGAGAGCCTCTTCATTGAGTTGAATGGCAGCCTGACACAGCTAGATGCTGGCAGTGTCAACCAAAGTGGCTGGGACATCAACGGCAACAGCGGCACCAACATACACATTACCAACGGCACCAACACAGCCAACAGTGGCAACAACAGCGGCGGCAACAGCAGCAGCGCCAGCGTTGCAAGCGGCAACATCACTCAACTGGAGGAGGAGCAACGCATTGCCAATGAACGGGCTGCAGCCGAGTTCTGGCTGCTGGTCAAGATGATTGCCATGGCCGTAGTCCTGGGCCTAATGATACTGGTCACTATAGTAGGCAAGTATAGGGGTGGTATAGGGGTGGTATAGGGGTGGTATAGGGGTGGTATAGGGGTGGTATAGGGGTGGTATAGGGGTGGATGGGTGGATGGGAGGAAACTGTATCAAAAACACATTAAACTTGGCATTGGCTTTCGTTTAAAGCAGCAGCTGTCAATTCAGCTGGGAGGGGGGGTTAAGTGATGGCTGGGAAGGGGGAAGATGAGGAGTCGCCTTGACGCCAGATTTGGACGTTAAATTATTCTCAAATTTATGCCGCCGGGGAATTTGGTGCAAAAGTTTCTATATCGCCACCAAAGTGAACTGTAAATGAAGTGAAATTTATGATGCAGAAGATTTTTATTGCGCCCCTTAAAAATTTTTATTGATTTTCGGCTTACAAAGATGATTTGCTGCCTGCCACACGCCACACGCCACACGCCGCATGCCGTCAGCGGCCAAGCTCAGGAGTTGGGGCTTAAGACGAGAGGCGTGTGGCAACTTTTGCTTGGAGCGCGTTAAAAAGCTTTGCGCTAAACGCCGCACTTGGCCCAAAGAACGGAGGCTGTGCGGCGGCAATAGAGACAGAAGCTCAAGGATTCGCCTGGGAGCCAATGCCAACAGTCAGCGACAACGACGTCAAACAAAGTTTCAAATCGAGTGTGTATGCATGCCTATGTATGTGTGCACGTATGTGTGTGTGTGTGTGTGTCTTATTATATTTTTTGTCTTCTTTTCCGTTGTATTTTCTGGCATCGGCACGTGAAAAGCTATTAAAAGCGCGCTAAAGCGTCAAATGGAAATTACACAAACACATTTAAGCATACACACACACACACGCACACATAGTCACACACACACACACATACAGACAGACACACGCAGGCTTAAAGATGAACACGTGCCAAAACACACTCATCCACGTACCCATTAATACAGATGCAAAAGACAGGTGAGGCAGTATGTCACCCACCCACACACCCACACACACACACACACATACACACACTGCATATGCACCATACCCTGGCTAAGAGCAGTTGCATATGCAAATGCATTCCTGACACAGGCCAAGAGACGACAAAACGTTTTGATAACTTGCAGACAGGCGCAGGCACAGGCTCTGATCCTAGACAGACAATTGCCAGAAACGATGGGCAAGGGCAAAGGATGCAGCAGATGTGGATGTAAAGGGGCAACACTTTTGGGTGCCACTGTGGCAATTACAGTTTGCCAACTTGCATGCGCTTAATCAAAGCATCCAATGCCAAACAAGCAGTCAGCCAGCCAGCCAGCCAGCCATCCAGCCATCCAGCCCTCCAATGGGCCAGGCAGCTTGCTGGGTCTCATTTACATGACACAGAGATTGATAGGAACCGAGGGAGTAATAGAGCGAGAAAGAGAAAGAGAGATACAGAGAGAGAAAGAGAGTGAGAGAAAGTAAGAGAGAGAGAGAGAGAGAGAGAGTGTAAGAGGGATTAGAAGGAGACGCAGCGATGGAAGGCAAGGCACGGCACACTCCGGCATCTCCTTGTGGCACAGAATGCACGATTGCCTGCAATTAGGGAAGGATATGGACAGGCCTTTGGTACTGAGGACTTGCCGCTGATTGATTTTAGCATAGTTAAGCATTTGACCCGATTGCAAGGACATCCTGATGGCATTTTAATAAACTTCAGCCAGCAACTGCAATTAAACATGCAAGTTAATTAATCAAACATCAATTAAATGCATGCCAATGACTTAATGACTAAATTGACTTAAGCTTCGGACTTGGCAAACAAAAGTTTGCCAGTCTCCGAGACTAGCAGTCAGTCTTCATGTCCTGGCAGCAGGACATTTACAAGTGGGATTTGTTATGAGCTCTTTCAATTATTTAACTGAATTAATTCAACGAATGCAAAACTTAAAGGCCGAACTATGGGGATAACAAACAACTAATAACAATTATTAAATGCATTATCCTTTTCTATCCTTATCGCCCTCTCTGCACTGCAGGCAACGTGTTTGTAATTGCCGCGATCATCCTGGAACGTAACTTGCAAAATGTTGCTAATTATTTGGTCGCATCTCTGGCAGTCGCTGATTTATTTGTTGCATGTCTCGTCATGCCGCTTGGCGCCGTCTACGAGGTAAGTTGTTATTGTTGTTGTTTGTATCCTTTTTGTTGTTGTCGTCCCTTGGTCCCATGGTGTTTGTTGCTGCTGTGCATTGTTGGCATCAACGTTGTTGCATAAACTTCATTATCCTAATGGAAACTTGGAAGGAAAAGCGTGTAAATGAAATTAAGTGCAAGCAGTTCCTAGCGTCCACTGAGAACGGGTGGATATGTGTGTGTGTGTTTGTGTGTGTGCGTGTCTGTGTGCATGTCTGTGTGCATGCGTAATGAGCCATTGCGCGCTGTTAATTGTTTAAATTGCGTCATCTTGCAAGCAGTCAGGCAATGACATAATTTAATTCTATTCATCCAACATTGGAACACTTGAATCCATGTCCTTGCCGCACAATCCACAGATAAGCAATGGCTGGATCCTGGGCCCGGAGCTATGCGACATTTGGACATCCTGCGATGTGCTTTGTTGCACAGCATCAATACTGCATCTTGTGGCCATAGCAGCAGACAGGTGAGTAAATAAGCCACCATCCAACCATCTATCCTTAGCTCCATATCAACCTACTCATATTACGTATACGCCATGATGTACGCCCGCAGATACTGGACAGTCACAAACATTGACTATAACAACCTACGAACTCCTCGCCGGGTGTTCCTTATGATATTCTGTGTATGGTTTGCGGCTTTGATAGTCTCCTTGGCACCGCAATTCGGCTGGAAGGATCCGGACTATATGAAGCGCATCGAGGAGCAACACTGCACGGTATCACAGGATGTGGCATACCAGGTTAGGCCTCAAACTGGGTTGTTTATCCCTCTTTACACAACATGTAATTTATGATGATCCTCCCGTTTTTTGTTGTACCTATGTCGTAGATATTTGCCACGTGTAGCACCTTCTATGTGCCGCTTCTGGTCATATTGTTTCTCTACTGGAAAATCTACCTAATTGCCAGGAAACGCATACAGCGGCGCACACAAAAGTCCTTCAACGTCACGTTAACTGAAACCGATGTAAGTAATCAATTGTCTGACCCAACAGAAGCTGCGCATCCATCTAATGGCTGTGTACAGAGAGCACCCTCAT
Organism: Zaprionus lineosus; assembly: GCA_035044505.1. Classification (NCBI taxonomy): domain Eukaryota; kingdom Metazoa; phylum Arthropoda; class Insecta; order Diptera; family Drosophilidae; genus Zaprionus; species Zaprionus lineosus. The sequence continues at coordinate 462,447 of JAWNNX010000677.1, forward strand.
CATCCTTGGAATGGATGTGATAAATTCATAGAAGCCACTAGACAAAGGCAACGAAATATTACGCATACGCACCGTACGAGTACCGAGCTGCGAGTTGTGAGTTTGCGAGCTGCGAGCTGCGAGCTGCGAGTGAGTGGCTAATGGCATTTGGGCTGATAACTCATTTGGCCTGCGTCTCGGTGTCATAATGAGCGCGCCATTAACTGAAACAATAATGCGAATCCTTTGTTGCCTATTAGTAGGCCCAAGAGGGTACTTGAGGCTACCGAAAAAGGCGCAACAGCGATTTATGCCGCACACACACACAATCAAACACTTATAGCGGTAATACCCACAGACAGACCACATACACGCAAACGCACCCACACCCACACACACACACACACTCAGCCACTTTGAATAGGCGCGTGGGCGCGCCAAATGTGCGATTCGGTAAAATAAAGCGCCAAATTTTAGTTGAATAGTGCAGATAGAAAGCTAAAAGCAAAATTTCACTCTGGGGAGCAACGAGGGCTGCTCTGAAAGTTTTGCATAAATTAATTGAGACCTCTTACACGAATTCTAAGGTCTTTGCTTTTCTTCTTCTTCTCAAATATTTGCAGTGCGACTCAACGGCACGTGATCTGCAAAGGGAGCGCAAAGGCAAGCGACGTGCGGGCAGGCGGGACCAGGGGGAGTTGGGGGAGCTGGAGAGTGAGACAGAGCAATTGCAGCGGCGCACACGTAAGCGCATAAAGATTTGCTTTGGACGGAGCTCAAACGCGGCCGGAATTAGTGCCAGGTCAGAGGGCGCGGTGGCGCGTTCAGTGGCCGCCATTGCCGTTGACTTTGCCAGCCTGGCCATAACGCGAGAAGAGACAGAGTTCAGTACCAGCAACTACGATAACAAAAGCCATGCGGGCACCGAGTTGACCACCGTCTCCAGCGATGCGGATGATGTAAGTGCTTGTAACATTCACCTCACCTGCTTCCACAAAATGGAAGCTAATTGTTTGTGCTGTGCGGCTCCTTTGTCTACATTTTTATTTTTTATCCTCTTTCTCTTTGCCCATCTCAAATCTCTCTTTGCCCATCGCTACCCTCTACCCTCTACCCTCTACCCTCTACCTTCTACCCTCAACTCTCTATTGCGCTTTCGACGTGCCTCCTTTTGTTTTGTAGTACCGCACAAGCAATGCTAACGAAATCATAACGCTCTCACAGCAGGTGGCCGGCGTGGCACAGCAGCATCTAATAGCCTCACATTTGAATGCCATAACGCCGCTGGCACAATCCATCGCCATGGGTGGTGTCCCAAGCACAAGCCAGAGCGGAGCAGAGGCCGGCAGTCCCAGCGGCATGGGGCGTGGTGTCCTGGCCAGCATTGCCAATCCGCATCAAAAGCTGGCCAAACGTCGCCAACTGCTGGAGGCCAAACGGGAACGCAAAGCTGCCCAAACGTTGGCCATCATAACGGGCGCCTTTGTCATCTGTTGGCTGCCCTTCTTTGTAATGGCTCTCACCATGAGTCTCTGCAAGAACTGTGAGATTCATCCGGCGGTTGCATCGCTCTTCCTCTGGCTTGGATACTTCAACTCAACACTGAATCCGGTGCGTAGACATATGAATGAATAAATGAATAAATGAATAAGCGACTTGTGAACGCTTTCCCGTGCCACTAAGCCACTGGAAAGGAAAGGCTCGATGATTGATTACCAATTGATTGCAATTGATTGAAGCATCAGTCTAGTCAATCTTTTGATATTTTGACAGCTTTTACTAACACTTGATTTCAATATTTATTATAATCTCCCCTCTCTCTCTCCCGCTATCTTCTTCTTTCCAACAGGTCATCTATACAATTTTCAATCCGGAATTCCGACGCGCCTTCAAGCGGATTCTCTTTGGCCGCAAACATGCGGCACGTGCAAGAAGCGCGAAAATTTGATTTCAACTGAAAACCGATGAGGACCAGTATCTGTAAGCCCAACTAAGAAGGTGAAAGTAAAAGTTACTAACTAAATGGCCCAAGCATATACCTGACTTCAACTTCAAAACAACTCAAAACTGAGAAAAAAACTGAAAACACCAAACCTACCAAAGGTATGTAAATAGTCGAAAGGATCAATGGAGTTAGAAAAGACAAAGGAATTGACATTGGCATTGCACTAGATTAAATCAGAATTTAATTAGTTAGATCTTAGTATTAGAGTTTAGGTGCGTTCAACGATGTTTTAGCAGTGACAATCCTAAATACATCTACGTTTAAGTATATCCTAGCCTTCCTTTATATAATGTGTAACACAAACGTGCCCCAAAACTGAAGCCCAAAGCCCAAAGCCCGACGCCCGAAGCCGAACAGCAATTTTTATATGCTCTTTAGTGTTTTAGTAGTAATAATTAAAACTAATCGCACACACACACACACACACATGAAATGGGATAAATGTATTGTAATTGTATTGTAGTTTTTAATTGTGTAATTTTTAAAATTTCTAATGTCTTCCCCGTGTCTTAAAGAAGTTAGAAAGAGTTTACGAAAGGTCTAGACGTATCTGAGATTTAACATAGATCAAACCGCTCATATCTTCCGTTATAAAGACAAAAAAACAATTAAAAAAATTTAAAAAAAAATCAAAAAAAAATCTAAAAATAATCAAAGGCTGGGTCCAAGCTAAAAACGCTTTTAGATACTCAATAATTCAATTTATTTCCGTTCAATTAAAATCCACTTAAATGTCATTAAAATTAAAAAATTATAAACAATTAAATGTCATAAGTCAATCGCAACTTGCAACGTGCAACATGCCGCATGCCACTTGCAACATGCCACTTGCAACTTGTAATAGTTGTAGAAGTTACAGAAATAAAATATCATAAATTATAAAAAACTTTCTGAGCCCAGAAAATCCATTCTGATGATGGCCAATTAGAAAACTTGTGTAACAAGTGCAATAAAATTTCTAAATAAAATTTTTTTTTATTTTTTTTTTAATTTTTATAATTTTTTTTTTTTATTTGTTTAATGGAAATCAGTTTGAAATTCATTTGACGCAAGAGTCGAAACTTTTGTTCACTGTTCCCGAAGACACTTCTGGATAATTCAAAAGTGAAGAAGCCCCAAACACTTTTCGATTATCCACGTATTTAATAAGTACATGGATTCTAATGGCTTAGTTATTAACTAAGGGAATTAGTTGGAAGCTGCGACTGCGATTAAAGTTGCGCTTAAAGCTAAACACGAATACGCTTCGATGTGCATATGTATATGTACGTCAAAAATATATACACATACACATGCATGCACACACAGATATATGTGTATGCGTGTGTATGTGTATATGAGATACTCATTTACTAGTTAGTAAGAGGTTGTTAGTATGTATTAACTAAGAACTAAGCATTGTATGTATGTAAATTGTAATTTTTTGTGTGTCCTTGCAAACTCTCGATGTGTACTTGATGTCAAAGTTATTAAAATTGTGTTTTATCAAAAAGAGTTGTGTTTTTACTTGTATTTAACCAAACACACACACACACACATACAGTATTCGAGACATGCCATGAGCTACTCTTGGGCAGTTTGAATGTTTGCTCTCAACTCAACTTGAAATTGACAAACTTTTCATGCCACACCGCCGACCGCACGAACGCAAGCAAATGCCAAAGGATTGAAATGCCAAAGTTCAAGTGCACATCGTGTCGAGCATCGGATCTCGGATCTCGGATTCAGTGGAGGCTCGCGAACGGTGTGTGTCAGAGGGCAAGTGGTGCGTCGCGCCGTCGTCGTCGTTTCGCTGCGTGTGGCATGGAGATGGATTACGCATTGGCATTATCAACACTGGAACAGGCAAAAGCCGACAAATGGCCCAGAAATGGCAAAGCATCGGCACCGACTGCCACCCAACAGCAGACGCCACACCAGTAAAAACAGCAAACAATCAACAGCGGCAACAACAAAAACAACAACAACAACAACAACAACAACAGCAGCAACAACAACAACAGCAACAACAATGTAAATCGATACATCATGCAATACTCGGATTACTGTCCTGCTGGTCGAGTTCGAGTACTACTGCACGCACACACACACACACACACATACAGACAAAAACTCACATACACACACTTAGAAGGACTCATACACACACACACACCTACAAGGACTATCACACATATACACCCACAAGGACTCACACACACACACACTTACAAGGACTCACACACACACACACTCAAAAGGACTCACACACACACTCACAAGGACTCACACACCTTTGCACCTTTGCTTGCCATTGTTTGCTGATTTTTCTAACAATTTTGCTGCAGCCGCCGCTTTGTTGCAGTCGTGGTCGTAGCTGCAGTTGCAGTTGCAGCTGCTGCAGCGAGGATCTAAGCCTTATCAGACGTCGGCAGGAGCCATTAAAACATAGAGTGACAGGCCATAGGACCAAAACAGAAATTTTGGCGGCATGTTTGAATATTTGCCAGCACGTTTAATTTCCTGCTTCAAGGCGCAAGGACATGCCCCTGGGCACTGCCAATGGTCTAGACATACAATAGGCAGCTAATAAATATAAATTTTTGTAGACAAATAAATACCCTTGAGATTAGGAACTTATTTTGCAGATAAATAAAGCAGGACCAAGCATTTTATAAAAAAGGAAATTTTAGTTTCAGGATAAAGGGCATAAAGCTGAGAGGTCCTTTAAAAATATTTGAGCTGAGGGAACCTCAGGGAACTTCAAGCAATTAATGCTGCATAATTTGACCGACGATATACCCGTTTTGAAAATAATATTCAATGGATATTTGATTGAAGGACCAAAAAAAATAAAGCCGCTGTGAATATTCTATCAATAATGTAACGTGTATTCCACACGTTCGCCTCGACAAATCCAATAATGCGCGTTATAAGCCCCAACCGCAGGGCAAAAGTCCGTTAGACCAGAATGCCTTAAATATGCAACATCATGTGTGTGTGTGTGTGTGTGTGTGTGTGTGTGGAGTGATATGAATGATGTGTAAATATGAGAGCCTTTATTAGCTTCAATATTAATTTCTTCCCTCACCGCACACAGGTACAATAATAGCCACAGGATAATCTCAATCAAATTGAATTTTATAAAAAAAAAATAAATAAATAAAAAAAAAAAAAAAAAATAAAATGAATAAAGAAAATTTCTAAGCCGAAATTTCATAAATCGAATAAACATCCTTGCGCTGCTGCCAAGTGGCACTCACAAAAATATCAAGTGAATGGATAGCCAAGGGCTCGGGTCGTTGGTTTGGGGCAGTTAATATGCCACATGAGTGCGAGACACAATGTTTGCTTGGGCATCATTTTAAGGACTCCTTGAATCGAATATAAAACTTTGCCAGCAATTCGAAAAGGTATTGAAAGTATTAAACTGAGACGAGTGATTATAAACACGAGCTAAAAACTTTTGGCAGCCAAACTTGAAGTATCTTTGTATCCATCCGAAACTTTTAGCAGCTCTACTTAAAATGTATGTATGTATGTGTGTGTGTGTGTGTGTTCGTTTCTTAGTATTCGTGTGCAAATAATCACTCGATATCTGCCACACTGTGTGCACTATGTAAGTCTGTCTATGTGTCTGTTGAATGTTCACAATTGTGTGTTTATCTTATATTTGGCTGTCTCTGTATGTGTGTGTGTGTGTGTGTGTGTGGGTGAATGTCCATTTATGTGTGCTTAACAAAGTTGTAATTGAATTGCAAGGAACGTGTGCAAATTGCTTGAGATGATTAAGAGCTCACGGCTCAGTATTAGTTCAAAGACTTAAGGGACTTAAAGCGAGCAATTAAAACAATCAAACGGGAAATGATTTAATTTATCTGATTTTCAACAAAATTTCGGAAAACTAATTAAGATAGTCTTTAATTCGAAGATGTTTTCAGCTGCCAGGCTGGAACTTGTGTGCTTGTATGATTTCGTTTAAGAGAAATTTAATAGCTTTGATTAAGGATAAAAGTCAGCTTAAAGGATGAGCCAAACTACAACAAACTTACCTCAGAAACCCAAAAAAAAAAAAAACACATGTCCCGTTATGTAATAAAATAAGACATCACATTGTCATACACTGTAAAGGTTTGCGAGAAAAGCTGCAGCTGCAGCTGCGCTTAAAAGTATGCAATAGTTTTCGGTGTTAACTGCAGTCAGAGGTCGATGCAGCAGCATCCGCAATATGCGACCCGACGGAGTCACAAAAACGAGCAGCACGGACAACAAGTTGCACAAAACCAGCGCCCGCTGGAGTCGTGTTTATTAAAGCGTTGCAGGTAAGCAGCTCGTAAAACATTGATAGCATAAAAAAAATGAACATACGTCTCAGTACGCTCATACGTAAGGATGCTTATATACGAATACACATACACACATACACATACATATATTTATATATATATGTATATATATGTATACATATATTTATAAAAATTTATGACTTGCGTACGCGGCAACAAACTCATTTTCAAGTTGTTGACATCGCGCAGGTAGCACCAAAACACTTGTCACTTGGCTGGGGCATGCCACATGCCACCACATTGAATGACAAGGTAGAGGCGGAGGAGCTGTGACTCAAAAAGCACCGCCGAGACGGCGAACTATGACTACAACTTTGTGAAGTCTTTGGGAATTGCGGTCAAGTGCACTTTTCAGTACCTTTGAAAGCGGCGCCACTGCATTGTGGTATCCAGCCACACGGCAAGGGAGCACAGCTACAGCTACAGCTACAGGAAGGTAGCTAGCTGCCACACAAGTTTCATGTTGCAAAATAAAAGGTAAAAAAAAAATTAGCAATAAAAAATAAAGGATACCCTTCAAATTGCAGCTACAAAATGTTCGTTAATTAAGAGCTCAGAAATTACATGATGACGAGATAAAAAAAATGAGTTCTCTAGAGATAAGGAGATTCGCTAGGTTGACAGGATAAAACATTTGGGATGAGGACATGAAATAGATACTTGAAGCACTCACCTGATGACAATCCTTATGACGTCGGTTCTTATCAAGTAACTTTGGAAAAATGTGTAAATGTTGTATTTTCGTATCGATGTCCTAGCCTCGATGTGCCTTGTAGGATATTAAGAACTTGAGAAAAATGCCAAAAAGGACACGTCCGTAATGAACACCAACACGTACGCAGCAGCGACAACGTTCGGGGCTTTAAGTTTCAGTTGGCCAACTTGCACATCCTCACAGCCACACACATACACACACACACACCCCTTACACCTCCCACTTTTTTAACGTCTTTTTCTGGCTCTGTCTCTCCTTAGGCTAAGCAGCAGGAACATTGCATAAACGACTAAAACTTGCAGCAAACTTTGCCAGACTCTGTACCCATTGCCCCATTTCAAGGAAAGGGTATATTGTACCAGGCTTTAAAGGAGCTTGAAAAAATCTCTTCTTTAATCCTTTTCTGTATTATAGGATGCTCGTAAAGTGCATCCTGGTCGTAGAAAGAAGGGTATCTGCTTGAGGCGCATTTCTTTACAGTCCTGCTTTATTTAGCTATCCTTGCATTCCCTTGGTTGCCTGCTGCTGTTGTTGCTGCCTCGCCAGCCACTCGGCCCACCGAGGGCGTCCAGGCGCAATGGTGCTGCCCATGGAGGAAGTGCAGCCGGCGTAACGCTGTCGTTCGACGCACAGCGGAAGTTGCTGTCGACTGTTGCATTTTTGGGGCTAGGCACTTGCCATGTAGTTGACGTTACTTCCACTCGTGTTGGTCGTCTTGTTGTTGTTGTTGTTGTTGTTGTTGCTGGTGTGCAACTGCTACAAGCTCAGTTTGCCTAATTTTAATGCACCATGCGTGCGTGTGTACATATACATATATAGATAGATATACACATAAACGTCTTAGAAAGTGTGTGTGTACGTGCGTGTGAGTGTGTGTGTGTGTGTGTGTGGCATCAGTTATTGCGCTTGTTGGTTTTACATATTTACTTGGCAAACACTTGCGTAAAACGCGACTTGGCTCCTCCTATCGCACGCAGGCAGCTTGGACGCCCCTCGCCCGTCGCGCTAACAAGTTTTGCGTACTTGCCCCAAAAAGTTTTCGCCCGACTGCGGCCTTGACTAAGTTCAGCCACTGACATTGTGACTTCCGTACCCAGCCCCGGCCCAGAGCTCGATGGGCGTTCCTCCACAGCCTAAACCCACCGACGCACCCGTCAAGTTACGATAAATGAACACGAAATTGAAATTTAATGCAGCGCAGCCGAGCTTTGTACACGCCGGCGGGGGAATACGGGAAAGCGTTGGGGCCACGCGGTGAAAGGATCCGCAATACAATTTTACACAATGCACTTTCGGTGCCTCCGGCACCAAGCTGTCGACAATGCCCCACAAATTGAAGGGGTTTCACTTGAAATATTCACACACTTTAAGAAAGCCAAGAAAATATGATTTTAATTAATTGCATTTTCGCGTCGAGCTTCACAATTTTTTCGTATTTACCGTTTTATTATGAGCCAAGTATGACCAATTGTCGCGATCAGCGAAATGCATTGGGCAATATACTAGAAAATATACCGTGTGCCGATCAGCTGCAAATTTTACGCATACGGCCAAACGAATTTAATTACTTTAAGCGCAAATTAACAAAAATCTCATAAATATCATAGCCAGATAAATATCGCCACGCCCCTAATTACACACCTCGTTGGTGCTAAGCGTATTTTATTTCCTAATTGCGTTTACATTCATTTCTCCTGTCGTTTCGAGTTGTCGCTGATTTTAGATATCGCATTCGCTTGCATGTTTCGCCGTCATTTAAAATTCTTTCAATTTCCAAGCCTATTTCGCACCTCACCCCACCTCCCGCACACAACCACATACATGTGTATATGTATGTATGTATTTTTGTGCTTGTATTGCATTGCCTTTCACTCAGTCTGTTTGACTGTTGCGTGTTTCTTACACGTTTTACTTACATTTTGTTACTCGTCGTATACACGCACAGTCTCTGTGTCTGTTTGCCTGCTTGTGTGTGTAAATATATGTATGCACACGCATACATATACATACAGCACTTCACTTGTCGGCTTAACATTTTTTTACTAAGCGCTTTAACAATTTTCTTTATTATGAACTCCTTTCCTATTAACTTGGCAAATTAATTTATCTTTTTTGCTGCGACTGCCGCTGGCCTCAGCTGTGGAAGCATTAAAAATGCCTCCACTAATTTGCTCTCAAACGGAATGAAATAAAATTCCAGCTGTCAGTTGGAGGAGAAGAAAAAAAAACAAAAATACAATTAGATCCTTGCTTTTAAAATGCAAGGCAGACACACACAATGCACACTAATAAACCCACACACACTCTTTTACAGACCACACACACACACGCGCACGCACAACCAAACACACAGAACATTGGACAGCATAACCTTTCTTAATGAACCGCAAATGTTTCATCGCCGTCCCTTGCACCCTGTGCTCTGGTTGCCACTGTACACCCTGTGCTCCTGCCAGTTATACTGTCATTGCTTCCGGCGCCTCTGCTCGAGTCGTGGGAGCTTAATTAGCGGCTATCATATTGCTACGCGACTACGTAGAAAACCCACTACCTGTTGAGGCAGGCGACTGCACCACCAAACTGGATGGTAGTCGTTGGATGGTGGATGGTGGATGGTGGACAGTCGACGGTGTATGGCCCGGGGGTAACTGTCCAAGGCTGCACTCGTTTATTGGAATTTATTAAGCGTCGCGTTGTCCATTTTCACTTCCAGCCCATGGCTTTTGCCAGCGACATGCAATCAAAATGAGCGCACGCCAAACTGCGCTGCCATTTCCGGACCCATTCGTTCACACTCCCTCTCACCGCTCCCTGGTCTTTCCAAACATGTGATGGATGGTTGGGAGGGCGGGACGGGGAACTGGCCGTAACGTTGCGTGCCGTTTGGCCAAAAGCTGTCATTTTATTGTTAGCCAAATACAAATCTGAGTGTGCTAATTACAGTCAACAGCAGCAGGAGCAGTGGCGCGTGGCACATGGCATGCACGTCATCGTTGACACCTCACACACACACACACACATTCAAGTGGCACACATATATAGCGTGTGGGCGTGTCAGTTCGCTGTGCCGCCCAATTCCCTTTGATTGCAGTGCAAAGTGTGAAATTAAAATTCAGCGCATGGTAAACGCTTTGACACCAACGGTGGCGCCACCGCCAGTTGCTGCCTCCCACCTGCCCCCACTTACAATCACCATCAGCTAGTCTAGCTCTATCTTGGGTAGTATATATATCCTTTTGTGGCAGCTGCTTGTGTTTGTCCATTTGGCCGCCTTTCAGACGCTTTTGTTAATTTTTGGCACGTCCAAAGTTGGCGGCACTTTTGTGCCTCTCGTTGCATTTATCTCTTCATTTGGACGTCCTTTGGCAACACGTTTTAGCATGTGCCAAACAGGACAGACAAAACAGGACATTCTGATAAACGAGAGTATATTGAGAGTGAGATTAGGATGTGATTTAATAGCCAAATGACAAACCGAGCAAGAATGGCCAAAAGGACGAGCAGGAGGCAAGAGATTGGAAACGAAAGATGAAGAGCTCGAGCTTTTTGATGCTGCATCTTGGCACGAATTCAAATACTCCGAAGGACATTAGTTGCTGAGCAGGCACTAATTTAAGGATATGTTTTCTCTTGTTTAAATCAGAAATTAAAATGCAAGGATTCTTTTTATTAATGACGAAGACTTTAAATTATTTTCAAACTTAAAATAATTTCTATAAAAAAAGGTAAAAAATTAAAGTTGAAAATTAAATAAAATAATTATTTAATTACCTACTTTAATTTAAAGATTTTCAGAATTAAAATTTAGTTTTAAGTTTATTAAAACATAAATTAATTTTTAATTAATAATTAAAACTCGAGGTTTTTCTTGATGAGGGCAAAAAATAAAAAAAAAATAGTTGCAAGTTTAAAGCGGTTTAAATTTTAAAATTAATCTTGAAAATTAATATAAATTAATTAAATTAAATTTTTAAAATTAAAGTAATTACTTATTTAATTAATTATATATTTAAATCTAAAAACTAAAAATAAAATTCGAAATTTATAAATGGATTCAATTTTGTTTCCGCCAAATTATCCCTCATTTGGGCAGTCACTTTTTAGCCTTAATTTATAGTTATTTTTCCGTTATCCTGTGAACCCCCGAATGGTCTATTTAACCGACCGAAATAAAGGGTTTTTTACCTTTGGAAACCTTCATTAAATTTATTCCAAAATAAGTTTAAGTTGAATGGAAGTTTTAGCAACCCAAAAGGACCCCGCGAATTGCTGCGGTTGTCATTAAGTTAATGACAGAAGGCAGAACAATTTTTACAAGCCACTTACAGGACTTTCAGCACAGCAATTACACATGCAAAGCAACATGAGTGCACACACACACACACACACACATGTACACACATGCACACCCACACACACACACACCTATTCATCCCATTGTACAGCTACAAAATGGTTTTGCGTGTTTGAAACTGTCGAAATGAAGGGACCGTTGAGCTCACAGAGAGCCTGGTCCTTAAACCATGGAGTGGTCCTGCCATAGCGTAGCTTCTGGCCAGGCTCAATATATCAAATGTCAGTTGAGCTTTGGCAGCATTTGAAATGTCCACGTGGCCATTCATGTCCAGACATTGCTCACAGATGCATGCGGCCCGCCAGGACACATAAATTTTATCTGCAAGCGGCCCAAGCCGAAGCTCCAGGCCGGAGCCCCAAGTCCAAAGGAGTTGGGGGCCAGGGTCAGGCGTGTGATTGTGATGAATGTGAGCGAGCACAAGGCCAGCACAAGGTAACCTGGTTAGAATGACGTGCGAAAGAGAGAGAGAGAAAGAGACAAAGACAAAGACAGGGAGAGTGTGTGTAGGTGTGTGTGTGAGGGGGGTGGGGGGATCAGGGCAGCAGCGCGTGGAAATGTGTATCATGTGTGTGGCAAGCAAATAGACGCAAAATCCCAAATTAATTTGCAGCGGCTAACCAATTGGCCAGGTCACTCCAGTCAAGCCTCTTACGTAGGTGTGGGTGTGTGTTTGAGTGTGTGTGTGTGTGTGTGTGGGATAGGGCATGACCGAGAAACGGGAATCACGAGCCAAGGGAACCCCAAGGCAAGTGTTGCCAAATGTTGGATTTTCTTGCACAATCACGAGGCTTAAATAATGGCGCTGCATATATCAGAGTGTGCGTGTGTGTGGGTGTGGGTATGGATGTGTGTGTATGTATATAAAATACGTTCATTATGCACGAGTACGGAAAATGCCGGGGAATAAAAAATACAGAAGTTGGTAACGAAATCATTTGATGTTTTTATGCCAAAGCATTTAATATCAATTTTCAGCTTAAACATGCAACAGTCGCTGTTGCTGCCACCTGTGTTGTTGCTGCCCCACCGTGGCAGCAGTTTCCATTACCTTTATCAAAATGTTGTAGTTGTTGTTGTTGCCGCTGCTGTTGCTGCCGCGAAACATGAACCGGAAAGGCCTGCGCGCATTGGGGCGTTGCTTGCCTGTGGTTGCCTGAGTGGGTGGCATGTGGGTGGTCACTGGTAGGTTGATTAGATGGTTGGGCGGTTCAGTGGTTGAGTGGATGAGTGGATGGTGCTCATGTGGCATATTTTGGGAACGGGTATCGCCTGTGAAAAGCATAAACGGGCCGCAGGACTCAATCGACCGACTGACCAGCCGAGCCTCAAGTTTTGGCGTGTTTCGGCTAATCGCTGGCTTTATAGCTACGTGTACAGTTACATTTAGAGTTAATGTGACCGCTTTATACACACACACATATAAATATATATATATATATATATATATATTATATATATACACACATGTCCTTCCATATATCTCAACTGTATAAGTTATGGTGTCGGTCTCCTGACTCCGTGCTAAATATTCACATTTCGTGTGGCTAATCGCACTTCTCGTCGAAGAAAACAATGTCTGCTCCAATTGTTGCGGGCCATTTGCATTTTTTGGCATTGGTGCCACGCCCATCGTGCACCTCATGCAACACCCTGTGAACGATAATAGCTTACTTTGCATACAAATTGCAACAGTTACCGTGGCTTTTGGTAAATCATAGATACCATCAGCAATCCACCGTCTTGCCTGCCCATCTGCCCCGCCGCCATCCCCCCCTCCCTCCCCCATCCTCGTGCCATCCTTTGCATTGTCTGTGCCTCGGCGGGTATCAAAGTTGGTAATAAATTTGTAATAGATGCCACCTTCGGCGACAACTATGAGCGTTCGTCCGTCCCTTCAATAGACTTGCACGTGTCCTGAAAGCATTGGCAAAAAGTTTTGCTACTTTAACGTAAACTCATTTTACAAGGCAATAAATAACGGCACCGCCTGCTCGAGCCCGTTCCGCCCCTCCCATCCAGGATCATGATTAACATGCGGCCGCTGCTCGAAAGGATTGTCTACGGTTAAGGCGCTTTTAACTTCTGGAACATTAAAAAGGCGAATGGAAGTAAAGCGGACACCGAGTAGAGGAATGGGCCTTAAGCTTCCGGCTCCATCTGCTGGCCTAAGATATACAGTGTATATACACACATATATACATATATTTATGTTTATGTATATGTGTATGTCCTGTATAAATTCGTATTTATGCGAGCCTTCACATTGATTTTATTAAGGCGCCTTTTTGGACAGAAATCGCGGCGCGCTGTCGGTGGGCGACCACAAGGCGAATTTCAATTTAACACGCAGACAGGAGCTGGACAAGGCATGGCCCAAGGATCAGGATGGGCTATGATAAATTGTGAACAGAACAGGACGCCGATACAAAGAGTTATGAACACAACTTGACCTCAATAGGCTTTTAAATATAAATCAAATGCTCCAAATAAACTCAATGGTCGACCGAAGGGAGGAAGACAGAGGGACAGAGGGACAGAGGGACAGAAGGTGATAGCAGCAAGAGGAGGAGGCAAGGGCAGGACTGTGGACAAAAGGACACCATGGGCATCTTGTGTAAACGACTACGACTCCTGGCCAAGGTCAATATGCTGAGATTTGTGTCTGTTCCTGTTGCTTCACTCACAACTCATGCCTCCCAATAGCTGCCCCTTCTTCCCTTCTGCCTTCTGCCTTCCTTTCATCCGTCCAGTTGCGCATCTGCTTCTTTTGTGCGTCTCCTTCTTCGTCTCCTTCTCCGTGTCCTTTGCCATCTGCCTGGAGAATAAACCGATTTGATGAATCGATAGCATACTGGGCGGCAAGTAATAATACAAATCCGATTCAGAATCTAAATCCAAATCCAAATCCAAGCACAAACACAAATCTAAATTTGAATTCGATTCCTTTTGTTTTTGTGCAAAGGGACGACCGAATGTTTGTGTGATAAATGAGTTTCACGTGGCGTATGATAAATGTTAATTCCCGAACAAAGCCAAGCTGCTGCCAGGAGGTGGCCCCGTCAAGGATCTTCAAGGATAGCCTTAAAGCCCATTCAAGGCTATGTAAAACGAACGACCATTGGCTTGCAGATTCACACACTGTCAAACTCTCACACATTCACACACACTTACACACACACACACTTAAGCCCTCCCATACTTACATACTATTGTACTCTCACACTCACCCACTCTCACATTATCCTGCACACACACACACACACACCCGTCAGAAACAATCAATGTAATTGCTTAATGCAGGCTAACCGAAATGGCCAAAACCATAGCCAGACTTATGTAATTGGAAGTCAGCTCTACGTGCGTCAACTGTGGCCCAACCTTCCATCTAGAGATGAGATCGTAAAAAGCAGCAGAGTGCCATAAATAATAACTCCTTCAGGGCAACGAGTGCCAAGACGCATTCCTGGCGAGTCTGACTGCATGACGAAATTGCGTGCATTATACTTTAGAAAGTGCTCATCCATAAGAACTCAAGTGGCATGTGCAACAACGAGAGGAGTTTGGAGGATGGAGGATGGCTTAACGGTGTATGAGAAAATGGAAAATGTTTACAACGAGTTGAGTGTAACAAGCAGCCAATTAAATTACGACCGTGATATGAAATGAAGGGAACAGCGTTATGGGAGTGGCTGACGGTGAGTGTGACGAATTGCAATTAACGAGCGAAACCCCAAAACTAATTAAAACGACTGCAAAATGAGTCAGCGCAAGAAATGTAACGAGTAAAATTGCCAAAAAAATCATGTGCCAAAAAGGAATTTTAGTTTAAATAACTATTTAAATTAAGAAGAGCAACGAAAGAGATTGTAAATGAGTAGCAAGTATCAAAAAAAAAAAAATAAATAACGAGTAAAATTAAATTCGTTCTCAAACCAAAAAAAATAAGTCGAACCGAAATGCAGTGAAATAGAAAATAGCGAGTAGAAAAAAAAAGTTCAAAAAAATTTCACTTAACCATTAATTAAGTAACGAGTAGAAAATACCCTTTTTACCTTAAGCTGAAGCATGTATCGAGTAAAGTACTTGTATAAATACAGTATTCGTTACTTATTTGTTACTTATTTGTTACTTATTCGTTACTTATTCGTTACTTATTTGTTACTTGTTCGTTACTTATTCGTTACTTATTCGTTACTTATTCGTTACTTATTCGTTACTTATTCGTTACTTATTGATTACTTCCTGTGTTCATTATTACAGCCCCATATCAAACGAGTAGAGCGCAACAAGGTATATCAATCACTTGTGATGGGAGTAGCAGCTAACGAGTGGAAGCTACCGTTCAGCTCTGACGATCAAGAATCAACGAATTATGAGCTAACGAAATGCAGGTAATTGACTGATAAGTTTGCCATTTACGTGCCTCACGATGTTGCCACTTTGTCATCACTACTCGTTAAGTATTTTCTCTTCCAATATGTGCTGTATGTCAAAATCTATCTAATGCTCGAAACTGTAAGCAGCTTTTAGTTTGAAGTTTAATTTTCTCTTACTTTGATTTACGCAGGCTAAAAGGCACTTCACAAAGCGGCAGCTTGTGCCACACCGTCCTTCAGTTTGGTCAGTGCTGGCCAGTGTTCGGTTTTGGAATGCAACATACACATACAAGTAAGTGCACACAAGCTCACACACACACATACAGGCATACACATACACACACGGGCACACACACACATCTATAAAAACATAGAAACTGTTGGCTTTTTATCTATTGAAATGATATTTACACAGGTTTCAATAAGTTACCGTTAGACACAAGAGAGACAGACTGAGAGAGAGATAGTAAAAGAGAAAGGGATAGAGTGAGAGAGAGAAAAGTAAAGAGTGAAAGGAAAGGCTAGTGAAGTTTCTGTCCCCCGCTCCATGCTGCAACATCTGGTGTAGATTTTGGTTTATAATTCAACTTTTTGGTACTTGGCCAAAATGAAGAGTCGTCGATAGCAAACACTTGGCCGATAAGCTTTAAATTCAATTGCCAAACGAGTCAAACAGTGTGTGTGTGTGTGTGTGTGTGTGTAGGTGTGTACGTGTTTCAATGTTTGTGTGTGCATTAGTTTGTGATCTGTGGTTGTGTCCTCGGCTACACATAACCCACTCATCGCAAAGGTCATTCTTTCGGTTACCGACTCCAGGCACTTCGTCACTGACTGACTAACTGAGTAACTGAATGAGTGAATGAGCGAGGGACTAACTCACTGACTCACTGACTCACTGACTGACTCACTGACTCACTGACTCACTGACTGACCCATTGACTCAGTGACTGCCCGACTCACTGACTAGCTGAGCGGCTGTGGGAGGAGGAGCACTGACAGCCCTCCCAATGGATGGCTGGCAAATTGCACAGCTGTGGCCACGGATCACAGAGCTTGGAGCTTGAAGCGTTGAGCTAGCAGCTCCGAGCTGAGTCCCGAGTCCTGAGCCCTCAGCCCTGAGTCCTCGGAGCTGACCATTTTATTTATTAAAATATTTATTTAAATGCATGCAGATGCTGTAGCAAATGTTTTCATGGCGCTGCCAGCAATGAAAACAAAAGCGCTCCAAATGGAAATAATGGAACTAAAAACTTGTAGTTGTTGTTATTTTTAGTTGCCATTGCTATTGTTGTTGCTGTTGTTGTTGCTTTGGTTGCTGGTGCGCGGTCTGCATATAAAAATGTCAGACACATTGCAAAAACTAAAGTAGAAATAGAAACGAAAATACGAGTAGCAGACAAATGGCACGAGTCTAAGCACAAATGAACACAAAACAAAAAACAACAACGGCAGCAACAACAACAACAACAACAACAACAACAACAACAACAACAACAACAACAACAACACTGGCAGCAACAACAACACTGGCAGCAACAACATCAGTGGCGGCAGCAGCACCAGCGAGTCAAGTGCCACGCCCCAGCACACTCAAACAGCCACACTTCCACACATCCACACACATCCACACCCATCCACACACACACACACATCCACACACACACACCCATCCACACACACACGACCATAAAAAGTCACTCAAGTGGCATTAAACGTACCGCCAAATGCACCGGGCGAACGCCCCGCAAGGAGCGGAGGTGGGCGCATAGGTAACGGGATAACAGGGCAAAAAACGGAAACGGAAACCGAATGGAACCCTAGAGATGGCGCACACACAAAAGGTTAAGACTGCCTACACTCATGGCTGAGGCATGTGGCATGTGGCATGTGGCGTGTGGCATGCGGCATGGGGCATGCAAGCATTAGGTAGCATTTCCAACATTCCCAGTAACTAACTGGACAGCAGTTACAATAACGGAAAGTGAAGGGCGGTGAAAGCGAAAGCAAGGAAACATCCAGGGACTCTCCAAGCGGAGCTTAGATGCTCTTTCCGAAGGAGTTCCTCTAAATTAGTGGGACGTTTATTGTAATCAGGTAAATAAATGATAAGTTGAGGATGTAGATTTCTAGGATTATCCTTGAGGTACTTGTGATTAGCTTAGAAACTTGGAAAATGAAGGCTCGATTAAAATAGTCCTAGTTTTGGGTTTGCACCACTTAATGATGATAAAAATCCTAAAGAATCGATACTTTATACTTTTGACAAATTTAAATTTAAATTTTTTGTTTTTTTTATTTTTGATTTTAGTTAAAAAAAAAATAAATAGTTTTTAATTCTCAAATTTCAAATTTTGGGAGAAGAAAAAAAAATCACGAGGCTAAAAAACTCACAGAATAAGAAACTTTTTTTTGGAGAAAGTCGAACCTTTAAAAATACTACTTCAAGGATGAACAGGGATTTAAAGATTGAAATTTTAGCTGTTATCTATTACATCAAGGATATCTTTTCGAGAGTACAAGAAAAATCCTTTTAGTAGCTGTCGAATTATAAAATAATGCGAAGCCTTTCAAAATTGTGCGAAAAAGGAGCAGTTATTTTTCAAAAATAAAAAAGGATGATTTAAGAGACTGATTACTTAAGTCCTGAAGGATCTTTTTTCTTATTATTATTAATAATATTTAAAAATTAAAATTACTAATTTTAAAAATCATTTAACAATTAAATATTAATTTTATTTAAAATCACAATTTTTAAAAAATGATCTGGCAGGTAAAATGGACAAGTTATCCTTTGTGCCTAAAGGACTCAAGATCACTCCTACTTTAGGAAATTTAATTTAATTTTATTAGCAAAAAGGATAATGGAAGTAGAATCCCCCACAGGAAGAGTATTTCAGCTAGAGTAAATTCAAGTCCATGCTGATCGGCTTGGATCCTTTGTGCCAAAAGGTTTCAACATCAAATCAGTCATCTTCCTGCTTTAGAAATATAATATAATTTAGATTTAGTACCAAAAAGGATAATGGAAGTAATAGGACCCACGGGAAGAGTATTTGAGCTAGACTAAATCCAAGTCCGTTCTGATCGGCTTGGATCCTTTGTACCAAAAGGACTCAAGATCAAACCAGTCATCTTTCTACTTTAGGAAAATAATATAATTTAATTTCAAAAAGGATAATGGAAGTAATAGGACCCATAGGAAGAGTATTTGAGCTAGACTAAATCCAAGTCCGTGCCGATCGGCTTGGAATTGACGTTTCCTATTTCGCAGGCGCTTTATTTCCCAATTCACCAATTTCCCAATTTTCCAATTTTTCATCTTTTCTTGCTTTTCTTTTTGATTGAAAACGAGTGGCTACCTTTTCCTTATTTTTTTTTTTGTATTTTTTTTTTTATTTTTTGGTCATCGTAGGAAATATATTTTTGGTTGCATGCACAGCTGACCCCGTGACTGTTTATTTCGAGTGTGCGGCTGTCGAAGGCATTAGGCATTTTTTACACTTACCTTACTACAAGAGCGGGACCAAGATGAGTTGCAACAACAACAGTGACCACAACAACACAAACAACAACAACAACAACTAGAGAGGCAGCAACAACTAGAGGAAAAGGTGGCCAGCTGTTGCTTCACTTAATTCGTAGAAAGGCGAATTTTAAATTTTATTGTGCGCTGAATGGAAAAATGGAATAGGGTTGCAGGGGTGAAGCTGGGGAGGGGGAAAAAAATGAAAAACTGGACGTTGCACAGCAACAACAATAGAAAAGTAATAAGCCAAAAAGGGTTTCCAACCAAACAGAGAGAACAGATGGGGCAAGGACTTGGGCCACGAAACGCTTAGAAGAATTAAAACCAAACCGAGACCAAAAGCTGTTCAACAGTTGAAGAGTCGATTGTGCGTGGGGGGGAGGACGGGTGTAGTTGCAGGGTGTGGGAGGCAAACAAAAGAATTCAACTAATTTTTGAGGCAGTTGGCCATTAGTTGTGGCACCCAGAGCTTTTCTTACCTGCCAGTTATGTTGCAAGAACAAAATTAAAAGTTCTTTAGGTGAAAGAGAGAAAAACCCATGAAAAACAATTGAAAAACTCGCACAAAACTTTTGGCTTAAAGCAAAAATAATGCTGCGTCTGTATGCGTGTGTGTGTATGTTTTGGCAGTTACTACTAAAGTGTTGTGTGTGTGTGTGTGTGTACTGTGGGGAAGCATAAACTTTTACCAGCTCATAAAACGCTCAGAAACAAGAGCAGAAAAATCGAACGCTCATCAAAATTGCACCAGAGGGTCAGCTGGCGCTCGTGTGGCAGCTTTGGACTATGCCCCCACAGTTTTGGGGCACGGATTGATTTGGTGCGTTTATTGAAAGCACAAATATACTCTGTATGCTCATGTGTATTTCTGTGTGTGTGTGTGTGTGTGTGTGTGTGTGTGTGTGGAAGTGCAAAGTGCAGAGCGTTTTGTGCAAACAAATAAAAATTGAGAACGCCAAAGCGATGAAAATCAAAAGTTACGGCCCTTTGACGGCGGCTGTAAAAAGATTAAAGTTGGCAGTGAGCTTAGACGTTTAGTCCCCTCAGCTAGCAGGTTCGTGGCTGGAGTGATACTGGAGCTGTGTAAGTTTCTGTAGCATACATTTCAGCGCGCAATGTTTTATAATTTTTTATCACTTTGCAATTTGGCAGGCAAATTGCGTGGCCATAAAACAGCAACGGGAAGCGGCGCGTTTGTTGTTATTGTTGATGCGAAACGTGTTCCAATTAAATGACTGTCCGCCCAGCCACCCAGCCAACCAGCCACCCAGTCACCCATCTACCTTGCCATGTAGTAGTTAATTTAAATGAAATTCGCAACGTCGCACGTGATACATGCAAATATGGCAAATAAAAATTACAAGTTATAAAAAATCGAATCGTGGGAAACGTTGTACTACATGCGTAAAAAAAAATAAAATAAAATAAAGCGAGAGTAATTTATGAGGCTGCAGGCAACTTGTGGCTGACTACCACACCCACCCCACACACAGTCACACCCACCCCCACACAGTCACACCCACAGCTCACATGTGCGGCACATAAAAAGAAACAGAAGCGACGGCACTTTGGCAAATTGTTGGCTTCCATTTTTGGAGGCAACTTTTTCACGTGACTCTACTATGTTTTAATGTTGAAAGTTGATTAAAATGTTGCACATTACATGTGCCACGATCCGTTAACTAGTCCCCAACCCAACTCCCCCTACCTCGGGTCGAGCTAATTGAAAGCCATGGCCACCGCATGACATGCAAAATACTCGCATTTGATTCAATTAGATAAGCAAATGCATGTGACAGGCTATTCGCTTAATGGTTTGTGGCCGGGAGGTGGGCGTGAGGGCGTGGCATGCCGTTTATCCTATAATTTGTAGGCTTTAAGCTCAACCAATCAAAAGGTTAATTGCGATGTCGGCAAATCAACAAATTTTATTACATAATCAGACGTCGATGCGTTCAACGAAGTGCGGCCCAAGCCAGCGGCAAAGTCATAAACTTTCTTAGCATACTCAGCACACCACACACACACACACACACACACACACAAATACATGTATATATATACTATGTACTTCTTTCTATGCCCTGACACTCGTTCACACCCTCACATGCATTTTAATCACATAAAACTCACTTACACTGGCGCAACATTTTGCCCTCTTTGTGTGTGTGAGTGTCGCCTTCCTCTGCTCTTCCCAACGGGAATATCCGAACATTTGTTCAACTTGCAACAGGCGAAGGCAAAGTTGAGAGATTAATATATAAATATTGCCTAAAAAATATTGCCTTTAAATTTTTATTATTTTAGAAAATTATTTAAAATATTTAAACAAGCAAAAAGCGCTGCTTCAAGGATACCTGGAAGGATGTCACATAAGTGGCTGCAGTTCTGGGAAAAGTTCATCAAATCCGTTCCTACATTATTTCCAATTTCTACCCCTTTGTCCAAGTGCCTCTCTTAAGCACTCAAGTATTTTTTGTTCCATGTTCAACTCAGAATTGAACTCGAGTCAGGATTCGGTCGGAGGGCACAGGATTCCCGAGACAATTTCCAGGAAGTACTCCAGCTTGGTAGCTGGCCCCAAAAATAATGCCGAAATATGTCCATTTTTCCAAATAACACTTTTCCAACAATTTGAGATACAGTAATTTTTTTCCTAGAATTTTTCTTGAATTTTCCTTGAATTTTCTTCGAATTTTCTTTG
Organism: Zaprionus lineosus; assembly: GCA_035044505.1. NCBI lineage: Eukaryota > Metazoa > Arthropoda > Insecta > Diptera > Drosophilidae > Zaprionus > Zaprionus lineosus. The sequence continues at coordinate 484,434 of JAWNNX010000677.1, forward strand.
AATTTTTTTTGAATTTTCTTTGAATTTTGTTCAAATTTTTGAGTCTTAGATTTTAAAATTTTCCTGAATTATTTTTTGGCAATTGAAAGAAAATTTTAAGTGTATTTAAAAATCGTTTTCACCTTTTCTTGTGACACACACCTCAACATCACTTTTAGATTTTTGTTATTTGTTGTGCCACTGAGATGTGCTACATGGCGTATGCGCAACATTTGCTGGCAAACAAATTTATGCGCTTACACATAAATCTGCAGCTGCTTTCAGTGCTTGTTGCTTGTTGCTTTTTGGTTGTTGGTTGTTCGTTCTTTGCTGCTGCTGTTGTTGTTATTACAAGCACACACACACACACACATGCACACCCACATGCACACACCCACACACTTGTAGTCACTAAACCCATATAGTTTATGCGAAACGAACCAAAAACTTTCATTTTGCAAAAACGAAAAACATCTTAATTTAATAAAGTGCCAGCAGGCAGGAGATTTGTTGGCCAAGAGCTGTAGATAAATCTCAATTAGGCCAACTGGCAGCACTGTGAATTCATTATGCGGTCGGTCTAAATGATTTGGCCAAGTGCTTTTTCACTCCAACTCTGACGAGTTTTCGCATTGCTTTCTCTTTATTTAAATATACAATATTTTTTCTTCATTTTTCGTACTAACAATTTTTTTTTTTTTTTTTCGATTATTTTTCCTTTTGCCATTTTTTTTTCTTTCATTTGCACTCTGAGTTTTACATATTCTCTCTTTTCATTTTTTTCAAAATATATTTCTAGGCCATAGAAATTTCGACATTTTAGGCTTTTGGATCTTAAGTCTTAGTTTAACTGAAAATTAAGTTTTTATTTTATTTAATTCTTTTTTTTTTGTGTTGATTTTAAGAAAAATTTGGCTTGAATCTTGAAAATTTAATGCACTTCCTTTGGCTAGGCGTAGGCGTAGGCGTCTGCATGTCATGGGCGTGGTTGTGGCTGTTAAAAGACCTGGACACGATGATTCTCCCGATCGCATACCAAGATATTACCATTTGACATAATGGCCACGCCCTCGAGTCCTTTGAACTCCGAATCGCCGGAGCCCCAGGAGCCGAAGGTCTTAAGGAAACTTCCATCGGGATTAAAGATTTGTATGCGATTGTTGCCCGAGTCGGCAACAAATATATATCCCTGATCATCCACTGCCACGCCCCTGCAAATGAACAGCCCATTAAATTGAATGTCAATTAATGTGCTGCAATATAAATGCTCACCGTGGGAACTTGAATTGTCCATCGTCGGATCCCTCGCCGCCCACGGTGGACAGGACCTTGCCATTTACATCGAATATCTGTGACATGGTAAAAGGCAAATGGAGATGAGTGAACAGATATACAGTGTGAATGTCTCAGGGTGTGTGTGCGTGTGTGTGTGTGTGTGTGTGCGTGTGGGTGTGAAATGTGCAGCATATTTTAATTAAAATGTTCACGTGGCCAGAGAGCCGTGAACCCGGGAGCTTACCTGAATCCTGTGGTTATTCGAATCGGAAACAATAACACGATTCGTATTCGATACGGCGATATAATGCGGATGCTCAAGTTGACCCTCGCTCCGGCCACAGGATCCGAATTTGCCAACGAAGGAGCCATCGGATTGGAAAACCTGCACAAATGAGAGAAACGAAAACCCAAAAAAGGGGGGCAACGGGGCATAAGACGGGGAGGTTTATTCATAAGTTTTTTTTTTGCTTTTTTTTTTTTTTTTTTTAAATTGAAATGAACAAAAAGACTGAATACCGAAGGTTGTGCAACATGCCACAACGCTCCATAGTGCCACTGTGCCACATGGCAGAGATGCTGCCACAGCCACAGGCACAGAGCCCGAGCCACTGCTTTTTGTATTCCCATAGTCCATCATTGTATACGAATATATATTGCAGTTAAGCGCATGAAAATTGCTCCTGCCTGTGGGCGTGGCCGATGCTGAGGCTCGAGGCTGAGGCAGATGTGACCGCCTTCTGCCTGCCGTAGCTCAAGTGTGACAAATTGGGCAGGACTCGAACTTGAGCTGAGGCTTGGACTCAGGCTGTGACTGTGACTGTGTCTGTGACTGTTCCTGTGATTGTGACTGTGTCTGTGACTGTGACTGTGACTGTGCCTGTGCCTGTGACTGTGACTGTGGTTGTGGTTGTGGCTCTGCCATTGGACGGGCTTGCCCCGATGGTGGTGGGTGACGGTGCACGGTCGACGGATGGGTGGATGATGGTCGCCATGGGCCAATGCTGATGATTATAAATATTTGCATGCAAATGAAGAGCAAGCAGTTGCCGTTACCTGCACTCTGTGGTTCTCCTTATCGCAAACGTAAATGAAGCCGAGTGCATCGGTTGTTACGCCCCAAGGATAATTGAATTTGCCATCTGCGGTGCCCTGCGAACCGAAGGCGCGCAGAAAGCGTCCTTGTGGATCAAGCACTTGTATGCGATGATTGTATCTGCAACATAGTAGACAGTTAAATGGCAGCTCCGGCAAACGCAGCCTGACAGCATGGATGCTATGGTCGAAGGATAAAGGACACACACACACACACACACACACACACACACACCGTATGTCTGTGTAAATTTTTGCAAATTGCTAAAAACTATTCCATTGTAAATTCCTGGAGGCAGTTTTGTTTTTGGTCGAGGCAAAGAGGCAAATACTTTAATTTGATTTCCTTTTTTTGATAATTTTCAATCTGAAAGTTTCTAAATTTGTCAGGATGTGTATTTAGGCATGTGTGTGACTATGTGTGTGTGTGTGTGTGTCATTGGGCATCAAAATGTGAAACTCTTCGTACTGTCATTAATTACAAAATGGGAGTAGAAAACTCATTACCAAGCCGGAACTTTGAACGTGGGCGTAAAGAGAAAAGGGATATGGTTGAGTGATGGGTGGATGGGGCGGAGGGGTGAAGGGGTGGACGGTGGAGTCGCCTCGACTGACGCGCATCGCATTCTATGCCGGGCGTTGGGCCTAGGGCTTAGGTTAAGCCGCTTAACGTGCAAAATCAAAGTTGAGACACACAATGAGGCTGGCCGTGCACAACGATGGTGCTTAACGAGATTTTTCGACAGACAATGACAGTCCGGATGAGTCAAGAGGAGATGGGGGGGGTGGGACCAGAATAAAGCAAAAAAGCCAGTTGACAGTGAACATGAGGCTTAAATGCAGACCTGAACCCAAGGCTGGAGCCAGGAGCCAGGAGATAGGAGCTGGGAGCCAGCAACCGGGAGCCAGCAGCCAGGAGCTGAAGTCGGGAGCCAGCAGTCAGTAGCTGGAGCCGGGAGCTGGGAGCTGGGAGCCGGGAGCCAGGAGCTGGAAGCCAGGAGCTGATGCTCACGCTCGCGCCCAAGTGGGAGTTGGGAGTCGGAGCGGCCTTAACGCACATGTTTCTCATTAACACGGCTATTATGCGCTTAGCCGTGCCAATTACTGGGATCAGGCGCAGGTCCTGCAACAATAGCAGTATCAGCTCCCAACTCAACAACAGCAGCATCCAAGCATCCAGTCGGAAGGTCCTCAAAAGCACGAAACTAAGACCGAGAATTAATCATGGACTATTGTCTCGACTTAATTAAAATGCAGCTGTGTAGCCATCGGGTGTCAAGGAACTGAAGAGCTAACCGAATGCAGAAGGAAGGAGATGGGAGGAAGGAGCAGGAATTGAAGTGGGACAAATCGGATGTGAACTCACCTATCGGCTATGATGTACTGGCCAATGCGATTGACCGCCACACCGGCGAGACAATCGAACTCACCCTCGCCGTTGCCATACTCGCCAAACTCCTTGACAAAGATGCCATTGGAGTCAAAGACCTGGACGCGATGGTTGCTCGAGTCGGCGACGACGATGCTATTGTCCGGGCCGACGGCGAGGCCGCGCGGCCACGTAAAGGATCCGGGCTCGCTCCCCCGGCCCCCCAACTGGAACAGCTGCTGGCGCTTGCGCAGGTATACCTGCTTAGGGATAATACCTGCCACTCCGGTTATACCGGCTGCTGCTGCTACCGTAGGGGACGTAGGGGAGCCTTGCCCGTTTTTTGACCCGTCATCATCGGACGAGGCCAACTCATTGGCCTGACGCAATGGCAGTCCCAGACTGAGTCGTCGGGACACATCACTGGCTGTGCTCCTGCTGCCTGCGCCGCTGTGCGCATGCGATGACGAGCTGGAGGCGTGGCTGTCGCGTGTGCTGCCAACGCCGCTGCTGCTGGGCGCATCCTTGGAACTCTTGTTACCGTACTTGTTCTTCAAATACCGTGCCCACGAGCTCAGCGCCTCGCCGTCCTTGCTCTCCGTCGTGCTGCTGCCCAAGGCGCTGCGCGACGATCCTGCACTGCGATCCACAACCGGCGAATTGTCACGGGACTTAAGGGCGTGCGAGGAGCGACTGCGGGACAGGTCACTGCCGCCATAGCCGCTGTATCTGTAAGACATAGTAAAAGGATTAGCTACTGCCAGGACGAGAGTTGAACGACAAGTTTCACAGGTGATGAGCAGGCGAAAAATTCCACAAAGTCCAGCGGAGTTGGAAGCTTGGAAAGATGCCAAGCTATCGACTCCGAGGGTTGACTTTGGAATCCTTCAATTTGTATCAATTGCGAAACTCTTCGATTAACCCTCGTTGAAGTGTTTATCATTTTGGGTGTTTGTTTCTACTGAATGACTTCTGAGATGCGATTGAGATTGAATGGAGATCGATACGAGAACTGAAATGGAACTTCATGATGAGATTGGATGAGGCTGCATGAGATTTGTACAGATTCGTGGGAAACCAAATATTAAAAAATTAAGAGAGAAAGAGACAGAACTTTACAAAATGATGGCTTTCCTGTTAATTTGTCGGTTAATTAAACGCGTTTTTTATAATTTATTTTTTTTTGTTTCAATTGAAAGTCAAAAAATAAAGTAATAACAAAAAAATGAAAAAAAATCAAAAATCAAAAATCAAAAATCAAAAATCAAAATCAAAATTAAATTTAAAATAAACTCAAAACAAAATTAAAAAAAAGAAAAACTTAAATTAGTGTGAAGAGTGCAACAATAACTAGAACGAAACGCAGAGAAATAAAAACTCATAAATTAAATTACACGAAATAATATCAATTTCAACTATATAGAGGGCGTGGCTATGGGCGTGGGCGTGGGCTTGGGCTTGGGCAGGAGCGCGAACGTAACGGGGGGTGGGGTGGAAGGTGGGAAAGCACACGCACAATGAAAGCGCCCAGAAATGCGTCTAAATGCGTTATTTACAACCGAGTGTCCTCCTAAGGACTCAGATCTGAGCTGAGATCTGAGATTAGAACTGAGATCTGAGATTCGGGCAGAGGTTGGAAACGGCATTGGTTACATGGTTACTCTTTGGTTACACTCTGCGCACCTTGAGGCCAAGTATGCGGATGGCGAGACTGTTGTCGGTGACACGGGCTCGTCCAGGTCGTCGTCCTCGTTGCCAAATTGATGCGAGGATCGGCTGCGGGCCAAGCGGGTGCGCCGCTCCTTCATGGCCAGATAACGGGAACGTCCCGTGCCATAGCGGCTGTCCGAATCATCGCCCGTTCCGGTACCATTGGCATCATCATCAAAAGAGGCGGTGGGCGTGGATAGCGAGGGTTGCGCAACGATGGCGCTGCTTTTGCTCTTGTTAAGGAAGCGGCTTGTGTAGCTAGAAATATGTTGTTGGTTTTTTTTTGGTATGTTTGTTGGCTTTTTTTTTCTCTTAAAAATTCTTTCATTTTGTTGTTGTTGTTGTTGTTGTTGTAGCTTTTGTTGTGTCTTGGCTGTTGCCTTGCCAGTGTATTGATTGACATTGTTTTTTTTTTTTGGTGTTGTTTCTGTTGTTGTGTTTGAGTGTATTTCTAGGTATACGTTATGCCTTGCACCTGGCACACAAAACGTGTGGACGGAGGGGTGGTAAGGGAGGGGGATGGTAATCCCCGCACATTTTGACAAATCCGCGACCGCCTAATGAACTAACTTTTAACTAGCTTAAGTCTGTTTAACGAGTTTTCAGTTCAATTTTTGGAACAGCAACAGAAACAGGAGCAGGAGCAGGAGCAGGAGCAGGAGCAGGAGCACTCGCTGAGCAGAGTTGAAGCTCCAATTCGGGCTCAGCTCCAGCTTGGGGTTGAGGTTGAGGTTTAAGTCGATGTCGATGTCGATGTCGGGGTCGAGGTCGAGGTCTGATTACGTCTTTGTCTATGAGCAAGTACAACCCTTGTCTGAAACTTTCGCTCTGCTCTAGTTCATTTGTACGGCAACCAAATTCAATTAAATCACAAGCGACAAAAAAAAAATAAACAAAAAACAAAAAAACAAAAAAAAAAAACCAACAATGCGCTTGCAGAAAGTTTGTAATTAAATTCACATTTCACATTATCGAAAGTTAAACAAAGTAGTAGAAAGTTAAGTATGAGAAGTTATGGCGCCAATCGGAGGAGAAGAGAGAGCAGTAAAATGGGTATAGAGAAAAGAAGGAGGAGGAGAACGAGGAGAAGGAGGACAAGAAACCATAATCTTTGGTTTGGCATTGTGGCAAAGCAACATAAATTAACAGCAACTACAACTACAATAGCAACAACAAGGACACACACTTATTGATAGTTATTTATGATATTTATTTGAAAAGAATTACTGAAAAGAACACATAAAGCTCATTAATCTCGTATTAAATCTACTTTACTCTCTAGGATGCTAGGCAGCAGCTGTCCTTAAAGCCTCTATGCCCCTACATTTGCTGTGGCCATGTAATTTGCCTTGCGCACAAAAGTAGGCAATGCTTTTTGCCAGCCAGCGAGTAGATGTAATTCAATGCGCCACTGCAGTTGGAAGCAAACAATGAAACAAACAAATGAAAATGGAATGGAATGATTCACCATCAGTCATGAGTAGTGAGTCGGTAGTAGTGTGAGTGGTGGAACGTCAGTCATTAGTCGTGAGTCGTGAGTAGTGAAACTTCAGTCGTGAGTACTGAGTAGTGAGTAGTGAGTAGTGAGTAGTGAGTAGTGAGTAGTGAGTAGTGAGTAGTGAGTAGTGAGTAGTGAGTAGTGAGTAGTGAGTAGTGAGTAGTGAGTAGTGAGTAGTGAGTAGTGAGTAGTGAGTAGTGAGTAGTGAGTAGTGAGTAGTGAGTAGTGAGTAGTGAGTAGTGAGTAGTGAGTAGTGAGTAGTGAGTAGTGAGTAGTGAGTAGTGAGTAGTGAGTAGTGAGTAGTGAGTAGTGAGTAGTGAGTAGTGAGTAGTGAGTAGTGAGTAGTGAGTAGTGAGTAGTGAGTAGTGAGTAGTGAGTAGTGAGTAGTGAGTAGTGAGTAGTGAGTAGTGAGTAGTGAGTAGTGAGTAGTGAGTAGTGAGTAGTGAGTAGTGAGTAGTGAGTAGTGAGTAGTGAGTAGTGAGTAGTGAGTAGTGAGTAGTGAGTAGTGAGTAGTGAGTAGTGAGTAGTGAGTAGTGAGTAGTGAGTAGTGAGTAGTGAGTAGTGAGTAGTGGGTCGTAAGTCGTGCGTTCTGAGTCATGAGTCATGAGTCGTGGCTGTGATATGCCATTCCATGATTCGTGATTCGTGTGGCATGTTTGAGTTGGTTAATTGCTTTGCACTTGTTTACAAGCTAACAAAAAAAGTGCTGGAGCAGCGGCAATGGCTGCATTCATTGGCAATCAATCGATGGAAAATAAACGCATGGGAAAACGCACAAAGAGTTAAAGGCAGCTCAAAGCAATACATACACATTCATATTTATTCAAATATATATACATATATATATATTTATATATGTATATATATAGATATATATATCTCATTGTTTGTCAGATGGATAATGCTTAAACAATGGCACAGTGGGCACTCATAATTAAACAATTGTCGACCGTCGACTGTGATAACAGCTGCCAATTAGCCTGGTGGGTGGTTGGGTGGGTGTGGGAGCTACACTCCATGGCATTAACTTTTAATTACATTACGCAATATTTGGTCCACTTTCCCCACTTAAAAGGGACGGACCAAAGGACAGTCAATATCATATTGTATTGAGCAAGTAAATGAAAGTAGCTAGGACACAGTTGTTGGCACACAATGACAATGCCAGGCGCTTGTATTTAAACCCTTTTCGTCCCTCAACAAAATGTGAGAGGTCATTGAGAAGTGCTGCTCCCTCGGCTGTGAATTGAATTGAAGTTGCCTTCAGCTACTGAGTGGCTTCAATACAATCAACAGGAGCAGCAGCAGAAGTAGCAGAAGTAGCAGAAGTAGCAGAAGTGGCAGAAGAAGAGGCAGCAGCCAAGCGGCATGTGCGTCAACTCCTTCTGCCACCTATCCCATACCCATCCCCCATCCCCCATCTGCTCTTCTGTCTCCTTCGGTTCCACTCTGTTAACCCCTTGACGTCAGCCCGAATGATGTTGCACAGTCTGACCTTCAAAATGCAAGCAGAATGAATATTTTTTGATATGAAAATCAAATGCTCAAAGCTGTGAAGTGCACTTGCTCCTGACAGCAGCTCGTTGAGGTCCGTCCCCCCTCCCCATCCACAAAGGATGCATGACATTGACTTGAAGCCAATTTGAGGGGTAATCATGAAAATGTTTTGGGCTAATTTATTCAAATGGATTAAAATCAAATTTGAAGTTTTACTTCAGGGAAAAATATAAATTTCTTCTTCTGTTAGTCAAGTCCTTGAATGACAGGTTGATAACTTTTATGGGCTACTGTGAGCTTAAAAAACCCTTGAAGGATTAATTCTAAAATAAGTACTAAGCTTTCAAATGGCTGAATAAAATATGAAATAAATTTGTAATAATTTTTTTAATACCTAAATTGTATAAAGGATTTCCGAAAAATGTGATATACGAGTATAAATGTCCTTTCAGTTTGTTTCTCAGTAAATTTTGAAATCTAAAAGTTATTACTAACATTCATTTTATTACACATTTGATTGAAATGCCTCTCAAATATTTAAACAATACTCCGAACACACACACACACACACACACACACACACACGCACACACACACCTCCTCTTTGGGTTAAGCTGCAAAGTTTGTGGCCATTAGAAATTTTGTTGTCATTGTCTCGAGCATTTAACAAGAAGCCAAAGGCAACAAACTTAGTAGACAAGTTGGGAATTTGTTTTTGTTTTCTCTTAGTTTGTTAACTGTAAAATGCTCTTAATGAATTGAGGGACTGAAGAATGGAATAATGGAATAATGAAATAATGAAATAATGTCCGACTGTGGAGTTGAATAAAAAGACAAATTATGAATGCAGTTGCACATTTAATGGCACAACAAACACGAAAACATTTCTATCTGGAACACAGAGGGGGGAAGGGGGGTAAAACGGGTGCACGGGGTGCATGGAATAAAAAGGTATAAAAGTGGGCGAATAAGGTAAAAGGGGTAAATAAGGTAAGAAGGGGTAAATGAGGTAAGAAGGGGTAAATGAGGTAAGAAGGGGTAAATAAGGTAAAAGGGGTAAACGGGGTAAACGGGGTAAACGGGATATAATTGAGGTAATGTGATAGGGGGATAAGAGGGATAAACGGGGTATAAGGGGTATAAGGGGTAAAAGGACTCGGGGTTTAAGTGCATCTATTATTTAATTTCACGCAAAACATCCGCAAGTCGCTTTCAGTAGCGCGCCCGATGGATTCTACTTATGTACGGGGCGTGGCTTAGGGGCAGTGGTCTGCAAAGACGAACACAGAGATACAGATACAAATATACAGAGAGAGATACAAATACATATACATAGTTAAAGTGAGGCGGAGAGAGGAGAACGGGATGGGTATCCGGGTAAACGGGTGTACGGGTATACGGGTATACAGAGGGGCATGGGGCACGGATTACGGGCTAGGCAGAAGGATAAGTAGCATGTTTACCTAGTGCTGGCTGTGGCTATAGCTGTGGGCGCTGCTGGCGACATTTATGTAAAGGTTATGAACTTGACAATTAGACGCCATACGTGGCGTATGAGCAATAAAATGGCCACTGCGATGCTAGTGCCAATCGCGCGTAAGTATTTAAAGCTGCAGCAGAGAGAAAATCACATATACATTCTGACAAACAATTAACACACATTCACACACACACACACTCACACACACACACTTACACACTCACACACACACACACTTGTTAATACAAAGCAAAAGCAACAGCAATTTTAACGCTCAATAGATAGCAATTATTTTAAATGTTATTAAACATAACAAATTAATGGAGAATTGTATTGACATAACGGTATAAGAGAATATATAGATGCCTGTGCGTATGATGGGGGTTGGGTTAGTGAGCGTGTGTGTGTGTGTGTGTGTGTATCTGTGTGCATTAACGCGCCGTGTGTAACTTTGCGCGCAAAAACTAATTAAATATTAAAATTAATTGCTTGTACTTTATTATTGCATTGAAAGTCTAATTTAATCAATTAAACTGCAAAAATTAAAAGAAAAATATATATATATTTTTTGACTATAAAATATATATTTAAAATATGAAAAAAAGTGATTAAAATGTCAGTCGAGTGGATAAAAGCTTAAAATGCAAGAAAATTTTCTAATTAAAAAAGTTTAAGGAAAATTTTAGATAGACTCAAGTTTTTGCCTTTTTAATAAATATATAAATTAAATTATTTAGAAATCATTTTTAAAAATGCAAAAAGTATAAATTTAGTATTTATTTCAGATATAATAATTTTAAAATAGTTTATTAAAAAATATATTTTAAGACAGAAGCAAAAAAATTAATTAAGTCTTTTTCAAGAAAAATAACCATCCCGCTTTTTGGTCTTAATTTTAATATTTATATATATTTTTTTTATTTTAAATTTTTTTTGAAGCAAATGAAATAAATGAAAAATTTGATATTCGGCTTATAAATTTCTAAGATTATTATTTCATATTTAAATTTAATTTCCAAGCAATTAATTTATTAGAAAATGGATTTAAAATATTGAAAATTCCTTTGAATTTCTTTAATAGAAAAAAATTAAATGAAATAAAGACGAAGAAAAGTCTTTATTCAGCCAAAAAAAAAATTATATTTTGATTCATAAAGTTTTAAAAAAAAATAAAAAAATACACTCAAAAAAAAATTCACCCTCTTTATCAAAAATAAAATCCCTAAAGTCGTCAGTCATAAAAAAATGCAATTACTTCGCGCGTATGTTAAAAATTTGCATGTAAATATTTGACTCGTATGTGTGTGTGTGAGTGTGTGTGTGAGTGTGTGTGTTGAGTGTAGCTTAAACTAACTTAAAAGTACAAAATTTCAAAATTTATCAAAAATTTCTTAATCCGTTAGTTTGAACTCACAAAACGTGCATGGATTAGTATAGAAAATATTTTTGGAAAAAATTTTTCATATTTTCCAAATTGGAAATTCGGATGGAAATACCTGCTGCCGGTGCCGCTGCCATAGCGATCCTCGGTGTCGGTCGTATGGTGGGGGGCGGGCACGGGGCGTGTGCGTGCTGTGCCGCTGCCATAGGTGCTGCTGCTGCTGGTGCTGGTGGCATGTGGCGAGGCATAAGTGCTGCGGGATGGTGCGGCGCTCTCATCACGTGAAGCGCGTCTCGCCTCCAGGCGATCCCGATAGGAGCTGCCCGAGGATGATGTGGCCGCTGTGGTGGAGCTTGAGGCGCTGCTTGGCGTCGATTTGGTTGCACTGCTGCTGCTTGCCGCACTCGCCTTAGGCTTGGTCTCCGGCTCCGACTCCGATTCGGACTCCGAGCTGGTCTCCTCCTCGGTGCTCGAGTCCGATTCGGGCTTCTTCTTGTCGGCGGCACCGTTGGTGCTGCTCGGATTGCTGTGCTGTGGCAAGAAGCGACTGACGAAGGGCTTCTTTTCCGGCGCTGCAGTGGTTGCCGCTGTCGATGTCTCCCTTGTGGTGGAGTAACGCGCCGCGCTGGGCGCCTTGTTGCTGGCCGCCGCGCTGGCGGTTGTTGCTGCCACAGCTGCCGCAGAGCTTGCTGAACTTTCGGTGGAGGCGCTGCTGTCGCTGCTGCCGGAGCGCTGCATCATCTTCACGGCTGCCACCTGGGCGGATACTGCCGGTTTGGACTGTTGGGTAGGAGTGGGAGTTGCATCAGAGTCTGTGGCGCTGTCTGCCTGTTAGTGGTTGTAGTTGATGTTGTTGTTGTTTGTTGTTGTTGTTGTTTTTTTTATTTTTTTTTGTGGGTTGCAAGCGAGCAAAACGAAACGAGATGCAAGTAAAGAGAAAGATATCGATATGCAAATGGATGGATGGATGAATGCGTGAATAGTTGAATAGTTGAACAGTTGAACAATTGAATGAAGGAATTGGAGGAATTGGAGGAACTGGAGGAACTGGCGGAATGAAGACATGAAAGGATGAATGGATATATAGATGGCTATGTGCAAGTGACAACGACGCGTGAGTGCTTCCAATTGAATGGACAGTGGCAGGTGGAATATAGAATGCGGGGTACGGGGATACGGGATACGGGATACGGGATATGGTGTACGGGTTGCGTGGTATGTGGTACGTGGTACGTGGCACGGTATACGGATGACGGGGTATACATAGAACACAGGATGCGGTCTAGTGCTGAAGCTAGACAAATGTCAGGCTCAGGCACACAGACGACATGACGATGCACACCACAAAACGTTTTTGTATAGTTTCCATTTTATCTGATCGTGTGGATTTTTTCCGCCGCTGCGAGGGTGGCTCGAAGAGCTTGTGAAATACTTGTGAAATTTATTTTGAAAAATCAATTTTTTTTGTTGTCATTGTGTTATGACAATACGAGAAATATACTCGTATACCAAAAATAGCATCTTTGAGGGCTTAAAGAAGCTCTTCATAAATTTTTGGTCCGCTTTGTGTGGGTTTTCCATGTTGTGGAAATTTATGGAACAACCTTTAGATTTTCTTTTCGGAAATGCCAAAAATACTTGATAACAAAACAAGACAAATATGCAGCGAGTGCGCATATGTCATACACACACACAGACACAGACACACACACACACACACACAGACACACATGTTGTTAAGGTGACGGAAGCAGAGCCACTGACAGCGATGATTGAAACGTTTCCATTGAACCCTTCACGAGCAGCAATTGTTTGTATGTGTGTGTGTGTGTGTGTATTATATATATATGCGGGTGTGTGTGTGTGGGAACATAAATGAAATGCAGGCATCGGATGAGCAGGGTAACACACGCACAGCAAAAATATTTACAGCGGACATCAGAAATTTGTGACAATGAACAGAAAAAAAAAAACAGCAAGAGTAAAGGAAATGCGATGGCAAATGGAAAACGGCAGCTGGGAAATGGAAAATGGAAAATGGGAAATGCGACGTGTCTTTTTTTTCTTTTTTTTTTTTTTTACTTAAAGCGGTTTATGGCTTTGGCCACAAACGAATAAAGGTATTTAGTAAATTCTAAGCAAATTAACATCACTACCACATCGTTTGTCCACTTGCAAAGAAGAGAGAGAGAGAAAGAGAAAGGGGGAGAAAGAGGGAGAGAGAGAGAGAGAGATAGAGAGAGATAGACAATAAAAGGGAGAAAACAATAAACTAATAGAAAGAAATGAACAAATAATTTTTGTTGACTTGTTTGTTGTTGTTTTTCTATGGTGGTTGCATTTTATTTGAAACCTTTTGCAGTCTCTTACAAGCTTCCAAGGACAAGGTAATAGATGTTAAATTACTAGGAACATAACGGCATTTTACAAAGTTCAAAGTTCATAGTTTCTGATGTCCCTGCTTTGGGTCGAATCTTTGATTTTTTCAAAATCGGAATATCCTTTTAAAATATATACAAATTTATATCAAAAAGTTTGGCTTGAGTTTTCTTCATTTTTTTTCTCAGCTTCAAGTGAATTTTTTTGGTTTGATGTTTTTGTTGTTGTTGCTTTGATTTTTGTTGTTGTTGTTGTTTATTATCGAAAAGGTTGGACCCAAAACAGCATTTGAATGAGGGAGCGATCACAAGACAGAGACGTAAATATGAATGAAACTTAATATATAAAAAGGACATAAGACAAAACATTTGTTAGGAAAGTCAATGAACAGGTAAACAGGTGAACAGGTAAAACGGTAAATTGATAAAACGGTAAAATTGGTAAAATTGGTAAATTAGGAAAATTATGGTAAATTTGGTAAAAGTTTGTAAATTTTGGTAAATTTGGTAAAAAGGTAGAAAAATGGTAAACAGATAACAGGTAAAAATGTAGTTAACGGTTAACAGTAAGTGACTAAGTTATAAGTTTGTCTGCTGAGCGACTTACGGAGCGGGGGGAAGTGTGAACGGTGAACACAAATAAAGAAGAACTCGGACACAATAAACATTTGGTTAACATTGCGTATGCGTAATAAAGGATAACAAAATACTGAGCAGCCATTGAGCGGCAAGTGGCAACTGAGCGACCGACTGACTGGCTGACTGACTGACTGACTGACTGCCTGGCTGTGCCCCTTAATCTTCCTCTTCCTCTTCCTCATCATCTGTCTCAAACTCCTCCTCTTCACCCTCTTCCTCCTCCTCAGCATCTGCTGCCTCCTCTTTATCTTCTACATCCTTCTGATTGTCCCCCTCAGCTGTGTGATGCGATTCACTGTCGGATTTATCGTCCGTAACCTCAACCTCCTCCTCTGTGTACTCCTCCTCTTCCTCCTCGTCCTCCACAGCTTCTTCTTCGTTTTGCTGCTCTTCTTCTTTTTTATTATCGCTATGGCTTATTAGCTCCTCATTTCCCTCACCCTCCCGCGACTTGTACGCCAGCTCATTCTCTGCCGGCACAACATTTATTGTCGGCACTTCAGTGGCGGGCACATGCTCCTCATCCTGCTCACTCTCACTCTCACTGGCGGTGACCTCCTCGTACTCGTATTCCGAGGAGGATTCCTCCTCGATTACCTGCACAGGTACCGCCTGGTGGGGCACATGCTGCTCCTCCGCCGGCTCCACCTCACTCTCGCTTTCAGTCTCGCTCTCAGTCTCGCTGCTGCCACTGTCACTGGCCACGCCTTCTTCTTCATTTGTCTCATTCACACTTACCTCGGCTCGGGCGGTCGACGTCGCTGTACGCACTGGAGTAGCCGCTGCTTGGTTCGAGCTGCTGTCGCTGTCCTCGCTGCCGCCTTGTCCGCCTCGCTTCAGGGTAGCCACACGCTCCGTGTTGGGACGCTGGTCACTGCTCGATTCGCCGCTGGCCGACGTTGAGGTGGCCGCTCCTGAGGGCGCTGTGCTCTTGCGCTTCTGTCGTGCCAGCTCATCCTCGTCCGCGGCTGCAGCTGCCTGCTGGTTCTTCTGCTGCTGACGCTGCATGGCCGCCTTCTGTGCCTGGATTGCTGCCTGAACGGCAGCCTGGGCAGCGGCGGCGGCGTCGGATTTCTTCTCCTTCTTCTCCTTGCCAATGTCGGCCAAACGCTGCACGACACGGGCGCAGTCACTGAGTCGGATGATGCCGCTCAACTGGCCACGGGACACATCCTCGCTGTCCAGCACGCGATCCTTGCGCTTATCGATTTCCTGCTGCCGTTGCTGTTGCTGCTGCTCGTTGTCCGAGTCCTCGTTCTGATGGGAGCGCACGAATCTTGAACGGAATCGCGAGGATTTGCCCGAACGACTTGGTGGATCGTTCTCGTAGTCGTTTTCGTATTCGTACTCGGAGCGTCCATAGCGACTGTCGCCGTAGCGATCGCTGTTATTTGCGCTGCGCTGCGGCCGTTCACCGAACTTGCGACCCTCAAGGACTGGCTCATTGTTGTAGCCGCCGCGTTCCTCCTGCTGGCGGAACTGCGTGGCCAGGCGATGGTCGCTCTTGGAGCGCATGAGTCCAGGCTGGAGGGCGCTTGGTGGTGCCAGATGTGAACTGCTCACCGAGCCACTGGGCGTTGAGTGTGGCGCAATGTTCAGATCCCCGAAGGTGGCCAGATTCATGACGAGCTGATTGGGATCAATGGACACTAGGAATCGCACACGGCGACTGTAGTCATTGTTCTCATACTCGAAGTGGCGCAGGAACTCAACGGTCTTCAGGAAGATCTCCTTGGTATCCATGAGCTCACAGTCATCCCACTCGACGGTCTCGTTCATGTACTTGTCCACGATGTCACAGTTGCTGCTGATGTTGGTTATCTCGAGGTCTAGGTTCTCCTTGAGCGTCGTCAGGTTGCGCAGCTCCACGGCCAAGTAGCGATCGATTTCGCCCTTCAGCTGATCGGATCTGTCCTTGATGGCCTTTGTGATCCGCCGGTAGATCTCGTCGATCTCCTCCGTCACGCTAACCGCATTCGTTTGCAGGCTCATTGTGTTCTTTTCGATGATCGCCAGCGAGTCCTGCAGTCGATGCAAGCTGCGGCGGATCTTTCAAGGGGAATCGAAAGGATGAGCTGCTGCTTCAGCTGAAGGACAACATGAGACACTCACCTGTGAGTTGAAGCGAGTTATTTCTCGTCGCAGGATGTCCATGTGAGCGCTCTTGCAATCCTCGCAGATCTTTTTCTCACAGTGCGCACAGTGGGACAAATAGGCCTTCTCGGAGCAGACGCCGCAGCGCTCCATGATTTGTCCTGCGTAGGGATAGAATAAAAATCGATAGGAAGCATTAGCACAAGGATGCAGGATGTTGTTTTTAAATGTAGAAAATAAATAGTAAATAGGAAGGATCATTATCGCGAATCTTACACTCCTCCATGTTATTTCACTCCCAAAAGAAACCTCTAATTTGAGTCCTTGTCAAAGAGACACTCCAAGTTAATCATTCAATGCGCTCTCAGACGAACTGCTTCCAAACTTGGCAATCAAACGGCAATGCGGCGCCATTGACAGGCCACCAAGCCATCAATTTGCACTGTTGCCACTATCAACAAGGACTCCAATGGTATCCAAGGATTGCGAATGCACTTAAAAGCGCATAACATGCACAAGCTACAGTAGAAGGTGGGTGGGGAGAGGAGGCTGGGCTTGGGGTTGGGACATCACTAATGCCATTTCAAGAGTGTCGCCAAATGCAAAAAAATCAACTGCACCTAAACGCTGCTCCTTGTGCCTTCGATGTTTATATGTCGGCATGGTACATCCTGCCAGGCGTTACATCGCATCGCCTTGACTCGGCAAATGCAAATAACGAGCCGCCAATATAATCCCCAAGCTTCACTCCCGCCTTCGTCACGCCCTCATTCCCCTTCCGCCATCCTCCTGCCCCAGCGTCTAGGAGGAGAGTAAACTTTTCTGCATCAATTGATGTTGCCATATGCCATACACAGGACCCAGGATCCAGGGCCCACAGACCCAAGACCCAAGACCCAAAACCCAGAAGCCAGTACCCTGCACCCAGTACCCTGTACCCGGTACCCTGTACCCTGTACCCTGCACCCAGAACCCTGTACCCTGCACCCTGTACCCTGCACCCAGTACCCTGTACCCTGCACCCTGTACCCTGTACCCAGTACCCAGTACCCAGTACCCAGTACCCAGTACCCAGTCCCAGGACAGGACTCCCACTCAGACAAAGACCCAGACTCACTTGAAGTTCCACTCTCTGTCCCAGTTTCTCTGCCAGTCCCAGTTCCATTTTCATTCTTCACATTTCGATGCCTGTCCCACTCCCATGGCCACTCCCCCAGCCACTCACCCAGTTACTCCCCCCAAGCACTTTCCCCCTTCTTCTTCTTCTTCTCGAATCTCATGTATATATATTGCCATTGCCTGATGAACTCTCCTTTACTTCCAATCTGTGTGGCGGCCCAACTCCGTTGGGCATGACAATAAACTTGCCATATATAGACACACACACACACACACACATAATAGTTGACTGTGTGTATTTTCTTGTGTAATCATATGGAAAAGTGAATTTGCAAATACAACATACGAATGCAAGCAAGGTCCTTACACCACTTACACCATTGGCATCCATAGTTATCCATAACATGGAAGCAGCAGCGGCTTGAAAGGATTTACTCCCCCCTCCCCCCCACCAAAACAGGAGCAACTTTTGCTCTTTGTCCTTATCCTTGCAAATTGTTGAAAACTTTCCAAAAAAAAAAAAAAAATATATATATATATATATATATATATATATATATATATGTATATATATATGTATATGTATTTGGAGTGGTTTTTGTCTTGTGCTTATTAACTGCCACTGTGACGCTGATTGCAGCAAATGCGAATACTTTCGGCACTCACTGTGTTTGCATTTGCTGATGGCAGTGTCGCTGTGTCTGTGGCGCAGTTCGTGATTGTCATTTGCAATTTACTTGAACTATCAACTTTCAACTTATTTGCATTGTCATGGCACCAAACGGATCCACCCCTCACCCTCCCCATACCCCTACCCCTAGCCTCTCCTTTCATTTGCCTACAATATTCCCACAATGCAAATGATTTTTTCGGTTTGAAAGTAAAATCAAACACAAGAAACCTGCACAAAAATTAAAAATTGTATAAAAAAAAATAAAAAGAGCAAAAAACAAACCGAAACCAAAATCAATTTGCCTTTTGCTTAGTTTTAATTGCTGGCAGCCCGTTGCTTGGCTGGGGTGGGGCAGTGGGGAGTGGGGGTAGCGTTGCCTCAGTGCAAACACACCCAAAGTATTGGATTTTTAATTGGAAACCAAAATATTGTGGAAATGATATTTAAATTTAAATATTTCTAAATTTTTTGTTTTTATATTTATTTTGTATTTATTTTTTCAATATTTAATATTTTTTATTTTATATTTAATATATTTTATTTCATATTTTATTTTATATTTTATTTTATATTTTTGCTTATTTTAATAATTTTCATCTCTTTGGATGCTTTGTGTTTCCGACTGTGTGTTTTTTGCCAAGAATTTAATTAAAATGACGACACAAAAATAATTCATAATATTTTTGTTTTATTGGTTTATTAATTATTGCCACACACACTCACACACACACACACGCACACAGAGTCCTTGCCACAATAACAAAATTATTGGAAAATATTTTGCATGTTCAACGTGGCGGAAGGAATTTCCGAGTGAGCGAATGGCAAATTGTAAGTTTGACAGACGGAAAGCAAAATTTAATATATGCTGCCAGACAGACAGACAGACAGACAGACAGACAGACAGACAGATAGATAGAGCAAAGCTGGCAGATAAAGTGCCAGAGAGACAGACTGTCAGTTATAGTTCTCAGCTTCGAGAAATGCAATAATAAAATTCCAATGGATCACTCTCTGAGTCCTTGCCATTGAAGGCTCTAAGAAATTATTTCAGAATTCACACACACACACAGAGAGTTGTATATTTGTAGTGGGTTAAGCAGCTGCTCACCTGAGGTGGGATCCGGTAATTCGCCGGTGATTTCGATGTGCAGCTCCAGAAAACGTTGCAGGGTGACGTTCGTGGGAAAGGCCTGGACGCCATTGTAAGGTATGCGATGTTCGGCGCGGCACTCGGGGCACTTGACCTGAAAATGGCAAATAAATTATGAATGATTTTTAAACTATATATATTTATATATATAATTAGTAAATATTTAAATTGTAACGCGCCTTAAAAACCCGCAACAGTTGGCTACAAAATTTACTGTTCGGGCATCTTAAACGCGTGAGGGAACTTTGTTCTCCGTCTCCTTTGGGGGCCCCGCAAGATTTTGGCCAATCTCTGGGGTTTTTTGGCAATCAGAAGACAGTTATTTGTAGCTGCTTTTATTTTAGTTTTTTTTTAATTTTTTTTTTGGGTAGTTAGAGCCTTAAGTTTGTTAGTTGGTTAACCGTTTTTGGCAGGCAGCCTTTTTGGCCATCGGCTGGCATACAAAGTGAATGCTTACCAATTATTTGCGTGGCTCTGGCGCAATGCCAAAATAAGTTTAAAAATACATATGTACCAAACACATATACATATATCTATAAGTAGACATACATTCATTTGATATGTTCACACACACACACACATGTATATATATATGTATGCACATTTTATATATATGTAAATTTTATAATTTGCGCCACAAGCAGCAAGAGACAAGAACAACAGAACAGAACGAAGAAAAGTAATAATAATAATAATAATAGACGAAGAAAAACAAGAGGAAAATGTACAAGAGCTCAAGTCATTTTCCACAATTGTTGTTGCTGCTCTTCATTGTTGTTGTTGTCGTATTGCCTTTGGACAGATTCTGTTTTCATTTCCCTCATGCAATTTTTTGGGCCTTAGCCGAGCGATTTATTAAGCAGCTTTTGGCATGTGACGTAGCCGCTGAATAAATACGCCGCATTTAACAGAATTGCCTCAGAGACACACACACACACACACACACATACCCTAGAGTACACACATGCTTGCACTTAACATTTGCAGTGATTATGATTTATGGCTTCTTGACAACAAAAAAAGCAAAGGGTCCTACCTGACGCCGCACGTAGTCCACAAGTCCCTCCATGCAGGGCTCCATGCAGAAGGAGTGCTGACATGGTAGTAGCTTCGGTATGCGATACCTGTCCAGGCAGACGCAGCACGTCAACAACTGTTCGAATTGCTCCATGATTGCTCACACTGTAAGAGAGAGAGAAAGAGACAGAGAGAAAGTGAGAATAAGAAAGAGAAAGTAAGAGTAAGAGTAAGAGAAAAAAAGAGAGAGGGAGAAAGAGTGGGGACAAGAGGAAGAGCGAAGAAACGCAATCAGACATCATTAGACTTGATTTGATTAGATAGGCAAGGACTAAGTCCTGTCAATTTGATATTCATATCATTATAAATTCGCGTGCCTCCTGCCGCCCGTTAAGCTCATCATAAGATTCGCCTCCCAACCCAACAAATTAAATTTATATATATATACGATATATATATAAGCCCACTCCAAATCGGATTGTAACATTGCGAGCTCTTACATTTGAATAGGCAACCGATGGCAGGACTTCAAGGAACTTCGGCAACGGATCCCAAAAACAATGCAAAGCGAATGAAAGCCAAATGACAACAACAACAAAAATGGAATACAATAAATTGACCATTTCAGCGCCATTGTCGTAAATCGCGAGCTTCAGTTACAGCCTAGCTCCACAGCCCCACAGCCCCCCATAGCCACTCACCCCCCTTTCCCCTTCCCAATCAAAATACCCTCATCTTCTAATGCCACCCCTGACAAGTGCCCACTGCCTCCTGCTGCTGCTTACTTCTGCCTCCTCCTGCCAGCTCCCGCCTCCTTCTGGCCTCCTCCTGCTGCCCTCGGTTTCCATCCGCCTCCTGCTGTCTCCTTCTGCCTCCTGCTTCCTATTCCTGCCTCCTTATCCCTCCTGCTGCCCGCTACCTTCTTGCTGTCCTTCCATCCGTGGCTTCGTTTGGCCTTCGCAAATATTCTAAGCCACAAATCTGCTTATGGTTGGCTTCATTAAAAGCGGTTTATTTAAAAGAACTCAATAAGGCGCTCTCGAGGGGGTGGGGGGTTAAATGGGGTTGGTCCCAGCTGTAAATAGACCCCTGGGAGATAAAAACAACCGCTGGCAAAAGGTGGAACGGTCGATGGTAGTCGAATTGTTCTTATATCCACTCCAGCCACTTGTGACTTACTTCAATTTAATTGCCAATAACTCAACACAATTATGAGCACACCCAACCATACACACCCAACCATACACACACACACACACACACACACACACACACACACACGCACACACACTTACTCAATCAACCACTTGAAGGCTGTGTCGGTTAAGCACTTTCAATGTTGCCACAAAAAGCAATTCACCTGCCCCGAGTACCAAAATGTGGGCAGAAATTGTTTACAGTTATTTTTATTCATGGCAAGTGCAGTTACAACAAATATTGAATGCAGTTTTCCAAATTTTCCAAAATAAACAAAAAAAAGTAGGTGACTCCCCTTTAGCCACTCCCCCAGGCACTTGAATGGGGCTGTAAATGAAAGGATATATGAAAATTGATCTGTCAATCCCGAAGATTAAGTTTGCTCGACAAACAGCTTTTATGATTGCCCCACTTGCTGTATATCCTTGATCCTGAGACTCGAATTTAATCCTATAAGTGCTTTTCAGCTCAGCTTCAGGCAACTTTTCTCATAATATTTTCTTCCTTTTCTTACATTTCCTTCTGAGGTTCTTCCTCTTTTCCCCCCGTTTATCCACATTTTTTTAAGTTCCTTCCACTGGAGTCCTGAGAGTTGCATATCAACAGATAAAATTACACTTTTTTAATATTTAATTGATATACTTCCTGTATATCCTGTTCACCCCACACTTCATCTTCCCCGCCTTGCTCACCGCCTCCCACAATCGCCTTAACCCTTGGAGTTCCTTGAGGAAGAAAAAAATATAAATAAAATCATTGCAAAGAAGAAGCTAAACATTTTGCTCCTTTAAGCGCTTGCCACACGCGACTGCGAAAATGCCAAGGACGTGGTAAGAAGGGAAAATAAAATTTAAGTATTTGGTAAGTGAAAATTTTCATTACTGTCCAAAAACATGCGGAAAATGCGCAGATTTTTAATAAAAATAAATATGACACACATTTCGTTTATGAAGTCAAAAAATGTACCCACACACACACACACACACACAGACAGAGAGAGATATACATATTCATTTCATTTCTCTAAAATTCTCTGCTTCTTATTCTCTCTCTCTCTCTCTCTCTCCCTCTCTTTTTGCCTTTCCTTTCGCTTGGCACAAATATAAATGCAATTTCCCGCTAACTGCAGACGCGCTTATTGCGTATACGCCACGTCAGCGTTGGGCACTGCTGCTGCTGCTGCTGCTGTGGCCACGCCCCGCTTCGCATAATTTGCCAGGCGTTGCGCACTTCCTGCACCAAAAGACAAACATGGCCAACGCTTCTGTCTGTCCCCTTAATTGTCATATTATTATTTCTGTAAAATTATTCAATGCATTTTGGGCTTTAATGCGGTCAAAAGTTCGTCGCACGATCTGCACCCTCCCCACCCCTCTCTCTCACTCTCTCTCTCTGTATTGTCAGTGGCTTCCAAAAAAAAAAAAAAAACATCCTGATGCGCAGGACGTGCAATTAACTGGAAAATGCGCTTAAAATCAAATTGAATAGAAATTTTGTCGCCCGCTCAAATTGTGCGTTGTAATCTGAACGAGTGCGGGTTTCGGGCGAAGGATTACAGGGCGTGGCTGTACAGAGTGTGGGTTGCAGGTATAGGGAGTGTGTGTGTGTGTGTGTGGCACATGTGTGCGGCCAAACTAATTTTGCAATTGCATTTCAGAGTTGCTGCTGAAAGGATTAAAATGAAAGGCATGCGTCCGCATAATGGAAGCCGCCAAACAAGCTGCCCCACAGCTTTAACTCCCTACCGTATCCTCTTCCATAAGCACACACACACACACACACACACACTCATATACACACAGCTATGCACAAATTCTTGGTTTAGATTTGGTCGGACACCAAAAAAGGCTGGGCGAACCCTTCAAAGCACATTCAATGCACAATTTGAATGGCCATTGAAAGCGGCAAAGTTTCTGAGGGAGCGGGGGGAGAGGAGTCGGGGCTGGTAAAGGCAAGTAATTGGAGTGTGTGTTTATGTCCTTGAGCAGGACAGGCAGTGCTTTAAATATGCATCTCCATAAACATCAAATTAAATACTCCAAAGTTCAGAGTACAAAACTAAATTTAATATTTAATATGCCGAATGATAATTACATTCATTTGCTGAAAATGAATGGAAATGAATGAAAATGAATGAAAATGAATGGGAATGAATGGGAATATTTAATTTGAACTTTGCATATATGTTATAGTATAACACAGTTACAAATTTAGCTAATTTGCATATTAAATATATACAATAATAACATTTCCCTCCCAGCCTTCCCGAGCTGCGCGTTGTTTTGTTTAGCCGCGCGTTGCGATTGATGGGGACAACTGTTCAATGCTTTGTTTTTCTTCTTGGCTAATATGTATTTAATTTGTTGTTGTTTTTTATTTATTTTATTTTTTTTTGTTTTTTATTATTTTGTTTAGCCTTGATTTTTATAATTAGCGAATTTTGTGAGAGTCCGCGCATGGCTAAGCGGAAACGGAAATGCGTATTACAATCGAGTTCAAAGACTTGCAGCTATTGACCCTGGACGTGTGCCAGCCCCAAAAAGTGCAAATGTTTGATTTCTACGAAAATTTCAAAAATTACAAAAATTTTAAAAATTTCGAATATTTTGAAAAAATTTGAAAATTTGGAAAATCATTATAAATTTGCAAAATGGGTCAGACCCTTCAGCGGAGTGTCAAAAGTGTCAGAAATCGACAGCCAAACATAATGATATACTACAGCTAAAGTGATTGCCTGACAGAACTAAAACCAATACCAAAACTAAAACAAGAACTAAAAATCAAAACTAAAACCGAAACTAAAGATAGATAGAAGAATGCACGCAAAATTTGGGTCACATATTTGGCAGGGCCAGCGAAATGTAAAACCGCAAGACCGCAAACTCGCCAATAATTGTAAGAAGAAGAAGCAGAAGAAGAGGAGGGAAAAAAATGCCAAAAATATAAATAAATAAATAAATAAATAAATGCGATCCTAACTCACCAAAAGATATCGGAAAATGTTTGACGATGCTGCGGCCTCTGCTGCTGTGTGAAGGCAACACTCAGAGGCAACCATAAAATGCAATTGGTTTGAAACTTGGCTATAAATATAAAACGGTAACGGCAACGGCAACGGCAACGGCAATGGTTATGGTTACGGTTACGGTTACGGTTACGGTTCAGCAGCTGCCAAATCGGTTATCGATAGTTAATTAATTATAAGTCTATATTGGGCGCGAATCGGCGATAAATCGATTAATCAGTCAATCACTTTAATTAATTTCTAATTACAACTAAATAATTATTATTTTTTTTCGAACTCTTTTTATATAACATTTAGTTAGTTTTATAATTGTATCTGCTTTTCATGTATTTTTCATTTTTTTCAAATTTATTTTATTTTTTCTATTTTTTTCTCTTTTTTTTTTTTGTTTTTATTGTTTTGTATTTTTATATTATTATTTTATTTTTTTTTTTTTAATGCGCTGCGAGTTTTTCGCAACGCGCCTCGTAGAATTCGATTGGAAATGTAAGAACCGACTGAAGGCAAGTGAAAATTGCCAAGCACATGAGGCGAAAAACAAGAGCAGTGTATAATATTTTAAATATATACAAATGTGTGAACGTGTAAGTGTGTGTGTGTGTGTGTGTATCTATATACATATATATATTTATAGGGAGAAGCAACTACAAGATACAAACAAACAAACGCGCGATCGAAATACAAACGCAAAAAGATATTCTTGGCACAGGTTGTGCGTGTGTGTGCGTGTGTGCGTGTGTGCGTGTATTATGTGTATCTGTATGCTTGAGTTTTGCTTTGTATCTATGCAATTGTATCTATAACTGTGCAGCAGCTCATTAATGAGTTACATTTGTTGCACGTGTGTGAAGGCAACTGAAGTTTTCACATTGTTTACTTCGGACTTCAGGCCACAAGAAAGCGATGCTACTAATTGCTGCCTATAGCCACAATATAATTTGCTTATCTACACACACACATACACATGCATACATACATATAACCAAAACACAAAGACACACACACAAGCTGAGAGAGAGAGAGAGAGAGAGAGAGAGAGACCTCCCGTTGACGTCATCAAATGACTGACTATTAATAAAGCTGCCGGCATTTTCTATACAACGTATCTTGTACTCTGCCTGTGTGTGTGTGTGTGTATCTGTGTTTAGGTATATGTTTTTGGGCGCTGTAATAAGGCCTAAAAATACATTCCATCGAAAACTGGAACGCGTTTTGGTCTAGTTGAATTTCGCCCTAGTTGTTACATCTTTTCAGTGATTTCATCTGGAATTTCGATAATAATTTTAACCGCAACGATAATTGAGTTAATTATCTGCATTGCATGTGCCACATGACGTTGCACTTTTAATACTAATGAATTTCATTTAATTTGCATCATTTTATTTTATTTTTTTTTTCCCCAAGTTCCTTCAAAACAAAGGCGAGCAGCTGACTTTGCCAGGGTTCCATTAGCTGCCGCCTGCCTGCCACATGGCGCAGTCTTTGAGTTGAAAAATTTTCCATTTTCAATTTTCACAGTTTTCACAGTTTTCAGTTTACGCGTTTGCAATATTCAATTTTCAATTTTCAATTTTCGAAAACAAAGCCAAGGGATTGCAACTTCAGTGCTCAAGGTCGAATCCGCGTGAGACCCTTGGAGCGTCGGCAGATGCTAAAAATACGCCGTTTGCCCGGAATTCACAGACTGCAGATGGATGCAGCGGCTGCCTAAAGATAGAACTGCAAATACCCGGAGCTATAAATAAGAGCCAGAAGACAGACAGCCAGCAAGGGGTGAAAGTCGAAGCTGCGCAAGCTGAAGATGAAAAACTTCACGTAGAACTTTCCCAGTGAAGGAGCCAAGTGAAAAATTCCTTAACTTCGCTCTGCAAATATTTTCCCCCAAGGGTTTTTTTTTTCCATATGTGACGGGACGCCGTTTAAATTATTAATTAATTTTCATTTCTTCGTTAAGTCCTTACTACTTACAGCTTCTCCGCTGCTGCCTCCTTTCTTTCGGTTACTTCCGCTGCTCCTTGACTTCCTGTTACTCCTGTCGTTTATCCGAGGCGCCCGGCGAGGGGCCCTGCTGCGTTTCTGTTAACTGTGATGGCTGCAAAAAGAGAAAAAAAAAAAATATATAAAGTAGATATAAGTATTTAAGCTAAATTGTATGATTAATCACTTGAGTGTTGGCCGTCGCTCAATTGGCAATTAGACAAGGCAACAGACAGCAGTAAACCCCCCATCCCTCCCCCTGTCTTCTACACACACGCACACACACGCATTCAGAGTCAAGGTAAGTGCATTGTGAATGGCAGCAGCTGACGCTGAGCTGATGCAGTGTGTGGGATGCGGCGCGAGTCGATCAATTTCCACATTCCACATATCACAATCAATGTGCCACATGCAACCAAAGGCTTGGTGCATTGTTTACTTGCTCATTATCATTATGAGTTGCAGCCGCACGTTGACGTGCGACGTCAAATTTAATTGCAATTCCAGAAAAGAACCGCAGCCCAAAACAATGTTGCAATAACGTTGGCCAAACAATGACGTTGCCACAGCCCCGTGCCATGCAACATATTAACAATGCTTTAAGCATTTTGTGCCACATCCTGCAGGCCTTGAGATAAGCACGGTGCGTGTTTCGGCTTGATTGCACATCTCCCTCTTAATTAACAAACTGCAGTCTGCCTTTCAGCCGAAGCTCCGACTGTTGCAGTTGCCGTTGCCATTACAGTTACAGTTGTAGTTGCAGTTGCAGTTGCAGTTGCATATAAAATAAATGAATGTCGTTGAGGCGTGGCATGTGACATTTTCATATTGCGAAATGAAGAATCAATCACGAAATGCAAACAAAATCGATGAACGCATCGCATTTTAATAATCAGCAGGAAGCTTCAATGAAAATCCATCGGAAAAATGAAAAGCATGAAAAATTGGGCTGGCAAAACTATGGCAAATGAAATGCAGAGAAAAAACTCAGCCCACCTCGGGCTTTAATCGAGAATTTCCATTGACTTTTCTGCTACAAAAACAACAAAAAAAAAAAACCTAAACTCAACGCTGATTTTTTTTATCCCAGGGAATTTCCATTGACTTTTTGAAATGCACGAGAAAACAAAGGCTTAAATTACGGATTAATATTTAATGAAATGAAAAAATCTTTAAATTTTAAAAAAGAAGCTTGAAAATTATTTTATAAACTTCCAATTCTTTCAAACTTTGAAAACTATCGGAGAGTTCGATTCAAAGACGGCGAAGGAGGCAAAGTTTCTGCCATTTTTTATTCAACAGATTTTCAAACGAAAATCAAAACAATTTTAATTTAATATTAAAATCGAAATACTTGTGCATTTATTAATGCACTCGCAATGCATTCGACCTTGAACTTCGGCATGACGCATACGCCGCGTGTTGCAGCGAGGACTTAAAAAAATTGTATTCCCGCGCGTCGCAAAAATTCGTTGCATACTTTCGGGCGGGCGATTTATGAACAAAACTAGAAAATTGCTTGCACCTAAGCTATTTACCGTTTCGAATCGGCTAAAAACTTTATTCCCCAACCCACAACAACAACAACAATGGGACTTCCAGTTGAATTATAAATGAAATCTTTTAATGGGGTTAAAGCCGTGAGATGCGTAAATTAAAAAATCTAATTAAATGTGAGACAAGCAAATTGAATGCGAAGCCTGTGACAAAAGTGAAACTAATCAAAGAGCGATGAGAAGAGAAAAGTAGAAAAGAGAAAAGTAGAGAAGAGGAAAGAGAGAGAGAGAGAGAGAGAGAGAGAGTGTGTGTGAAGAGAGAAAGCAAAGGCAAACATGAAAAAGAATTTGAAAATAAATAAATAAAAAAAAAAGTGAGTAAAATGTCGCTGATTGAATAGAACTAAAAATAAAGCGGCAACGCGGCGTATGAGCAATACACCAAACGATGGCCAAAGCCCACTAAATGGAAGCTCGTATATAAAAAAAAAAAAAAAAAAAAAATTATATACAGAAATATAAATAAAAATACAGCTTTTATATGTATTTTAATGTGATTATGTTAAAATGTGTTAATATAACGAGAAATACGCATAAATTTCCACAGAAAGAGCAACAACAACAGCCAAAGGAGCAACAACAACAGCCAAAGGAGCAACAACAACAACAACAACGACGAGCGAACGAGATGAAAATAATTTTGACAGCTTTTGGGGCTTGTGGGTGGGCGGCCACAGCCAGCGGTATGAAGAGCGTGGCAGGGGGCAGGGGGCAGGGTGCAGGCGGTTGGTGTTGTCAACAGATGAATTTTTCTTAGTGCTGCCCAGGTGACATTTTCAGTGTTTTTCTTCTTCTTCTTCTTCCTCCGCTTTTTTTCAACAGTTTTTCGCCATATTCAATATACAAAAATTTTTTACATAATCAGCGCACAATTGAATTTCACAGCTTTTCATTTTCATTTGCATTTCCATTTCCATTTGCATTTTCATTTTCATTTTCAATTTTTTTCTTATTGTTGTTGTTTTTTTTTGTTTTTCTCTAGGAACCAAATATTTTCTTAGTTTCACTCACTTGAGGGTTGCACTGCAATTCGATAACTTGAATTTTGATAACTTAAGCACACTCAGTCGCATGCCCCTAACGGCACGAATCGAACTCCAGCAAAATTCCACTATCAATGAATTGTAAGGATTACGTTTTTTTTTTTTTTTT
Source organism: Zaprionus lineosus (assembly GCA_035044505.1). Classification (NCBI taxonomy): domain Eukaryota; kingdom Metazoa; phylum Arthropoda; class Insecta; order Diptera; family Drosophilidae; genus Zaprionus; species Zaprionus lineosus. The sequence continues at coordinate 513,698 of JAWNNX010000677.1, forward strand.
TTTTTAATTATTTAATTACACGCACGCACGTCCTGCTTCGATTCGCACTGGTGCATTGGCACCTCACGCGCTGCGCGGCAGGTGTAACACCACCAACAGGCACTTTATATATATATATACCGTATATATATATCTAAGTTCAACTATATATGAGTTTGAATGTGTATGTGTGTGTGTGTATGTGTGTGAGTGAGTGTGTGCGTATAAGGTGTGAATACTGCGACACGTCTATTCACGGGCTGGCTACAAATGAAAATGAATGTTGCGCGATTCTCTTAGCTCCTCGCCAGCGGCAACATCTTTGACGATCAGCCGTTCTGAGGTGAATTTTATAAAAATAACGTGCAAAACAACAACAACAAAATACACAACAACAATAGCAACAATAGCAACAATCTTAATATAAACAACAAACACGCAGACAAATTGATAGAAAGAATTCATTGTATTTCAGCCTCCTTCCGCCCGCCGCCCGCCGCCCGCCACCCACCGCCTGCCGCCTGTTTCCACCCATCATCTGCCTACCGCCTCTCATCTTCCGTCTCCCGCCTTTCGTCTTCCGCCTTTTGTCCCTCACCTGTCGTCTGTCGCCTCTCGTCTTCCGCCTCTCGTCTTCCGCCTCTTGTCTTTAGCCTCCCGTCTCGCATCTCCCCATTGTCCACCCCCCATCACCCAACTCTCTTCACCCGCCTCTCGTCTCCCGCCTTTTGTCTCCCGCCTTTTGTCTCCTGCCTTCCTCCACCCTGCTTTCACCTTCCGCCTCCCATCTCTCCTCCCGCGTCTACCGCCTTCCTCCACACTCTTTCCACCTTCCACCTTCCTACAGCCTCCCTTCACCTTCCGCCTTTCTACAGCCTCTCTTCACCATCCGCCTTCCTCCTCCCTCCTTTCACCTTCCGCCTTGCACCAACCTCCTTCTGCCTTCCGCCTACCTCCACCCTCCTTCTGCCTTCCCCCTTCCTCCTTCCGTCTTCCTCCTTCCTCCTGCCGACGTCTCCGCCCAACAAGCACTTTACAATGGAAATTAAAATTTCATTGTCGCCTCAACCAAGGCCATAATATCCATTGTACATTTCTGTTTAACAGTTCTGATAATTGTATCTATATAAAGCGATCTTTAACTTTTTCTGATTTTTGGATTTTTCTTTTAGATTTCAGATTTCAGATTTCTGTTTTCTTATTTCGCAGTTGCCACTGACGACCCACACACTTTTTGCACTCAGTGTCCAGCGACCCACGCCTTTGGTTCATAACTGTGAATCATTTGAAACAATTTCTTGGGTGTTTTCAAGATTAAAATAAATGCCTATATTTATTGATATGCCAGCACCGATAAGTATATGAATATATATATATATATATATATATATAGCCCTCTATATATAGAGTCCAAGTTTTGTCTGCGCAAAAAGATTTACTTTTCCATTTACAAACTCATTAAACATGAACATTGAAATGCCGCAGAAGCCAAGGCAAGGATACCAAGGATAGGGGAGGAAGAAGGGAGAGAGTAAAAAGAAGAGAAGAGAAAGAAGTGATGGGTATTTAAATACTCTATAAAATTCAGATATTTAAATGCTATAAATAAAAGAAACGCCTGCGGCTGAAAAATTCACATTTATGCAGAAAGCGAAAGTCAATGCAATGAAATACCCTGGAAAAGGGGTAGCCATGGGGTAGCTCAACTTGGATTCCATAGCTTCATCTTGAACCCCAGATACCCTAAAAAATATCTAAGACTTGTTTATTACGCTCAAAGCGAGTCCTGTACCCCTGAAAAATGCACTTCCTTCGCTTTCAATTTAATACCCTATAAATTTGGCTAAGCCGCTGCGTTCTTAAGGGGGGATTCGCTTTGATGGCAAAGGATGTACTACTTGTTTTCGGATAGACTATAATCTCTGAAAAGGACTGCACAAATGTGTAAGGATAAACAACAGCTTAGAAGCTGTTGCAAGTGTGGTACATAATTTGTAGCAGACGCAACGTTTTGTTGCACTTAACAGCGGCTGGCAGGGGGGGACACACATAGAGGAATTTCAGGGCCAATAAAACAACAGTAAGTGCAGTCTTGTATATATATATATATGTGTCTGTCTATGTATGTGTGTGTGTGTGTGTGTTTGTGTGTGTGTCTCTTTATGTGTGTACATGGCAATGGCCTTCGTGCGGCTGGACTTCATTTGCTTTGCCATTAGACTGCTTGTCTTTTGTTTAATGCCACCAGCAGCAGCCACACACACACTCATACACATACATGCACATACACATACACACGCCAGTGGCACTCCCCCGCCGCCACTGCTCGGCTGGTCGGATGATAGGCCATTGTCAATCTGCGTTGATGAATTTATGTTGTGATTTTTCCGCCAGACAAAAACAAAAGCCGCAAATGCAACGCGTGACTGTGTGTAAGTGTGTGTGTGTATGTGTGTGTGTATCCGCATCGTTGTTGCTGCTGCTGCCACAATTTATGACAGAATAGCCAACTTTTCATTCTCATCAGCAAAGATGTCAACGCGTCGCAAATGATGTCCGCCTCGCCACAAGGCGCATTGTCTGTCATCATGGACTAGGTCATTTTTATGCCACCCCCCCACCGACCCCACCCACGACACCACCCCCTCTATCATCATGACATTTTTCTGCTTTGTCTTTTCACATATTTTCCGCTTTCACTCTTTCACTTTCCTTCACTCAACTTTCCCTTTCATCCACTCAACCTGCGAACTCCCCAAAGGCGCTTCGTCTTCAGTTGAGCTGCAGGTGCAAGGATGACGTTGCATGTGCTTTGCGGCTCAGTTGCAACATGTGGGAATTATGCACATGTTCTTGGCTGGAACTTTATTTCTGGATGCTAATTGCGGCATCAATTTGTTGCAAATACAAAAGGGGGCACAATCGTTAGGATGAAGCATGATTAATTACAATTGATGGATGGCCAATTGGCAGACACGGATGGCATAATGAGCGGCGCGAACAGGCATTATTAATGGACATCTATTGGCAAGCACACACACACACACATATATACACACACTGCTACACACACACACTCGAATGTTTGGCTAATTGCTGAAGAGGCCTCAGCTACGGGTGGCCCAATACAACGCTTAACTGGTATACGAGAGTGGCAATAATAACGAATTAGCAAACAATTTCAAGTATTAGCCATGGGCAACAGTAATTAGCGAGGGTTGCCACAAAAGTTCTGAGTTCAGGTGCGCCGAAAAAAAACCTATTAAAAATAACTCGGAAAATTCATTTCTCATTCAATGCGGAAATGCAGTGTACTTCTGCCCAGCTGTGGAAAACTCTGGGAGCAACCCTCGCTATTTCTCATTTAGAGGCTAAAACTATTTCAGTTAGACAAATGGCGTTAGGCACATAATAACCAATTTCTCTAAATACGGCCATAATTATGAACCAACAAACTTATGAGTGTGTTTGTATGAGTGTGTGTTAGTGTGTGTGTGTGTGTGTGAGTGTGTGTGTGTGGGTGTAAGATTTGTTTGTAAGTTGTATATAGGATTTGTTTGTGTGTCTGTGTGTGCTGCTGCTTCATTTAGGCTCGCTTGTTCTCGCACCGAAGGCTTTGGTATGTCCTGTTCGTCGTGCTATCCGTGTACCATGGTGTCCTTGGATGGGGGCAAGGATTTGTCGTAATTAGGCATACATAAGCATATGGCTGTCGTCTGTGCTCAAGGCTCAAGGCTCAGCCGCTTGTGCTGGGCCTGGGCAAACTCAGACACGAACACAAACACAAGCAACAACAAACAACAACAACAACAAGCAACAACAACAACAACAACAACAACAACAGGAACAAGCAACAGCAACACTTTCAACAAAGGACCCTGTACATAATTAATTGTTGCTTGTTGCTGTTGCTCTTGTTAGTCGACACGCGCGCGCGCCCAAAAGTAGGCAACGATTTTTGGAAGCGAAACTTAACGGAAACTTGAACGCAGCGCGGTCGAAGATGCGTGCGGCATGTGGCATGTGGTATGTGGCATGAGGCTTCTGGATACTGTCATAATTGATTGTCCCTCCAACATCCCCCCACCACCCTCCATCCCCACCCTCCATCCACTACACACACAGGATACGCAGGCTACGCAGGACACACAGGACCACCCACAGGCTGAGCAGGATCAAAATGTGTCTGAGCATTCGCCACGTTTGATGATTTTCTTCAGTTTCATTTTTTTTTATCTTTTTTTTTTGGTCCTTTGTTTCTCGTCTCAGACCAAAGGATATTTTTAAACGAATATTTCTTTAATTAGTTTCCCTGGGCATGGCTTGGCTTATCCCATTTCGTCGGCAGCTCTGACAATTAATTGGCTACATTGAAGCAAAGGCGGCTGGCGCATAGGCGTGGCCGTAGCCGCAAAACTTAAAGGCCTGACCGCAGGACCAAGGAGCATAGAGCCTCATAGGGAGGAGCCTCATTGACCGCAAATAATATTGCACAAATGTTGCCAACCGCAGAGCACACACGCATACCACAAAGACACACACACGCACACGCATACCACAAAGACACACACCCACACACACACACACACACACACACACACAGGAATTTTCTTAAATTAACATTAGCAACATTTGCAGCCGCCATTAAGACGGACCCAATGCCCGCCGCAGAAATGCGACTTGAAGTTGCCTTTTTGGTTAATGGCCAACAACATGTGTAAACATAACCCACTGCGACTGTATGTATGTGTGTGTGTGTGTGTGTGTGTAGGTCTGCTTTCAAGGCATTTTATTTGTGGCCACAGCGAAGCAAAAGGCAAAGGACTCACTGAGTCAACAGCGACTTTTAAATTATGAGCAACTTTTTGATAGTGTTTGTCCAAGTGAAGCCGATTTTCACACCTTTGCGGCGGGAAATTAGTAAAAAAAAAGAGCTTAAAAACCATAAAAGTAACGTATACGCCGCATAGAACTAAACACATAACCCCCCCCACACAGACCTGAGGCAGACTTTGGGCTATAAAACAAACGTCAAATGTTTTGTAATGTTGGTCATTAACATTTAACCTTGAGGCGCAAATTACCGGATCACTTTGTTACCCCCAAGTGACACACACGCACACACACACACGCACACACATGCACACACACGCACATATCATGACATGCATACACAGCCAGGCGAGAAGCAACAGTAAAACTTTGTTTGCCGCAACAAAAAAGTTCATCAGGCAAGAGGACAAACCTATAAAATTCCATGATGAAGCAGATGTGAAACATGGCACCCCCAGACCACCCACCCACCCAACCCCACCCCCAGCCCCTCCCCATCTCATAATGATCTTAATAATGACGCTGCTCATTATGAAGTTGATAAGAGTCCGAGGAGCAACACCTTATGACGCGGCTCGGTCCTCCGATGGCGCCCACTGATAATACGAAATATACAAAATGATTTTCAACGGGGCGTGGCAGGCATTTCCATCTGTAGATTTATGACACACGCATTTATAAGGCCGAAAAGGCATTGCCGGAGGCCAAAAGCGGAAAACTGAAAACTGAAAACTGAAAGCCGAAACCTCCGCAGGGCGAAATGAAAAGAAAACAAGCAGTCGGTGGGTTTCGATGTGTTGGTGGGTCGCTTTTTAGTTGTGTTTGTGTGTTGATGGGTTGCCAGTGGGTGGGCGAGGGGTGGTGGGTGGTGATGAGGTTGAAAGGTTGTGAGATTGGGAGATTTGAAGGTTGGAGAGGTTTGAAGGTTGGTTGACTGGGCGTTTGGGCGGTTGGGTGGCTCGGTGGCTCGGTGGTTGGGCTGACGTCTGCCTGGTGGACTGTAAGATGAGTCAAATGGAAAATTGATTTTGAATATGGATGGTTTACACAGTTTGTGATTGAATTTCATTTTTAATGACAACTTCATGTAATGAATACGAATTCGATTTCATTTTCATCCTCAGCAAATGCGACGCGTGATTTTCATAGTTCAAGCACTCGAGCAATTTAAATGCCATCCAAAACATTTGTTTAAATTTTTAATGAAAATTAAAATTTTAAAAATAAAAAAGGAAAACTAAAAAATAAAAATATGTTAAATTTTAGTACATTTTTTATTTATAAGAAAGCAAAATAAATTATAGGATTTTTTATTTATTGTTATTAATTCAGTTCCAATAATCAAGCAGATTTCGTATTGTATAAAAAATAAATTTTAAATTTAAAAATAGAAAACTTAAGATTATATATAATATTAAAGTTTTAAAAATCTTTATGAATACTATTTTTAGTTTAATTAATTATTTAGAATATTATTATTATTAAAATGTTTACATTTAAGACTTTTTAGCAGAATTTTGTAATGTTAAGATTTAATTAAATTAAAATCATTTATAAAAAATAAATAAAATTAAAAAAATAATATTATATTAAAGTTTTCAATATTCAAATAATAATTATATATACTTCAGTTAATTATTAAAAATGTTGTTATTATGAAGATATAAATATTTTTGTGAGCGTCAAGGGGAATTTCATATTTTCTGATTATTAATGAATGAATAATTTATGAAATTAAAAAATAAAAATAAACAACAATATTATATTTAAATTTCAAATATTATAATTATAAATACATTTGCATCTATTTATTTTTTTTAATATATTTTATTTATGTTTAAACTTTAATTATTATTTATGTAAAAAAATTTTACGAATGTCGAGGAAAATTTCGTAAATTTATGAATAAAAAAAATTTATGAAATTAAAAAATCAAAACGAAAAAAAATGTATATATTTTAATTTAAAATATTATAATTATAAATACATTTGCTTTTATTTATTTTTTTTTAATTAATTTATTTAAATTAATATATTTATTATTAAATTGTAAACACTTTTATGAGCATCAAAAAAAATTTCTTAAATTTGTGTTTAAAAGAATAATTTATTAAATAAAAAATTAAAATAAAAATTAAGCAATAATAATTAATTAAAGTTCCGAAAATTCTTATTATTATTATTTTTAATTTAATAATTTATTATAAATAATACTATTGTTATAAAAATATCAATACTTTTTGAGCTTCAAGCAGAGTTTTTTAAAAATTAAATTAAAAATAATTAAATTATAATACAATTTTTAATCTTCTTCTAATTAATATATTTATTTTAATTAAATATCAGATTTTAAGGAAATTTATTATATTTTTTATTTTTCATTTAATTTAGCTTATTATATTTTAAATATTATAACTATTAAAATTAATATATTTTTCTGAATGTCAAACCGAATTTCGTATCCTTGTTTATATTTCGAGTAATTCCTGAAACTTAAAATTTATTCTCAACTTTAAGCGCAATCCTTTGCTCACACTCAAATAAATTTTCCATTACCCATTTTCTCATTTTCCCATTTTCCTTGATTTGATATAATTTAATTAAAATGCACCCCACGCACTGCGGAATCCACGTATAAAATTTAATTATTTAATGAGCTTCAATTCGAGTCCTTGCACTTAAAACTGAGTAAATGAAAGGAAAATTTATTTGCTACGATGTTGTCCTCACTTTTCCACCTTTATGACAGGACATTGCAATATCCTATTGATTTTCCCAGCTGCCCGGCAAACTTTTGTTTATTTTCTGCTTATCAATTTCGATTACCGATAACATCAAGGATTTGACTCGCTTAGTCGCAGACCACCCAAATCCTTAACCCCCAATCCGTGACCCCTAACCCCTGACCCCTAAACCCTGACCTCTAACGCCCAACCGCTGCAGCCCGCCCATCATTTGTCGGAGACGTCGCCTCGGCACTTGTGAGGACCACAACTTTTTAAGTGCTTGCAACAAACGGAGGCATGTCCATTGTCCGTTGTCCTTGTGCCTGCAACTGCAGCTGCTTGTCTTCGTTCCTCGTTCCTCGCACATTCCTCACTCTTTGCAACTTGCCCCCTGCCCCTTGCCCCATGCCACGTGCAGCATCCATTAGCGGCGCACGCATTTTATGACCATGGCAAATACTTTTGCGAATTCAGCGCAATTTTGCTGAAACGTGGATGCCACATTGCCACGCCCATTGATATCTTTGGATGGGCGAGTGGTTTTTTTTTTCTGCTTTTTTTTTTTTTGTTTTTTTAGCATTTGGCATTTGAAAGTTTTCGTTTAGCTCTTCGACTTTGGATTTGTGCAGTGCGTAAATTGAGTCATTGCCGTTGGAGTTGGAGTTAAGTTTTGATTGAGCTTTTAAAGGATGTGTTTGTGTGCGAGTCCTGCGATTGGATGGCTGCCACGTTCTATCCATAGCAATTTCCTTGATATTGCCACAACGGTGGACCAAAGCGCCGTTTCATGTCGTTGGTGTCGCTGGTGTCGTCTTTTGATAGCTGCTCCGCATAAGGAGCTTATCCTTGTCGAGGAAGAGCCAACGGTTGGCGGCTGGCGGCTGGCGGCTGGCGGTTGGCGGTTGACGGTTGGGGGTCGTTGGTGTGAGGTTGGCGGCTGGCGGATGGCGATGGAATAAGCAGGCAACGAAGTGTTGCAGAGCCTCAACAATTTTCAACATCCGGCTTCCGTTGCAATGTAATGGAAACTGAGTTGAAAACGTGCCACGCTGTGTGGCAACATTGCAAACAAGACGCCAAGGCAACTGCAGGCAACGGAAATCTAAGCAGAAATGAAAATGACACATGCCACGGCCTGCGGGGTGGCAGGAAGGGTGATGAGAGAGGGGTGGTGGGAGGGGTGGCACACATACACACACATACATATTTATATACAAATGCCGATACACACACCCACACACACTTACAGAGACCAGTATCTATATATTAACAAGGACACAGCAGGATATCGGTTACTTGGGCTGCGAATCTGCGCTTAACATTTTCAGCCACCTTCAGGTATGAAAAATGCGCGCACATAAATCAAATCAGGCGAACGACAAGGACAGCCACCAACTCCACCGCCATAGGCATCACATCAGCGTTCATTAGTGCTCAACGGCTACCAGGATGTGGTTACAGTTACAGTTCCAAAAGCAGCCGCCAAAAACGCCTAAGCGCTCACTACACACATAATTGCCGAATCCGCCGCATATCATTTGTGGCACATGATTAATTGCCCGCTGTGGCAAATGTGGCAATTATTTTAATTTTTATTTTCTTATTTTTTTTATTGTTATCCTTGAAGGGCGCTATGTACGTGGGAGGGGTCCTTGCAAGATAAGCCAAAATTGTTGGCGCATTAAACATTTATGCGGCATAATTTCTCAACTCGATCCACTATGTGGCAATGTTGCATATATATCAAGCATTACATGCCACGCCCCCCCCTACCCCATTGATATACTCCAAAGGCTCTTCTAATTATCATAAATTGCCCATAAGGCGGGCAAGGCGTGTGTCAGGGGTAGGGGGCAGGGAGCAGGGGGCCTCCTCGTGATTTACGCAATTTATGCAAAGAGTCAGGAGGCGATGATAATATTTTGGATCGTTTAATCCGTTAGGTTGCGTCGTCGTGTAATTTGCAACTCAAACTAAAATCCATGCAACTTCTTGACTTTGCAATCAAATTGCCAAACCAACAGCCGCCAAACACTTGCCGCGGCGACGCCTCTTAGCCGCCGGGGGCGGTGCAGCGGCCAGCCACTTGCCTGCAGCTGCAGCTGAAGCTCTCTCCAAGTGTAACGGAAACTGTTAAGAAAAAAAAGTGCCTTAGAAACCAAAAACAGATCCTGTAAAATTATAATTGGGGTAGTTACACTTTAATTTGCTTTTATAATTGATAAAAATAATTTAAAATATTAATTATTTTTTTTTTATTAATTCAAAATTAAAAATATTTTTTTTTAATTTTAATTTTTTTTTTAATTTCCATATTTTTCTCATCCATTTAGCAACCCTGAAACCCTTTAATTTTTCACTCTAAAGTTTACAGGATATTTGAGGGAAAAAAGTTTGAAGCGCTCCTCTTTTATTTCCTTGGCTATCCAAGTTCGCGTGGGCGTGTCTGTCATCAAGTCAAATAGAAAGTTTTCGTCAACATTACGCAAATTAGTTTGCCAGCCGAGCAGCAAATGCAGGCGTGGCCCTAATGCCATTTAGCCAAGGGCTAAGTTTCAGATTCAACTCCAATCTCCAAGTTATATGAATCATGGAGCATTCCAAATTCGATGATGACGTTTTAAGATTGAGACTGATGTTAAGTGTCACGTTTTTGCTCTGATTTTAATGTTAAACTCGGTCAAGTTCCATATTAATGCTTAATGCTATGCACAGATGCAGCTTCTGATTTAATCCTTGCTTTAAGACTTAATAAATTATTATGCATTAACAAGAACAACTTTTTTAAACTTATAAATATAAATAAAAAATATCATTGTTTATATAAAAGCAAATTAAATATAAGCTAGACGGGAAAATAATACATCAACAACAACAAACAAACTGATACACTGAATGTAGACAAAACAAAGAGCCCCAGCAACTGATCCACACTTAAAACAACAAACACGGGAAATAAAACAAGAATAAACATGATCGTTTGCGCTTATCTATATACAATACATACAAAAAAAAAAAGCATAAGCAACAACAATGCACACATATTAAATGCATGCAAAACTGAGAACAAGAGAGAGCGAAAGAAAACGAGAGAGAGCGAGCGTTATAATAAGCCCTTGCAGCGATAAACTATTAACGAAAATTATAGATAAGCTGCATTAAAGCACCCACGAGCGCACACACGAAGTGAAACGAATAATTTCACGAGCTCAAACGAATCACTTAAAGTGGCTCTCGTGCATAGCAAAAAAGTCTAATTGGAACGCGACTAGAAGAATGAGTCGGGAAAGAGATAGGGAAATTCGATTTTGCAATGAATTTCAACTACCAAGCAACGTTCTAGGAAAATAACGGAACTGCCCCAAGTAAATACATACATATATAGTAGATTAGCGAGAACCGTTAAAATGAAGCAGAACCGTAATTTTCAAAATTATAAGTAGAAAGGAGTTTCTTTTGCTCTTTATTGATTTTATTATTATTTATTTCGCATAAATTCCACACTCTTTGCTCAAAGTGCGTATAATGGCCAAATGATATGATAATGGGCTTTATCAATGGATTCCACTTATGATTGGAATCCAGTTTGGTACAGCGTTGAGTTCGTTTGGCATTCGGGTGCACATTAAGGACCATCTATAGATAACGAATCATAAAATCAAATATGCATTGAATTACATTTTATAGCCGATGTACCCAAGGACAATTATATTATCCCTTTTTTTGCAAAAAACTTAACTCAATTTGCTGCCCATAAATTTGCTACCACAAGCGGCCTAAGCCCCACAGACTCTTATGCCCCATTTTTTTTGCCATTCACCAGCGACCGCGCTGACGCCTCCTACATCCAGCAGGAGCTTCAACCAAAGTGTTCACATTTTTCACTTGACACATTTTTTGCTGTTGTTGTTGTTGTTGGTGTTGGTGTTGTTGTTGTTATTTGTGTTGCTGCTGTTATTGTCGCTGTGTTTTGTTCCTCAATTTTATTTGGCTCTCGTTTATGCGCAAAAGTGCGTGTAATTCAATTTTTCATGCGCCGCCAGGCGCCATTGCGACAAGGTAGATGGAAGAAGGAGAACGAGAGTGAGATAGAAAGAGTATGTGTGTGTGTGAAAGAGAGAGAGAGAAGGAGAGAGGAAAGCAGAGCTGGTGGGTGGGGGAAAATGGTTGGCTGTGGGTTTACCTAAGGGAAACCCAGGCAATGCGCTTGGCTACCTTTTTCAAAAAGTGGGCGGTCACAAGGAGGCGCAGAATTAAGACAAAGGACTACAACAAATATGCGTCAAAGGCATATTTGGCACGCAATTTCAACGGCATGTCCTTATTGATGAGCGATCCCTTTTCAGTTAACCGTTTCACAGTCTCACAATTTTACCGTTCACCATTTACCGTTAGCCGTTAACAGCCATCAATATTTGATGGCGTACATCCTTTTTAAACTTTCCTTGCCTTTATTTTTCAAGATGTTCCGTTAAGTTCGTTTTATTTATTATAAATGTGCATAAAAAATACACGCCACGTGTCCGACTCTGCGACTCTGTGAATGTGTGTCTATGTCTGTGTCCGTGCGTGTGTGTGTGTGTGTCTGTGTGTGTGTGTGTGTGTGTGGGTGTTCCGTAGAATGCATTTACATATTAATTGGCATCATCGCGTCTACGCTTGACCGTTGAACTAACCTCCCTTGCGGTAAATCTTCTAAGGCTACTCCGGAGTCCTGCACTTGAGCTCGGCCCAGTCGAGGTAGCGGCAGAGGCAGCAGCAGCAGAGGCAGCGGCAGAGGCAGAGGCAGAAGCAGTGTTAGTGCCAGTGCCAGTGCCAGTGGTGGTCGTGATGGTGGTGGTGGTGGTGATGTTGGTGGTGGCAGCAGCAGCAGCAGCTGCGGCGAGAGCAGCGGCTGCAGCTGATGTGGGGCTGTCAGCCGCTGCCTGACTTAAGTTTCGTAATGAGCTGAGGTAGCTGGAGGGCATGACAAAGGGGCGACCACGTCGGGCGGTGCACCTGCTGCGTGCCAGTTCCACAAGCATGTCACTGGATCCATCGTCATTGGAGGACGTCAAGCTAGTCGGAAGGTCAATCGAATATACCGGGCTGCTTCCTGCTGGGTACAGATCGCTGGTCGAACTTGGAGCCGCTTGCGAAATGCGTTCCAGCTGTCGGCGCAGCTCGTTTGCCTTTGAGCCCGTACCGATTGACTCCACATTCGCATCATCCACGTCCGGGTCATCGTCCTCCAGATCCAAGTCCGTATAGAGGCCAACACATTCATCGTCGTCCAGCCGCATCGAGAACTCGACAAAGCTATATCGCCCAGCAATGGGCACGTAATCATCACGAAAAGGATCGCTCTGGATGGTGTTGTCCTTGCTTCCGCTTGGTACATTATCGTCCACCTCCTGGCACTTCACCGGCCTGGCCACATACTTCACACTGCAGTCGTAGCTTATAAGGCTGTCGTACGGGGAGCGCGCATAGTTGATCAGCTCGTGCAGGAAATGCTCCGTCTTGGGTCCCAGGTAGATATCCAGAAAAGCCCTGAACTCTGGACTCGCTATGTTCAATTCCAGGAGCAGTTCCATCATCATGTCATACAAAATCAGGATGTCTATCTGACTCTTGGTTATGAGAACGGAAATATCACGGTTGGCGAAATCCATAATCCGATGCAGCTCCTCCGGGAATTGCCTACAAACGGAAGTTGTGTCCACCGATCAACACTTGTGTGTGTGTGGGGGGGGGGGGGGGGGGGGGGGGCAATAACTACCAAATCCTCTCACCTGAACGTCGAGGTGTTCCATTCACGAAAGCTTGGCGTCTGGCAGACAGGAAGCGAGTACAAGCCATTGGCATAGACATAGCAACGCCACAAGACCATACGGCGGGATCCCATAACAACTAGCTCCGCTTCAGTGGAGGATCCAAAGTGAACAGAAAGCGTAAGCTACGAGAAGGAAACCATAAGTCTTGGAGCCCAAAGCAAATCTCAAATTTCCCCCCGTCGTTGACTTTAATTTCTTCCCATCGATACTTCAAAAAATAATTGTATATTTTTAAGTGCACTTGTATGCGTGTGTGTGTGTGTGTGTGTGTGTGTCGATATATATGTGTATGTGTGTAAGCTGTGTGTATAAATTACTTATTGTCAATTCCGCGAAAACCTTTCTTGCTGGGAAATAAATATTTATATTTGCGATTCGATCTACAAAAATAAAAAAAAAAATATTAAATTAAATTTTACCTTAGGCACTTTTCTCGAGGCTCTCCCTTTTGTTGTCAAAGCGTCTACTGTTTTTTTTTTACAGTTATTTTAGCCTATATAATGCCTATAGCGCCCCCTGCACGACAGGTTGCTTCAGTAGCAACTGTACTTCAGATATCGATAGCAATTTCTATCGATAGATAGCTCCTGTCTTTAAAGTGATATTATTTGAAAATTAACTAACAATTTTTATTATTTTTTTTAAATAAAAATAAAGTTATTTATTTTTATAAGGACGAAGCTTCATTTCTTTTGCTAAGAAGAAGCTTCATTTCCTCTGCTAAGAAGAAGCTTTTCTTCTCTATATGAAAATCCCAGCTTTAAGTTTAATAAATAAAATAATTAAACATAATTATATATAATATAAAAAAAAAATTAATTATTATTTTCGTTCGAGTATTTTTATTTTTTAATTCGATTTTATTTATTTATTTATATTATTTTAATTTTATATTTAAATTATTTAAATCTAATTCCAAGGACTTTGCTTTGGGTCAGAAAACTGCGATCCTGTGCCGTTGCTTAAATATTTATTTTTGTCAAATTGCATTTGTCCCCAGTGATCAAGATCATAGAGGATATTTTTATTATCCTTATTAGGAGAGTCTTTCCTTTCTAACTGTTTCTTCAAAAGAAGTCCAAATCATGAATATAATATATTTGACCATCTGGAAAACATAAAACAAAGAGCTTAAAAACTGATGACTCTTAAAAAAATATATATTAAATAATAAAAAAATAATATAAATTTAATTATTAAATAATAATTTAAAATTAAATAAAAAATTAATTTCTGTTAACTGAAATCAAATAAGTTAACAGAAATGTGAAATCTTCTATGTCATCTTTCCTCGCTCCCATTTTTTTAATTATTTAATTTATTAAATTAAATTTTGAAATTTATTAAATTAAAATTTTTATTAATATTTAAAAATAAATATATTATTTAAAAATTAATATTTTAAATCCATACGATTTAAAAGCATAAAACGGTGGGAGTTCTTTTTAAAAATTTAAAGAAAATTAATTTAATAATTTTAATTAAATTTATAGGAAAATTTGAAATAATTATCCTGCGGAAGAAAATTCGTTCTTGTCCAAGGAAATGTCTTAAGTTATGGCTCGTTGATCATTTACAAGGATTTTTCAGAATTAAACAAAAAATAATAATAATCACAACTAATCAAGGGGCAGGTCATGGCGCAGGTTAGGGACAGGCTTGATGACACTCCTGACAACTCCTGAAGCACGAAACCTGAAAATGGCAAAGATTCAAAGGACTCTAGGATCTCAGAAGTTGCTACATAGATTTATGTATTTCTTATGCGATTTATAAGAAATATCCCTTAACTGAAATTTAATATTTAATGCTATTATCCTGGCCAAATATTAAATGGTCCTGGGCACAGATGCCTCCAAGGATGTCCATCCTCTTTTAATATATTCAGAAATTACAATCCTAGATCCAAAAATTGATTATTTTTAGTTAGTCATAAGGAAGTGGGAGTTCCGTTCGTTCATTTTGAAATCTTTACGTTTATTATATTTATGGGTAACTAAATTATTTTTTTAACTGATAAAATTGTTTATGCAAATTAAAAAAAAAACTTTGGATATGCTTAGCATTCGCAGACGCACATGAATTTTACTTAAACGCATTTACAATTTGCACATTTAAAATTATCTTAAAAATGTCTATTTAAATATATATATATACATATATATACATATACATATATATATATATGTATATATATATTGTATGCATATAAATGTATGTGTGTATGAATATATGTATTATATATATATATATATAATTAATTAGTACAAACATTTACAATTAATAAGATTTTTGGGATCGGGCGAGAGTTGTGAGTGATTATGTGTATATATCTATTGCCGGCTGTCCATTGAGTTGGCTGGGGTCGGTCAGAGAGTGGAAATGGGGGGCGGGAATGAGACTGTGCGGTTTGGAGGCTAAGTACTCATAGTAATCGTTGAACAAGTAATGTGTAGGTCGCCTTAAATTAAACATATATATATTATATATAAAATATATATAAATAATATAGAAATATATATAATATATATATATATCTGTATGCTATGATCTATGTGAATATATATACAACTTAAAAGTTTCATATGCGACATGCGTTCAAAAGGATTCAAAGTATCCTTTGAGCGTGCATTTATAGCATAGGGGGGCGAGGGGGGACATCACCAACTTTGAGCTCTGTTGGGGATGGGGGGGTACGTGAGGCAAGGGACATAGTTAAAAAATATCCTTTTAAATCTAAAGTTCATGCTTAAAGAAGCATCAAATAGGCATCCGTCACGTCCAGGTCGGAGACGCTATCGTCTGAGTCAGCGGCAGCATTAGTAGTTCTTGCAGCGTCATCGTCGACATCCATGTCGACATCATTATCATTATCGTTATCATTATCATTATCATTATCGTTATCATTAACATCGTCTTCTTCATTATCGTTATCATCATCGTCATCATCCTCTTCATATTCCTCATTATCCTCATCGTCTTCCTCGTCTCCATCCTCCTCCCCATCACCATCATCACCATCATCATCATCATCGTCTTCATCGTCGTCATTGTCATCCTCCTGCTCAACCCCATCCGGCTGACTATCATTCTCATTAGTCTCAGCGGCATCAGCAGAATCATCTGGATCACAATGATGAGTCTCCTGATCATCATGATGAATCCTTTGGTCCCCTTGTGTAATACTATTTGAGTCTCCATCATTGTAGACGGAGGGCACTGTAGGAGTTGCGGGCAATGTGGGTCTTGCCGGCATCACGGGCGCTGCGGACACTTGCGATGCTTGTGGCATCACGGCCATCGTGGGCCTTGCGACTGTTTGAAAGTGACGCATTTCACTGCTGACATCCGAGTGCATTCCCAGTTGGGCATCCTCGTTGTCAGGATGTGAGGTGGTAAGTGCACTTCGCAAAAATATAATGGCATCCTCCAAACCCTCGGACTGATCATTGAACAAGTGACGATTCACACCCTCCATGAGGGAGTGCATCGTGGATAACGACGAGCGACTGGACATAGTGTTGGCCATACTGGGAAGTGGACTATTGGTGCGACTGGTCATGTTGGTGTGGTTGCTGTTGCTGTTGCAGCTTGGCCTACGATTCGCCAATGTGACAGGAGTCGTTGGCGTCTGTCGTTGCAGATGTGTCTGTGACTGAAAATGACTAAGATATGACTCGGACGTCGATGCATCAGGATCGCGCTTGAGTTGCTTCTTCTCCTCGCTAATCTCCGACTTCAAGGTTTCCAGTAATCGGCTTAAAGCCAAATTGCTGTCATTATCGCTGCTGCTGCTGTTGCTGCTGTTGGAATTGTTGTTGGTGTTGTTGGTGTTGCTGTTGTTGATGTTGTTGCTGATGTTGTTGTTGCTGCTGTTATTGTCGTTCTCATCGTTGTTATTACTCTTAGTGGTGTTGGTGTTGTTGTTGTTTTTTACTGAATGATTAACCATAGATAAGATCTGTGACGTCACGATCCATATGAATTTTGTACTCACCCGTCGCATCGCTGCTGTTGCCCGCTGCATCACAGTCGCTGCTGTCGTCACTGGTTGTGGTTGTGCTGCTGCTGCTGCTACTTTCCACTGGCTCCTCCTGCGGCTCCTCTTCGGGCTCGGACACATGCTTCTTGCGTTTGCTCATTATGTGCTTGGGCGGCTTTGCATTGGAACGACGTTTGCGCGTTTTGGGTTTGCGCCTCTTCACCTTCTTTTTACTGCTGCTCTTCTCGATGGACTCATTACTGCTGCTGCTCTCGCTGGAGCTGCTCCAGCTTGTGTTCCTGTTGGAGCCACTGCTGCTCTCGCTGCTGCTGCTGCTCGGGCCAGTCGGAATGTAACGTTCACTACGCTTCACGTTTCGCCTTAGACGTTTGTTACGCTGACGCAGCAAGTCCTGACGCTTTGCCTCCACTAGAACCATTTTCCAATTCTTTCCGGAAGTGGAGCATACGCCTCTACTTGTACTAGCGCCCAAATATAGGTTACGGGACACCTCAGTTGCGGTATCCACTGCTGCCTCGGCACTCATATTACTTGGTTCAGTGGCCCTGGCCGGTGAGCTTGCCTTTTGCTCATCCACGAACACAACATCCGAATCACTGTTGGAATCAAGGCTGACCAGCTCTGGTGTGCGCTCATGCGGTGGCTTCAATGCGAGCACAAAGACGCACTCATCGTCATCGGTGGTGCTTGTGTTGTAGTCGCTGCTCTGCAGCTCAATGTGTGCGCTGATGGGCAGACTGGCACCGGCCTGACGACGTCCGGTTTGGTTGCTGCTGTCATTGATGGCCGCCACCTCGGCATTGGCAGCGGCATCGCCGTCATCAATCTCAATCACCTCATCGGCCGTACGGCGCATGCTTAGGTTGATGGCCACCGTTTGGGAGCCCACATTTGAGGTGGTGGTGCGACGTATAGAGATGCCAGGCAGTTCACTGCCATCAGTGGCCATTGTGACGCTGAATGAATGTGTTGCACTGGGATTGGTCACAATCACGCTGGTTGACGGGCGTGGCAGGTGACTCCAATCGCTAGACGGAATAGTGATGTTACCTGATCCGCCTCCAGTACCACTAGCAGTACCGCTGCCGCTGCCGCTGCCAGTGCCGGTGCCATTGCCACTGCCACTGCCACTGCCGCTGCCGCTGCCACTGCCACTACCACTGCCACTGCCACTGCCGCTGCCACTGCTACTTCCATTCAAATTATTAGCCGCATCATGTGGAGCCACGCCGGCATCGTTGTTTGATACCAAGTCAAGTAGATTCACCTCAACCTCTTCAGCGGCTTGGGTCGAGTACTGCACAACGCGATCGTAGCCAATCATATCGTACGGAGAACGCGCAAAGTTAAAAAGTTCGTGGATGAAGTGATTCGTACGTTCGCCCAAAAATGGCGTTAAGCGGCGCCGGAATGTGCGGGTTGGTATATTGATCATGGGCAGTATATTGTGCATCATCTCCATCACTTCGCTAACATTCTGCGGAGAGTTACGCAACAGGCAAACGATATCCCGGTTAATCCAGGGTATCAGGCGATGCAATTGTGCTGGATTATCTCTGCAGGCGAAATCACACATTTTACACATGGAATGGAATGGAAGGATGCTTCTTGCTTAATCTCACCTGTAGAATCGTGCACTCCACTCCCTGAAGTTTCCCGTCGCATAATCACTCACTGGGAGCGCGTACAACTTTCGATCGTAGACATAACGACGCCAAAGTTGGGTGAGCGAAGCGGAAGCTGATCCCTCCTGATTGTATAGCTGTTGCAGCTCCGTGCGATAAGGTTCAAAGCGGCTGAACGGTGCGTACATGCGATGTGAAAGCTCTCCCGTATCCTCTGACTCATCTGTAGCATTTGCGGCGATCTCGTTTGTGAGGAGTTGCTGGTTTCGTAGTGTGTACCTTTGTCGCCTTATATTGACTATGTGAAAACTGAGGGATGAGTGTTCCGAGCTGCCCGATTGCACGGGATACCGATCATAGTCGTTCAGCGTACGAACATTGTGTATAATAGTCTTGAAGGGTTGCTTGCAGAGTGGACATTCTGCTTTAATCTGTTAGTAAAATTGGGAAAAATTTATTAATCGTAGAAATTTTTGAAGATGCAGCTAAATTCACTCACCTTGCTCCACTCGCAGAGGCATTTGAAACAAAATTGATGCATACAGGAATCTGTAAAACATTTGCGCTTGCAGCGGTCTAAGCAAATTGCACAATTTGGTGGCGGCGACGAGCGGGCAGTGGGTGAGCCTTGTCCAACGTTGGAGGAATTTGTTTCCAGACGATGAAATGGTAAGTTTTCGGGATCGTTAAATTCATCGCCGGTTTCACTTCCGCTTTCTGTAAGATCTGCAAATTGTATGGCTGAGGCTGGCAATGTGCCAACTCCTCCAACAACTGGTGCAGGCTCTATAATAACTGACGGAGCCACATCCTCGATGAGCGGTGGTATGTCTTCTAAAAAAAGCGACTCCGCCATACTTATGTAAAATTACAATTGAAAGTTCTCCTGGAACTGGAAATAAATAGATTGAATTGCCTTTTCAACTCGGAAACGCTTCGGTTCTTCGGTTTCTACACTCGCGTCTCCCCGTCTCACGAACCACTGTCGTTTTCTCGCTCGGTTGTCATCTGGTTTTGTACGGTGTACTATCTAAGCGTCGGACATGCCTTTCATTCACATGTTTTTTCTATATCAGTTTTTAAACTTTCAATGAGAAAAGGTGGCGCTTTTGATAGCCAATAGTACTGTCTATAAATTTCGACTTGATTTATATGTATATTTCACAATATAATTGCTTTATAAACGCAACGATTTTACTGAAAATTATTTCATGTATCACTCAATAATTATTTGGTATTATTATGGGCAGCACTATCGTACTCAGTATAAAAGTACTCACTCATGTGAATTGTACAAGAAACATATCGATATATTTCTATAATTGAGTGTATATCGTAATTGATAATTTTTATAGTTTTGCTTCGATTTCTAAATTACAAATTAAATTCTGAAAGAAATATAATTTTCTTAATTAAAGGTAAGGGGTTGGAATGTTCATTATTTGTGTACTAAAATTCTTTTGCCAACTTTACATTCTCAACGCAAGCACAATGCGCGCAACGTAACGCGCTCATATTGCGTTTCTATTAAAAGTCGATAAGTGGAGGCGCTGTACATCACTGCAAGAAATGCACTAAAAAATCCAAAGCGCGTTAAAATTGTTTGCATTTGGTGGCGTCGATTTCAGTTTTTCGTGTTTTAATTGCATTTTTCGCTGGTAAAAACAATATTAATTGACGGTTAGTATAGTTCAAAGTTAAAAGAATGGATCGACGCAAAAAGCGAACATCTTCGGAACAATATCAAATGTACATTGAGCTTATGGAAAACGACCCAATTTTTGCCAGCGGACGCGTGCCGCGCGACTATGATATTAATTATTTGACCAAAAAATGGAAAGAACTATCCGACCGGCTGAACAAATGCGGTTCGGGACCCACATTAACAGCAGAGGAATGGCGCAAGGTAAGTTTGTGCCGCATGAACAACAATTGGGGTACTGGCAGCGCTTGGCATTATTTTTGTGTTATTCTTTTTTTATCTGTGGCGGGGATGGGAGGTTATGAGAATTCTGGCGGCAAATGACGAAAAATTTTATTGCAGCGATTGAACGATTGGAAGAACACGACGCGCTGCAAGTACAGACGCAGTCTTATGTCAAGTGAAAAAGATATTTCGATGTCTTCGTTGGAGACCCGGGCACTTAATTTGTTTGGCAAGGTTCCAGGCACAGGAGAATCGTTAATGAACTTAAAAGCAGAAAAAGATGATCCCGAAGATGATCTGGAAGAGTTGGGACAGCGAACATCAGCATCATTTCAAAAGGATCTACAAGCGGCCGTCGACGAAGCAATTAATGATGAAGTAGATGATGAAGAGATGGTCGAAGAGCATGTTGATCAGGAGGATCTAACCGATGAAAATATGCATGATGGTGGCGGGATTGAAGGCAATGTGGGTGGCACGACGGCTGTTAGTACAAGTGGTGGCGGCTATCGTACCATTGTAGTAGACAATTCAGCATACGTAGAGGAGGATCAGGATCAGCCAGATCCCCAGGAGCCTGTTAAATTTATGTGCACACCCAATATACATTCGGTTGGTTCAAGTGGCGGCACTAAACTCATAAACGGTGAGTTGCCCGTTAAACGGTTACGACGAGATCAGGTGATCTACGAAGGTGAGTCCCCACATTTGAAATGAAATCCCCCCCCTCCCAAATGAATTTCTAATAAAATACTTATTGGTTTATACTTCAGTTAAGAACACACCGCGGTCATATACCACCATACAAGCGGGCGGACCGATGCCAACATTGCACAATTCCAAAATGCATCATGATGCGCATGGAACAGCGCTGAGCGCCGCTCTGAGCGGTTTAGATGCTCAGGATATAGCACATCAGCTAAAACGATTGGCGGACATAAACTACGAGTCTCTTCAATTTGAGATTGCTCGTTTTAAATTCAACAATCCTGGCTTCCATTATGATCCGCCGCCATTATAGTTATCGCCCCAGGCAGAAGCACACAAAACACACCGACCCCAATCACAACAACAACAACAACAACAACAAAAGCAACAGCACCAACAACAACAGCACCAACAGCAACAACAACAACAGCAACAGGCGCAGCTGCGAGAGCAAAGGGAGCAACGTGCACAGCGGTTACCGCGAGATCAACGCGATCAAAAGAAGCAGCAATAGTTTTTAGTTTTTATTGATGAAAAACAAAACACACACTGTCAATGGCTCGATATGTACATTCTCATGAGCTGGACATTGACATGATGATTTCAATGTAGTTCGACGTTTCTGGATGGCCCAAAAACCAAGCCAACTATCATAATAACCTAAAGTGTAGCCAGTTACAAGTTTAGTTTACAATTTTACGTAGTTCGTATTAATGCAAATCATTTCTTATTTCAGTTTTAATTACAAGTACCATCCACACACACATATTAATTGTATTTAAACTTCGATGGGTACTTGGCACGGATGCCGTGAATTGTTTGGGGGATTTTGATCCCCAAGAACGGATCGCCTGAAGTGTTTGATGTATCATTAAGTCTAAAAACCCTAATCTAAAGTGTATTCCATGAAATATTGGACACATTATTTTAAACGAATTCAATGTAAATGTGAAGAATAAAATTTACCAATGATAAATATGCAATAGTTGCCATTCCTTGCATCCTGCCATTCCTTGCATCCTTGCGTCGTGCTCCACCTTTCGCTTGTTTTGCAAATTCTGGCGCATTTTTATTGTTTATTTATGATCGTTGAGGCTGTTACTCCATGCCATCGATGCCAGCACCAAAAATCCATTAATCATTCCTAAGTCCGAGTAGGTGGGGTGTGAGGGAGGGAAGGGGGGCTGGGAGAGCAGCATCTATGCTGTCGGAGTGTTGGGTCACTTGCTGTGCATTTGCCTGACCGCGAACTTGTGGGCGCACTTTATAACTGTCGGGCCCTTGGGGGCGGACGACAGCACAAGTTTGACTGTAGGAACCACAAGGAACCACATGCGATGCGAAAATCATTTTAACTGTTATGCCGCTGATGCAACAAGTGCCGATGACGAGTCGGATGTTGGGTATACAGAATGGGCCTGGCACGCCGCCTCTTAAGAAAATGACTTGGATAGCGACTACGCCGATAGATCATTTGGACGCCGTGCGCTGCAAATCATAAATTACAATTGCCGCCAGTGCCACAGCCTCTCGAAGCAGTCAACGCACGCGGATCCGTTAGTTGGCCATTTTGGGGGATTCTTTTTCTTTTAGTTCTTAATTTTTTTTTCTTTTTGCTTTGCTGACATAGGTTGGGATTCTGTTGGTTGCTACAATGGCTCGACGATGTTAACTGCTAACTGCGCCGCACGTCGTAAGCCTAATCTCTTTTTGGCCCACTGTGAGGTGTGGGTGCCGCCGCTTGTGCTTTGATGAAAGGCCTGCCAGCAAAGCTGATTAACGGGCACACACAGCATATACACCACTCATAGGTACACATACACTTAAAAATGAAGTCTGTGCCAGTCAGATGTCTTCTTCTCACATGGCTACAGTCTGGCATGCCAGGTCCATTAAATAGTTCGTGTTGCACTCGTTTCGCTATGGCCCGCGACTGCCGCGACTAAGATTGCGACTAAAAACTGGGACTGGGACTGGGACTGGGTCTCGGTCTGGTCCATGGATCAGGGCACACACATGACAGCGTGCAAAATTTGACCCTAAGGCGGGACCCATAACAAAAATATTGCTTTAAATAACAAAAAGAAAACAGATCTTGAAATACTCTGCCTTATAAGAAATTTGTACTCAATATCCACTCACATTTCTCTGCTTCTAACATAACGATTCCTTCTTTGCTAACATAACTCAAACATTAGATCGATGTAATTTTTGGAATTTTTGTTTCGATAGTTTTTCATTAGCGCAATTATCCGTGTTCAGTTTGAGGATCTGATTCTATCGATATTATCGTGATTCAGTACGCGCTTACGCATCCCTAGCACACGTTACATTGTTTTTGCCGCGAAGTGTGTGAAAATTGTGAAATATAAATTAATTGATTTAATAAGTGATTTGTGTTATGGTATAATACTTACAGTTGTTTTTAGAAGATTATTAAGTTGATCTTATTGGTAAGTGAATTTATCTTACTCTATACATCTTAAGACCCATTTGATTTGGATAAAAATATGCCAATGTAACGGTAAATCTCATGTGCGTGCAATTGGCAAATGTTTCTTTTAAAAACAAGAGCTTTTTTTTTGCCTTTTATTATACGCAGGGTAGTTGTTATCCTGTGTACCATTTCCACGAAATATCAGAATGGCAATATTATAGTTGTCAGCGAGCAGCATCGCTGGCGGCCCAATTGGAATCTCGATGCATACGTTCCTATATAAGATGTATGCTTAAATTAATGTTTTATTAAACGCGTTGAGACTATGGCGATTCATCTTCATTCGTTGCCATTGCCATTGGCTATTGGCTAGTCAGAGCCAGATTCATATTCAGAGGCAGAGACAGAGACAGCAAGTGAGACAGACCCCTAGCACATATGTACATAAGTATGTGTGTTTGTATGTACGAATGTTTGCATGCAAGTATGTATGCATGTGTGCGAGTATTTATATATGTATGTATGTTTGTATGCATGTTGTGTGATTGTATGCTGAGAATATCGCTTGGCCGAAGCTTGCAGTCTCGGGTCTCAGTTGTAGACTAGGTCCCTTACTTGGGCCTACGTTCTGGGCGCAAGAGTGCAAAGCGTTTTTATGCTAGCGATTATTACGCTTGATCCTAAAGCACCAAAGGGTCAATTGATGTTTGTGATGTTGCTGAATGTTGTTGCCGACAAGCAGCAACAAACAACCGGGCAATATTCAGGCAACAGGCTACAACATTGTATCGTTGTTGCCCGCAATTTGCTTTGGAATTTTAAGCAGCGCGACGGTCGCATCGCCGTTTACCATTTTACCATTTTACCATTTTACCATTTTTACAATTTTTACAATTTTTACCCTCGTCGTCATCCTCCATAGACGAATATCATTTTGCACATTCCGCTTTCGCCATGTATTCTATTCGATGTTGCCTTTTGCCCAAATTGCATTTCTTTTGCTTTGCTCCCAGCGATGAAACGTCAGCAACAACAGAAAGTGCAACCAGCGATATGCTTGGGGTTTCCTCTTTTGGGCTCCTTTCCGTTTCATACCCTTTGCATAATTGCAGTGGAGTGATACCCGCAGCTCTGTTACACTTTTAATGAGTATCGATAAATAAACTATCGATTCCAAGCACACATTTTAGTGAACGCAGCGGTCGAAAGTATAGAAAACTATTGGAAATTTGAAGTATTTACTCACCACATGTTGAGTTTTGTTACTTATTTTTGGCTGTTACAGGGTATTTGGTTGTCTGCATTCCTTTCTTTAGGGCATCCTTTATTATTTTTTATTTTTTATGTCCAATAACCCGACAGCTGATATATCATTGCTGATATTCTTTCAACTGCAATGCTTATCATTGGCTGGGCTTTGAGTTGTGTTTCTGTTGCTCTGGGGGCTGGCTCTGCTGTCGGAAAATGTACAAGTGGTTCTCATGCTCGTTTAATATAGAAATTATTTAAAAATTTTTCATCCTTTTTTTTTTTTTTTTTTTTTTTGATTTTTTTTGTTATTTTCCATGCAATTGGTGCTGGGAAAATGCTAGATTCGTGAACGTTTTGGTTTTGGTTTGAGGCAGCGCGTCAAGCATTTCATCTCTTGGTCGTTATTCAGACCAATAATGACCCACATTTGGGTATGCAAATATAGAGGTTTCATACGGCACTGAAATTTACTTTCATCTCTCATCCCTCATCCCTCAACTCTCATCTTTCATCTTTCATCTTAAATCTTGAAATTTGCTCTTTGAGCTATTGCATAATTCCATAGTTCTTATAGATATTATTTACTCTCTTTGGCATTTGATTAAATGATATGATATGAGAGCAACTTTTGTTCTTGTCTTCTCTATATAATTATATTAGCATGATCTATGTCATTAAAGGAATTATAGGCATACATGTGTTGTCTGTTGTTGTATGTGTGTGTGTTGTACATCGATATTGCAATTAGTGCAACATCAGCAGCGGCACTGGCAGTGGCAGTGGCAGCGGCAGTAAAAACAACTATCGACTGATGCGGCTAACAATATGACCAACGGGCGTTTATGGCCATGACAGCGGAGGCAAACGACAGGCCATTATTGACGCCACTCGACGCCACTGGACGCTGGACACTGGACACTGGACACTAGACACTGGACACTGGACACTGAACGCTGGACACCAGACACTAGACACTGGACACTGAGCACTGAGCACTGAACGTTGGGACATTGAACGCTATTTCTCCGTTCGTTCTTGTCCATTGCCCATCATCAGTGGCCATTGTTGCCGACGTTGACGACGTTGCATGTAAATTATGGCTGCAGCGCTAAACATGCAAAAATCGCCTAACAGACAGCTAAAAGTACAAAATATTGAGCGCTGAAATAGTTCGGGCTATTTGTGTCCCTCCCTCCGCCCCATAACCCCACAGCCCGCACACCCCCCCTCTCTCCGTACACTTCACTCTTGGAACTTGCCCACTGGCAGGCAGTCATAAACACGCACTAATTGCAGCCATGATTTGTTACACACTGCATTAATGGCGCAGGACCGCAGCAGCAGCCACCACAGCAGCAACAGCAACAGCCACAACAACAACAACAGCAACAGCAGCGGTAAGAGCTACAGCAACAGCAACAACAAGAACAACAACAACAGCAACTGCAACAGCCATTCAAACAGCAACTAAAATCGAAGCCTAATTGCCTATAAATGGCAGTTTTGTAACAACAACAACAGCAACAAAAACAACAACAACGACAACAACAACAGCAGCAACAACAAGGACATCGGCAAACTGCACAAAATGTGGCGACATCAAACGTAAAGCTTTCAGCATAGCGCCAACATCAAGAACAGTACCAACAACATCTAGCAACATGTTGGCGACAAAGGCAACAACAGCAACAGCAGCAACAACAGCAACAACAGCAGCAACATGTGCGGCGGCAATGGTTGACCGACGAAAACAACTTGCCAAGCGCTAAGCCTTTTGATTTATAAACAAAATTTAACAACAATGCTTTAATGTTGCAGCCATTGTTGTTGCTGTTGTTGCTGTTGTGGCTGCTGCTGTTGGCTATGCAATTAGGCGCGAGATGGATGTCTGGCAGGTACAGTGGGGTGGTCCTGTGTGTCGCCAGCATGTCCGACATATAATCGACCGATCGATCGATATACAAATCGTTTTGCTTGATCTCTCACTTGCAGCCAGCAACAGTCGGCAGCAGCAGCAGCAGCAGCAGCAGCAGCTAGCAGCCGGCAGCAGCTAGCAGTCAGCAGCAGCAGCAACAGCAGCAGCCAGCAGTCAGCAGCAGCAGCCAGCAGCAGCAGCAGCAGCAGCAGCTAGCAGCCGGCAGCAGCTAGAAGTCAGCATCGAGAACAGCAGCAACATCAATATATTGCTCGCGTGGTCAGCACCAATTACTTAGAGCATATCAATTATAGGACTCGCAGCAAAGGATTGTAAAATAAAAACGCTTCAAATGAGCGACCTGGCAAATGATACGCGCAATTGATGATTCCCAGCCAAAGGAGTTGCTGTTGCAGTTGAAGTTGCAGTTGAAATCGTAGTTGAAGTTGCAGTTAAAGTTGCAGTTAAAGTTGATGTTGCTGCTGCTGCTGTTGCTGCTGCTGCTGTTGCTGTTACTCCTGCTGCTGCTGTAATTGAACTGCGCGTATTGCAAATTATTATTTTGTGCATTTGCAATCGGATTGCAACTGCCTACTGGAAATGTGCAAGCCATGCCCCCAGTGCGTGCAGGGCCATTCCGGGTCCGAATCGATAGCCGCTGCACGCCAGCAACTCCCTTGTCCATACACACGCCACTTCGCTTCCCCTGCTCCCTCTCTCCCTCTCTGTGGTCACTTCACTCCTTCGCTTCCCCTGCTCCCTCTCTCCCTCTGGCCACTTCACTCTTTCGCTTCCCCTGCTTTCCCCCTCTCTGTGGCCACTTCACTCCTTCTCTTCCCCTGCTCCCTCCCTCTCTGTCGCCACTTCACTCTTTCGCTTCCAGCGCACTCCTCATCACAGCCACAACTGCAGCCACTGTCCACTCGCTGCGTGTCTGTTCATATGTTTTCATTACTTTTGCCCATTATGCGTGTACGTGACGCACAATTTGAAATTGGCAGCTTATAAGCCGGATACCCGGGCGACCAATGTGCAGCATTGCAACATCCCCATTGCGTCCGTTGTTGCCAGCCCAGACGAATGCCGCCTCCAACTTCATAATATTGTGTTCCTTTTGCCTTGTGGCTTGCGGGTGGCGGGTAGCGGGTAGCGGGTAGCGGGTAGCGGGTTGCGAACAACGGGCAGGGCATTCGACCGAGCGCCCAAGTGCCCAAGTGGCCAATCGACCAGGCCAAAGAGTGTCGTCCATCCAGGCGATTGAGCGCGGTCCGTTGAGCGTCTGTTTGTGGCTTTTGTTTGTTGTTCAAGTTTACAATTTTAATGCACTGCCACTTGACTGTTGACAGTGCAACACGCCAAGTGTCTGTTTAAGTGTGTGTGTAAAAGTGTACATTTATGTGTGTGTGTGTGTGTGTGTGTGTGTGTGTGTGCGTACGTGTGTGTGTGTCTGTGGGTGAGCTATTGATTTTATGCTCGCCGCTGCCTTAAGTTCATTTCGCACTGCACTAAATGAAATTTCAACAGTTAAATTATCGAAAGGAAGCACAAAGGCTGCAGAAACAATAAATCGAAGGATTCGTTTAACAATAAATATGAAGGAGCAGCCATTAAGGAACCATATATCATGTAATGGAAGTATAAAACATTTTATTTTAAACATGTGAAGGTTGCCCCATGCAACGTGGCATATAAAATGCATTTTATGAGTTGTGAAAACCCTTGGGCAGTCATAGTTAAGGATCTGCTTGAGTTACTGTTGTTGTTGTTGCTGTGCCACCGAATGGAAACTGTGATCCTTAACTTGGCCTGGATTAGCCAAAAAATTGTCCATTGCCATGAACCTTTCCTATGCCGCCTAATGGGACTGACAGTTCAGAGTAAATTCCTTTTGCCAACGGCCCAAATCTCATTGTCAGTCGTTGTCGCTGCTGCGGCTGTTGCTGCTGATTGTTGTTGTTGTTGTTGTTGTTGTTGGGCAGAAAGAGAATATGATTGAAGTACTCGTTGTTGGACTCGTAACGAGCTGGCATCTATCATGGCCATATCAAACTGGCATCAAACAATTTCAAATGGATCGAATGAAAAATCAACTGGCGTTGAAAATGGCCAAACCAATTGCAAGGCGGGCAACAACTGCAGCAACTGCAGCAACTGCAACTGCAGCAACTACAATAATAACAACAACAATGCAGGAGGAGCAGCAACTGGAGCCTCTCTGGCCCGTTGACTGTTTTGTATGCATGCGGCGGACGTGATCGGTTGCCTAACAGCAATTTTAGCTGCTAGATATCGCTCCAGAACAAAGTGGGCAACGCGGAGCGACAATGTTGCAGCAGGCATTGAGAGGCGACGCACAGAAGCAACAGCCGCTGCAGCAGCAACAGCAGCAGCAGCAGATGCAACAACAAACAAATCAACAAGCGGCTGCAGCAGCTGCAGAATCCAAATGAGAATCATCGGCGCATTTCACTTGGCCAAAGTCAATGATTGAAATTCTAAGTTGCAACTTGATGTTGTTGGTGCCACAAAATGTTGTTGTTGTTGATGTTGGTGGTGGTGGTGCTGCTGCTAGTGTTCCTGCTCCTGCCGTTGCTGCTGTTGTTGCTGTTGCTTCTGCTGTTGCTCTTGCTGCTGCTGCTGCTGCTGCTGTTGACCTTTTCGCATGAGAATCGCATGCTGATGATGGATACACTGCCAGAGCGGACCTGGTTAGAGAGTTGGGCACACTGTCAGCCAGGCAGTTGCTCAACTGCTGCCTCAGCTGTCAGTGGGCACAGCTCGTCATGGGCAATTTAAGTGGAAGTGGAAGAAAGGTTTGGGTTGCAATACACTCACAGTCACAGAGTCACAGAGTCACAGAGTCACAGTCACAGTCACAATCACAGAGTCAAAGTCACAGACACAATCACGGTCACAGTCACAATCACAGTTTTCTCAGTCACAGTCACAATCAGAGCCAAAGTCTCAGGCACAGTCAAAGTCTCAGTCACAGCCAGCGACATAGTCACAACGACTGTCCCAGTCCCAGTCACAGTCACAGTCACATCCACAGCGATCAACACGTTCACATCGACAACCACATCGACGTCCACATCAACATCGATGGCTGAATGCCAAAGTCAAAGCCAAAGCAAATACGCGACGGATAATTGCGCTTAGAGCCAAAAAATAAAAAGAAAACAAAAAAAGACACCCAAAGAACAAGCCATAGGCATAGCAACAAACGACAAACAACAAACAAACAGCAACAACGACAACAACAACAACAACAACAGCAACGTGGAAAAACTTGGTCCACGTCGTCGTCGTCGTCGTCGCATCGCGGAATTTCACAGCCGCATGGAAATTTGTTCGATGCCTTGTCGCTTTCTTGTTGCTGTGTTGTTGTTGTTGTTGCAGTTGCTTCAGTTGTTGCTGTTGTTATTGTTGTTGTCGTTGTTGTCGTTGTTACATTTGTTGTTTTTGTTATTTTTGTTGTACTTCCCTGCTCTGCCGTGTCTTTTGTAAGAAGTTTGTTTTGTTTGATTTGGATTTGATTTGATTTCACCAGCAGCAGCAGCAGCAGCAACAACAACAACCCAGCAGCAACAACAACAACCACATTGTAGATTCAGTTGCCTGCGCCCTCGCCCGCGTCTGCTCCAGCTTCATCTTCATCGACTTTTCCAACTTCTGATCTCAACTTATTCAAATGCCTCACACAGTTTCTTGACCTCTCCGCGTGCCGTGTGACGCAGTCGCTATTGCAGTTGCCGTCGTCCCTGTTGCAGTTGCACTCGTAACTGCACATGCGCGCCCAGCCACCCGCTAGCCCCCGCCCTTCACAGCGGGCCCATCTTCCTGCACTTGGCTGCCCGTTTGGCAATTTTGTAGTTTGGTAACTGGCAAAAGGTTGCCAACAACCAACAACCAACGACGCCGACGTCGTCATCGTCATCGTCATCGTTGTTGTTGTTGCTGTGGCAGTGGCTGCTGCCGACGTCGACGCCAACGTTGCGGGAAATGCGATTGACGGTAATTGGTTGACGTTTGTCTTATTTAAATTTGTTTTCTTTGGGATTTTCTACGCCGCGATTGCTACACCCGCCAGCCAGTTCTTGGACACCCTCATGCCCTCCTCCTGGATGCAAATCCAGGAAGATATAACAACATTCCCATGCCGCTTGATGCACTCCACAAGAAATGAGCTTCTAATTCCAATTTTATTTGTACTTGTCTCAATGTCAATTTATCTAACTGTGTGTGCGTAGCAAACGAGTCTCTCAGGTGTAGGGTATCAGCAGTCGTCATATCAAATTTTACTCTATCAAAGGATTTTATTTTAATATTATTTTTCTATTAATTTAAATTATATTTTTTTTAATTAGCTTAACATTATTTTTACTCTATTTAAAAACTCTTTTTATTTTATGTTAATATTTTTTTTTAGTAATTTTTAATTTTATAATTTATTTTATTATTTTAATTTATTTCAATTTATTTTTTATTATATTATTAAATATTTTGTTGCTGTTTTAAAATAGTTTAATATTTTTTTAATATTATTTAATTTTATAATTTTTTTTTATTTTATTTTAATATTAATTTACTTAGTTTCAATACATTTTTATTTAATTTAAATATATTTTTAATTTATTTTAATACTTTATTATTTTATATTAATTTTAAATATAATATATTTATAATATATTTAAATATATTTTCTTTTAGTGTTATTTAATATTTTTTTAATATTATTTAATTTAATTTTTTTTTAATTTTATTTTAATGTTATTTTACTTTTTATTTTAATATTTTTTTTATTTTATTTTAATATATTTTTATATAATTTTAATATATTTTATTTTTTTCTATTTTAATACTTTTTTATTTTTAATTAAATTTTTTTATTTTCTTTAAATATATATATTTTTTTAAAATTATTGAAACTATTTTAAATTTGTGTTTATTTCATGGTTATTGCTTCTATATATCATATAGGGTATCAAGAGTTCGTTATAAAATTCTTAGATGATTCCTCACTTCCTTTGTGTACTTCTCATGGAGCTGCTCCTCTTCAGAGTCGAAGTTGTAGCCGGCGTGCAACTTTAATTGAAATGAAATGAGTTTCGTCGATTTGTGTTCTAGGAATTTGTTTTTGATTGTTTTCTTGTAAATTTGAATGATTATCGAGGCAGTTGCAAGTTGCAAGTTGCAAGTTGCAAGCTGCAAGATGCAACAGTTGCGCAATTGGCAACAGAACTAAATAAACAACTCGATGAAGAAGTCGACGACCCGCGTAATTGCGGATCAGTCTTTGGCTGAGACCTCGACAGACCCTAACAATATTGAATAAAGGATGGCAGAAAGAGGGCGAAGGACAGAGAGAGAGGGAAATAGAGAGAGAGAAGAGAATGAGAGAAGGAGAGAGAAAGAATGAGATTGAGAGGATGCTGAGAGGGCTCGACTTTGTAGGCTGTGGGTAATTGAACTGTGCGCACTTTTAATTGTGTGTGCATGTGACGCGGAAGCGCTGTAGAACTGGGCCAGGATCACCAAAGCTGGGGAGGAAGCCAATGATGTCGGGCAGGCCAATTTGTTACCGCTACATCGCATATCGCGTATATCGCGATAAAGTTGCAGGCACGCTAAACGAAACCACTTCCTCAACTCGATTGCAGAGTAAAGCGTTTAAATAAACATATTGGCCATGATGTTGATGGGCCAGGGGATGGCGGAGGGGTGGCTGAGACAACGTCTATATACGGGCAGCTTGGGAGCAAGTCCAAGATTGAAACCGAAACTGATGCGTAGTTTAGGGCGATTTACACAGTTTAAACAGACGGCGATACAAATCGCTGGCACATGAGCCGCGATCCTCGATCCTCAATCCGCAATCCGCAATCCGCGATCCGCACAAGCGGATGGGGCAGCTGTTCAGCTAGTTCTCTTCCAGCTCTTCCTGTGTGCCATAACTGTAGCAAATGGCTGTGCAACATGCAGCACAACACAGAGACAGCCCGAGAGACAGCGTCTAGAACCTGAGATTTTTTTTAACCATTTTTTTTTTTGCTTCTTTTTTTTTTGCTTCCTTTATTTTGGTTCGTTTCTTTTTTTTTCCTTCGCTTTTTATTGTTGCCTTTTCTACTTTGTTTTGGCGTAGGCGTTCGCTGTGCCCTGCCGCATAGGAAAATGTTATAAATTGCACATTTGATGAGCAGAGAAGCCTTTATGGTTCTTCGAACCAAATCTCTGGCCAGCTGTGCGCTTGCCTCGCACTCAGCGTTTCCACTCCTCGCGCTCTCCACCCACTCCTCATGCACCACCATGTCTGGGGGTCTGCCTTTTAGCGCTTGCATGTCGGCTGATTAATTGTGCCAGCGTCATAAACGTGATGATATCGCAATGCAAGCGCATTTTTCATGTTATTCAATTCGTTGCCGCCAGCTCCAACTACAGCACCAGCACAAGCACCAGCACCAGCTCCAGTGTAGCAGCAGCTTGAGCTCCTTGTCCAGCTCAGCAATGGCAGCTAAACAGCGGGCAATCTATTTGCATAGCATTTTTTCTTTACGCTCTCTCGACATAACAAAAGACTTAGGCAACAAACTCGATCGACTCACACCGTTTTTGGTTAGCAGCGCTTGGAATTAAATCTTTCGATATTGCCATCTAATTACAAACATTAACGCAATTTCAATTCTCCCCACCTCTCCACCTTTCTACCTCATCCCCTCCCAAATCGATCCAGCCATGCATCCATCTATCCAAACTGTTCCGCATTCGCTCTATGGAAATGTATTGCAATTGGGATTTAATTCTTTGCCCAAATGGGCGCAATCAAAATCGTGTTCCATCCAGCCAGGTGTTTGGCTTCGGCAGGTGTTTCGCCCCATTGTTGCGCCTCAGCAGGAAGTATTGAAAATACACCTATATACACATACACATATATACCTATATATATATATATAAATTATATTAGAGCTTTCGCATATTGAAATTTTCGTTGCGGTGCGTTTGGAAAAATAAATGACAGCAATTGCGCAGTTTTCACCTGCCGCTGCGCCCAATTTGGTAAACGCCAGTTTCATATTACGGCTTTTAAATGGTTGATCAGGTGTAGTTGTTGTTGTTGTTGTTGTAGCTATTATGGTTAGCGCACATTGTGTTTTTTAGAGGTCATAAGGAGGTGGTTTAGTTTTCTAGTTTAGAAAACTGGGCATTAAATGCGGTTCTACTTTGAATTTTCTTTTTTTGATCCTGAAACGGTTTGAAATTAAGAAAGGAAGAATTTCTGTTTCCTAGTTGTATATACTCTAATTAACAGGAAGATATAATTGAGTTCATCATTTTAATTAAAGAAAAAAAAATTTATTTTGATTTTATAGTTAAATCAGTTTTTAAACTTGTGGCCAGATTTAAGTTCTCTTAGCTTAATTTGTTGCACTTTTGCTTCCCAACTTTTAATTATGACATCAACCTAATATTTTTTTAATTGTTTTTTTATTGAACCTTTTGCTATTTCATGTGAAAATAAAAGCAATTAGGCAACCTTCAATCTTAACTCCCAACAATTTTATTGTTTACAGACATGCAATGCCGCACTCAATAAATAAATAAATCAATAAATAATTAAATTCTATAAATTTAAAAATTTTAAATTTAATAACCGAAATTTGAAAATTAATAAAATATAAATAAAATTCACTAAATATCATAATTAATATTATTTAAGAATTATTCTCGCTCAATCAATAAATAATTAAATAATTAAAAATCAAAAATAAATAAAAAATAAAATTAAAAAAAAAATAAAAGATTTTAAATTAAATAACCGAAATTTGAAAATTTATAAAATATAAATAAAATGCACTAAATATCATATTTAATATTATATTATTTAAAAATTATTCTCGCTCAATCTTATTGTTTACAAACACGCAATGTCGCATTTATAAAAAAAAATAAATAAATAAAAAAATAATTAAATATTTAAATATAAAAAATGTTAAATCTTAAAAACTTAAAATTTAGTAACTAAAATTTAAAAACTTATAAAATATAAATTAAATTTTCTAAATATCATATTTAATACAGTGGATATCGGCTTTATGCAAATATTGCTTAAATGCAAAAAAGTGTTATTTTTAAACATTATTGTAACATCATAATTATTAATTAGTTAATTTGCTAAGATATCGCATATATGCAAAATTTTGTCTGCATTATAGGTTTTTCATATAACTGTATTATTAAAAAATTATTCTCGCTCTTTATCCACTCTGTGCTTTCCCCTCCCTTACTCACCTTTTTACTTGAAGAAGACTTGAGGTCTTCAGTCTTGGGTTTGTGTCTCGGCTTTTAAGCAATTTTGAACTCAACAAAAATTCCAAACATTTACAATCGCTTCAAACTCAATGAACTTTGAGACGCAATTTAATAATTAGCAATTTTTGTTGTTGTTGTTGTTGTTTGATATTGGACTTTTCAAGGCAGGTGAGTTGATGACGTAAATGTGTAAATAGAAATTATACACCTTTGAGCTGCTCAGTGCAATTGCTTTCATTCGATTGACCAGTACAGTTTGTACGCCCACACGAGGATCGAGAATAGATCCCCGGCCCATAGACAAATGAAATGAACTCAACTTTCAAGTATTTTGCATATACAATTGATTTGTTTTTTTTTGTATTTATTTTTTATATATTTTCTGAGACATTTATTAGACACAAATAGAATGTAGTTATAGTATAATATACTCTCTATAGATAATCGTATGCTATATAAGCGATATATAATTGTAATAACTAAAATGTACACACTAAACGACTAAGACAATGCATTGCGAGTAGCAGAGCGGGAGATGAACTAGAACAGACTGAGAGTGAGAGTGTGTGACACACAGAGAAGGATAGGGAGAATAGAGAATGGAGGGAAAAACACCCTCTCTCTCTCACTTTCTCACTTTCTCTCTATCTCTTTCTCTAAGTGCTCAACTCTATGGCGCTCAAATTGCTTCTCCAATCTCGTGCGCTCTGCTTGGCTCTGAGCAACTAAAGACTAACAAGAGAATGTTTAATTGTATTTAATAATAATGAATAATTATAAACAATTTCGAATACAATTACAGTTACAGTTACAGTTACGAACAACATTTAAATTATGAGGAGAATTTAATAAATTCATTTCAACTATTTTTTTTAATTTTTATTTTTTTATATAACATTAAATATGCATAGTTACTGTGTGTTTGATTTTCTTCTTGTTGTCGCGGTCGCTGTTGTTGTTGTGGTTGTTATGGTTGTTGTTGTTGTTGTGGTTGTTATGGTTGTTGTTGCTGCTGCAGTTGCAGTTGTTGCTATTCCCGATCAAAGTCTGGGCTTCTACTCGACTTTCTTTCGTTATTTGAAATATTGCTTATCAATACTTTATATATATATATATACATATATATCTATACACATACATGTATATGCATATATATGTATTTGTTTTATGTTTATTTTGATATTGCTTCGAATTTTCCATTCGCTCTCTTCTTCTTTTCCTTTTCTTTTTCTTCGTTCGGAAAGTTTTTTTTATTTTTTTATTACAAATTTTTTTTTTTAATTTTAAAAATGTGACTCAATTGAAAAGCGACTGCAAACTTAATGAATGGCTTTTTATGAATTGTTTTTTTATTTATTTATTTTTTTTTATTTTAAATTTTTGATTTATGTTTTTTGTGTTTTTTTCCTTTTGTTTGCCTTTGTTTAAAAAAATATTAACTAAATGTGTGTCGCATTAAATTAAATTAAACATTAAATTAAAATCACAATTTTATAGACTTGATGTGTGTGTGTGTGTATGGGTGTGGTTGTGGGTGTGGGTGTCATTCTGTATGTGTATAGCTGTCTGTGTGTGTATAGGAATGTCTCTGTGTGTGTGTGCGTGTGTGTGTGTTTATTTTTTCAGCGCTGTGATGGGTTTGTTTGGTTCTGCTCTGCATACATCTCGTTCACTCCTTTATAACTTGGCAACTCTTATCGTCACTCTTCTCTTTCACACGTTCATTCGTCCTTTTTTTTATCCAGGCAAAATATTCTTGAAAAATATTTCATTGGAATTTAAAGCATAGTTGTGGGCGCAGGGGAAGGCACAATTCAATGTTAATTAAAATTGCTGCTGCAAGCTAAATGGTGAAAGCTGTAAAAGTGATGGACAATCCAAGAGGGGAACATAGAGAGAGAGAGAGAGACAGAAAGATAGAGAGAGAGGGTGAGTGAGCAAGGGATAGGGATGGGTGGATGTGGAAGAGATTGGAAGCGTGGTAGAGATAAAGAGAGGAAATTAGTTGGCTTGTATTTTTTGGTTGCACGAATTTAATAAGTGAAACAATCAGAAGGCAGCACGATTTGCATTGCCACGCCTCCCCTCACTCCACCCCCTTGGCTACCCTTTGGGACTGCTCACCTGCAGGAACACACACAGCGCAAAATGTTGGTTGGTCTGTTGTTGTTGTTGTTGTTGTTTTTTTGTCTGTTGTTGTTCGTGTTTTTGTTGTTCTAGTTGTTGTATTCCTTGTTGTTGTTGTTGTCTGTGGGGTTGTCGTTGTTGATGGCAGCGAAACGATTTGGCAACGAATCTACTCCAAGCCCAAACATCCTACAGATACAACGTCGCCTGCTGACGCTGATCGAAGTGGTGTATATAGAGTTTCTTTTTGGACTTCTCCTTGGATGGCCGCAAATCCCATACCAGATTCGAGAGGCTGCGCGGCCGCGACAAACGACGCGTCTTCTTCTCCGGCAGCTTCTGTGAGTCACCCGATGTCCGTCCACCGCTGCGGGATGAGTCCAATGTCCCCTCGCGCGGATTATGATGATTGTTGCTGCTGGAGCTGCGACTGTGACTGTGCGCCAGATAGCCATGCGAATTTAATATACTACCGCACTTGAGCACCACATCGGGTGGAGTTGGTGGTCCACCCGGTCCGCCGGACGCTGCTGCCGCTGTCGCTGCCTTGCCATGCGCTGAGATCGTCGGCGGCGTCATTGCTGCTGCTGCTGCTGCTGTGTTGCTGCAGTCCGGCGTCAGTTGCAGGCTGCTGAGACTTTTGTATCTGTGGGCGAGAGAGAAGAGCATGTAATGCATGTTATCTACATCCTATCCTACACTGATTGACCACCCACACCGCCCACTGTTTTCTTTTTCTTTTTTTTTTTTTTTTATAGACTTTTACCTGATGTGAAAGAGCGGCGACTGCGGCTCCAGTGATTCCTTGACTGGCAAATGGTTGTTGGGCGTCAGCACCTTGCCGTGGTGTGGATGTGGGTGTGCATTGGGGTGTTGGTGTTGATGTGCATGGGCGTGTGAGTGGGCGTGGTGTGCGGCAGCTGCTGTAGCTGCAGCATTGGCAACAATTGCTGCCGTGTTGCTGTTGTTGCTGTTGCTGTTGTTGTTGTGGCTGTTGTGATTGTTGTGGTTGTTGTGGTTGTTGTTGCTGTTGTTGCTGTTGCTGCTGTTGTTGCTATTGTTAGTGTTGTTGTTGCTGTTGCTGTTGCCGCTCGGCGTTGGTGGCAGCTGTTGCTGCGAATGGCTGTGACTGTAACTGTGACTATGGCTGTAACTGTGACTGTGACTGTGACTGTGACTTGTGCCGCCGGTGGAATTGCCATTGCTGCTGCTGCCGGCGCTATGCGCATTGGCGTTCTTGATGTAAAGCTTTGGTAATGTGGGACGTTGACGCTTCTC
This sequence comes from Zaprionus lineosus, assembly GCA_035044505.1. Taxonomy (NCBI): domain Eukaryota; kingdom Metazoa; phylum Arthropoda; class Insecta; order Diptera; family Drosophilidae; genus Zaprionus; species Zaprionus lineosus. The sequence goes on from JAWNNX010000677.1 coordinate 552,630, forward strand.
AGCCGGCTTCTTGCCGGGAATCGTCTCAATGGGCGGCGGTATCGGCTTGATATCCTCCTGTATATGGCTGTGATGATAGTGATTCACCAGCAGCGCCGACGAGTGATGATTGTGTAGCTGCTGATGTGTGTATTGGTGATGATGGCCCCCGTTGCTGCTGCTGTGCTTGTTCGATTCCAAGCTACTGTAGTTGTTGTTATTGTTGTTGTTATTATTGTTGTTATTGTTATTGTTCTGGTGGTGGTGATGCTGCTGCTGCTGTTGCTGCTGCTGCTGGTGTGACTGTTGCTGCGGTGCACCTGTGGGCGCCCGGATGAGGCTGCAGTAATTGCCATTGCCGCTGCTGTCCGTGTGATGCGACTTGAGTGTGGGTGACTCACAGATTGGCTCAAAGCGCGCCAATCCTTTCGAGAGCGGCGTCAGGCCGCGCACATAATCGTAGATATGATCAATCTCATTATATTCCTCGGCTATTTCACTGTTGGGTAGCACCTGCTGCTGCTTTGACCAGGAATCGCAGCTGGCGCTCTTTCGCAGCACATAGCCGCTCTCGGCCAGACCGCAGGCCACGCCCGCCGCTGATGGCAGCATGACCAAGGGCAATCTACTGCTACCGTTGCGGCTGCTGAACTTCGAGTCCTTCTTCTCCTTATCGCTCAGCTTGAGATCGACAATCTGCAGACGATCGCGTGCATCCGCCAGCAGTCGCTGCGCCTTGTCCAGAAAACGTGTGTACTCAATGAAATGCTCCAGTTGCTCCATATTCTTGGCACGCTGTAGCTTAATCTTAGCATTCAACGGCACTGGCACCAGATCCGTATCCTTTTGCAGCGGCAGCGCGAAAATTCGATCAATTTCCACGCAACCCAAAAGCCGCAGCTCCGGCACAAATGGCTGCTTCAGACCCTTCGGCGCGCTGCCATGGACGAGTCTGCGAGAGAGGGAGAGAGAGAGAGACAGAATATGCAAAGGATATTTAATAACTGTTGGAAAAGTTAGCTAATAACTGGCTGGGGAATATCCTGGACTGAAACTCACCTGACAATCACTGGCATGCGCTTGAGCAAAAGATTCTTGACGGTGTGGACGCCGCTGATGCTGTCCTCGCGTGCGATGGGCGAGAACTTGGCTTTGGTATCGAGTGGCAGATTGATGATCTCGTCCTTGATATTGCGGCACTGCAGGTACTTGCCGTTGTCGTTCAAGGTGGTCAGCAGCTCGCCGGCATGGATGGTGCGATTGAGCTGATGGCAGCGGAACGTTTCGCGTACAAGGACACGGGCATTGCGCCGGCGTGCCAACTCCAGAACGGAGTCAATGCAGCGCGTGGAGCGGCCATCCTCGCTGAGCAGCTCAAAGTAGCCGCTATAGGTCTCCGGTATGAGCACCTTGGCGCCCACATTGGTGGGCTTGCGTCCCTCCTTGATCTTGATGGGCTGCGCGAGTATTTGATATTTTTTGCCGGCGCTCAGAAAGAGCGCCGTGCTTTGCAGCGATGGCGCTGAGAGTGTTGGAACGCCCAGTGCCTGGTGTTGGCCCTTGAGTATTTTGGCCACCGCCGGCAGGGGTTGCTTGGAAAAGTCGCGCAAATAAACGGGTTGCGCATCACCAAAACGGGAGGCGGCCAATATGATTTGGCCATCGGTGGCGGCCATGTCGCGGTTGAAAAACGAAAGCAGTTTGTGGCGCGCCAGTTGAACATTAAATGAGAGTAAATTTCATTGGACTGGCTGCGGCGCCAGCTCCTTCTGCTGCTGGCCACCTACGGCACCCTCCTCTGGCTCACTGACCGTATCGTCGCTGTCCTCGTCCTGTGAGCAGCTGACTGCGTTCGCGTTCAGCTGATCCTCAAGCTCCAATGCACGACGCTTGGCCAGCTCCTGTTGGCGCAGTCTCAACAATTGGGCGCCTCGGCTGCAACAGGCGTGCGTTAATTGCTCCTCAAAGTGTGCGCTCCCAGCCGCCGCTCCCTCGTTGGCTGCCGCCGTTTGGCTCTGGTTGTGGCTCTGGCTCGTCAGCAGTCGCGTGGATGACTTCAGTGCGTAGTTGAGATACTGCATTCGGTTTGCTGCTCGTCTCCCGCTGGCCACAGTGTGCGAATAATTCTCTTGCCTTTGCCTTTGGCTTTGCCTCTGTCCTTTTTGACTTGAACGTGTGTGTCCTGTATCCTTTTGTGGTTGTGCCTGCAAGTTTGTTGTTCAGAATTAGCCATGTGGGATTTTATGTGATTTTATGTGAATTCTTAGACTATACATGTGCCTAATCAAGTGAGCTCTTGACTTTGTTGCCACAGACAGCTATAAAAATTGCGAGGGTTACTCGACGCATTGCCTGCGTTCCAAGGGTTGTAACGATTTAAAAGGGAATTTGTTCAAAGATTTCTTATCAGAATCAGTAAACGATGCCATGCAACTTATCACACAACCCACGTTGCACACACACTCATACACACATGCTCACACACTCATACACACAGGCACACACACTCATACACACACAGCTGTAGGTGTTATTTATGAGGCCATAAAGTTGAAATTGCAAAGTGCACAAAACGAAAACGCAGCTACAGGATGCATGTAAATAGCCAAGATGACTGCGACAATGCCAAACATGCCATTAAGACCATTAGGAGAAGGTGGTGGACATGGCAGTTGGCAGCGAGGCGCACAAGGATGCCAGGGGAGTTGCTGTGGCAGCAGTAAATGCAGCCAACAGACGACACGACTTCGACTTTGACTCGGATTCCAACTACAACTGGGACTGTGACTTGGACTGCGACTTGGACTGCGACTGGGACTACGACTGCGACTACGACTCCACCATTGGCAATAAGCCAGGCCAACAAATGGCAAGACATTAAAAGTACTTAAAGGATATTTGCATATTTATGAGCCCACATAAATGTGGCTGATTACCAGAAGAGACAAGATGAAGCAGGAGCAGCAGGGAGGCGTGGCAGGCAGGGGAAGAAGAAGAGTAGGCGCAGGAGCAGGAGTCGCTGTTATGGAGGAGCAGTCACTGTTCATGCATCGATTCCATGTAAATCTTATTTAACTAGATTCCATGTATGTGTGTGTGTGTGTGTGTGTGTGTGTGTGTGTATGCCTGCTCGCTTACTAAATTAGTTGGCAATTAGAAAAAACTGAAAATGTTAAACCCAAAGCCTGCTGCCCGATGGGACGTGGCCGGGTTTATGGCCAACCAAGCATGGAATATGCAAAGCTCTAATGGCTTTCCGAAGTACTTCAACTGGAGCTCAGCCGAAGGCAGCTTCTCCTCAAGGAAATCTGCTTATAGGCCATTTACGAGTTTTGGCCAAAATGCATTTACCAAATTGCTGCATTGGCAAAACAACAGTTAAAACGTGAGGGGCAATTAAAAGGGCTCTGAAATTAAAAAGGTTCCTGACTGGCAGATATCCTGTAAAAGTTTTGAAACGGGTTTCCAATAAAAAAGAGGATTTCTTAAGGAAAATTAAAAATGTGAATATTTAAAAAATATTTGAAAAATATAAAAATCAGAATTGACTTCTGGCTTTAAGGATACTCTCAGGATATACGAATTTTAGAAACTTCGAGATTAAAATGGAATATGAACTTCGTAAAAAAAATTGAAAATTCTAAAAAAAAATTGAAAACTCTAAAAAAAAATTGAAAAAGTTTTTAAAAGCTTTTTTAATTTTCAAACTTAGCCCAGGATTTTAAATCCTCGAAAAAACTTACATTTATTTATTTTAAGCTCGGTGGCAGTTTTTAAAAGTCAAAGGGTTGAAGTTTTCAAAAACTTTACTTATAAAAACAACGCTTTTTGCACTTCAAAATAACTGTCCAACTTTTTATAAATCCCCCCTACAAAGTTGCACCTTTAATGCCGCAGGATATTCAAGGGATATTCGCAATGAAAACTTAAAACTTTTCGTGCAGCGAAATTCGCATTAACTGCGAATTAATTGAAATTTTAAAGTGAGGAAAAATCGATTGAGATTTTTTTTCAAATAAAAAAAACATATCTCAATTTCAGCAGAGACAATGTTTTTTTTATTGTTTTTATTTTGTGTGTGTGTGAGTGTGAGTGTGAGTGTGTGTGTTTCTTGTTGGGTTTTTTTTTTTTTATTTGTTTTTGTTTTTGTTTTTTGGTGAACTGCTTTCCAATTAATTGCCAGACTTTGTCTGAGACGACGATAACACGGCCAGCAATTAATTTTCACCATGGAAAGTACCTTTTCCTCGAGTACAAAACTCGGAGGCAGGAAAACTCCTAACAAGCCGCATCGCAGTGCCGGTAATTCTCACGCTTTGTAACTTATGTGGAAACGTGACATTTTCTCGGCTACTGGACAAAAATTGATGCCACAGTCTTAGAGGATTGGCCCGGCGACTGGCTATGGATCTAAGGCTCTGCACTGCTTCTTCTTCTACTGTTGCTGTTGCTGCTGTTGCTGTTGCTGTTGCTGCAGTTACTACTGCTTCGATGTCTTCCTGGCGCGTACGTGTCTGGAGTCTGAGACATTGGTTTTTATAGCACATCGCCTGACACAGTTTCAGTTTCAGCAAATGTGCCTCGCATTTTGCTAGATTTCATTGAAAATGGCTTAATTAATTTGTGGCGCCTCCAGACTAGCAGAGACTGAAAAGTGGCACAGACTCCAGCCAAGACTCGAAGGCTACTCATTGCTCTTACCCAATGCTCCGCCCCCTACTACTCCTCCAACTCTAACTCCTACTCCTTACAGCGTAGGGCACAGCGACAGCTGCTGCAGCACTTAACAACTTCCTGTGTTTCAAAGGAAGGCAAAAAATTAAAAAAAAAAAAAATTAAAAAAAAAATGATGAGAAATATGGAGAAATATGGAGAAACTCATTTAACTTGTGGCTGACACGTTACAACAACAAGTCAGAAGCCCTACAGAAAAAGGTTTTCTGTTTCTTCTTTTTGTTTTTGTAAATATATATATATATATTTTTTTTAATAAGCAGACATGCAAAAACCCTGCAGTAAACGTAAAATCCTTTTCAACCTCCTGCCACTGGTCGGGCGACGACAACAACGACGACGACGACGACGACGTTGGTAGTGATGTTGATGATGATGGGAATGACGTTGGTGTTGGTGTTGGAAACGTAACTCGTCCGCCTGTTGCTCTGCGGCTCCGTTTCCTGCCTGAAGGGGGAAACAAAAGCCGCAGGCGAAACACTTGAACAAACGAAGCACCCGAAGCACACGAAGTCCCCAATATGAGATGACGGCGAGCCACAGGAAAAGTGACAACGTTGCCTGAACTGTGGTTCTACCTATGAAATATGAAATATGTAACCCAAGACGCAGACAGCAGCAACAACAGCAACAACAACAATAACAAACATAGTAAAAGAAGCCTGACGCATAATGAGATACACAACAACAAAAAACTACAACAACAACAAAAACAACAAAAAGCCAAACTAAATGAAAAAATACCGAAACGGAAAGCAACCAAACAAAAAAACAGAAGAAGAAAAATATTCCAAGACACGCACCGAATATCAAATACCCTGCATTAGCTGCAAAAAATCAACAGCAGTTGAAATGCCTGTAACAAGGGGTGGGGGGGTTGGGGTGTAGTAGGGGAAGGGGCATTAAAATTGCAGAACAGAAATTCCTTTATATCATTTATATTTATATATGTGTGCGTCTATGATCTAATCTTATAAATAATTATAAGACTTTTCCTCTACACACACACACACACACGCACACATATACGCCCATATAAAGGGGGCTAACTAAAACAGGTTAACTATTCTATTGATAACTATAACAATCGACTTTTTAACCAGTTTCTTTAGATGAACTAACTGTTTCTATAGATCGTACAATATTGACTTGCCAGACTTCCCCTCCTCTCCCCTTGCCATTGCCCCTCCTTCTGCCTTAGTGTGCGTATCTTCTTCTTATAAGAACCCGTGTAAGTGTATAAGTAGAGGTAAGTGCGATAAAAGCAGCGTTCAAAAAGGATTAAGAGCAGCTAGATGAATGTGTGCTGGTCTGTGTGTGTGTGTGTGTGTGTGTGTGTATGCTGGTGTGTGTGTGTAGATGTGTAGGCAAACAGAATCAGCGTATAGGTGTTTACTGGAGTATATACAAATAGATGTATACATATATTTCATATACATGTGTGTGTGTGTGCGTGTGTGTGTGGGTAATGTGGGTGGCTTTTGTTTCGCTAACAAAAAGCAACAGACGCGCAGAGGCAGTAAAAGGAAAAGGAAAAGTGTAAGGAGCACGTCCCGGTCACAGGTCAGGCAGCACAGCTCATAAAAGGAAGCAAACACATGTACACATATGCTAGTATATGTGAGTGCTTGTATGAATGTGCGTGTGTGTGTGTGTGTGTGTGTCTGGGCACATTAATCACACTAAAGAGTTTTACAAAATGCAACTCAACTCGCAGCCGGAGCCAAAAACGTGAACCAAAGCCACAGTCAAAGTTGTAGTTGTTGTAGCTGTAGTTGTAGTTGTTGTATTTGTTGTTGTTGTTGTTGTAATTGTTGTTGGTGTTGCCATTATTATTGTTGTTGCTATAGTTGTTGTCACCACTTTAAGCTGCGGCTTAAAAAATTGCGGCTCCGGCTCCGTCTCGGTCTTCGCGGCAAGCAGCTTACCAAGCCAAGAACTCGCGATGTGCCGCTCCAACGCCAACGCAAAAGCGAACGCAGCACTTGACAACGAGACGCGACGCAGCGACGTAGCGACGCAGCGACGTAGCGACTTTGCGACGCAGTGACGCAGCGACGTAGCGACGTAGCGACGCAGTCGAGCCAGAGACGTTGACGTTGACGTCGACAGCGACATCTACGTCTAGTAGTTTATTTGTAATATGTGTGTGTGTGTGTGTGTGTGTGCACATAATGCAATATGATGCGAATATGTATATGTATATGTATTCCCTACGAACGGAGAACTGAAACTCCTTCACGCTTTTCTTCTTTATTTAATTTCATTTCCGTTTTGTCAAGCAGCTGGGAACACCTTCAACTTTAGCTTCGCACTCATCCTAGTCTTTATTCGCAACCTCATTCTCGCCCTTATCCTTATCCTCATCCTCATCCTCATCCTCATTCCCATTCTTAGCCTCATGCTCATCCTCATTCTTAGCCTCAATCTCATCTTCCTTCTCATTTTTATCTTCAGCTAGTCCTGCGCTCAGTTGCCTTATTATGTCGTTCTTAGCGCTTTTGATTACTTTTTATCCGCTTTGCGCGCGGATCTCTTGGTGTTCGTTTTGTTGTTGTAGTTTTCTCAGTTTCTATAGTTTTTTCTTCTTCTCGTCGTTGTTGTTGTTGTCTTTCTATATCTACCCCTCGGTGTGACTAATGATGTGCCAGGCAAACGAACAACATTGCTCGCTGCTCGCTGCTCGCTTCCCGCTTGCCACTTGATGCTAGCCACCCGCCAACCGCCACCCCTAGCCCCTCCTAGCACTCACTGCTCCCCCTACATCCGCCCGCCGTCTTTCATTTGTTTAGCCTCCATGATGTAAATAATGAAATAATATGGTTTTTCTCTTGTCTACCATGAAAAATTAACGCGCTGCCCATTCTTGACTTTATTTTTTTCTATTTTCTGTATTTTTTGTATTTTTATTTTATTTTTATTCCTTCTGATTTTTTTTTTATTTATTTTTTTATTTTATTATTACACGTTCTTGGCTTTTATACGGTGGACAGTTGGTTTTTGCTTTCATTTGTCAAGTTGAGTTTTATGCCCTTTTGGGCTTTTGGGTGTGAGAAAGGCGTTGAAATTGTTCAAGTGCCGTTTTTCTCTCTGTCCAAACTGCTGTCTGTCTGTCTGTCCGGCCGCCTGTCTGCCTGTACGTCTGTCTGTCTGTCTGCCTGTCTTTCTGGCTGTGTGTCCGTCTTGCTGTTGGGGTGGAGCCACAAGGCTGAATAGGCATATTGTGTACACAAGGTTGTTGCACGAGCAGAAACCAAAAGTCTCTTCTCTGTCAGTTATGATTACCCCAAGTGACATGGGTAATACATGAAAGGGTCTCCTGGGTCGCCCAGGTCTCCGGGTGTCTGGGTCTCTGGGCTGGCCACTATTCATATCTAGGCAGCTGTGAGAGTTTGATGAATAGTTTTAATCTCGGCTAAGCTTCCTTTTATGATTGATTCGCCAGGAAGTATCAAGATATTCTATGTATAAGCAACTTTTTATTTTTTTTTATTTTTATAACTTTAACTGTTATCTTCTTCTTCTTTGTGACAAATCAAATCTTCGATAAGATCGACTTTGATATAAAAAAAAGTTAGAGTTTACAAAAGGCGTTCAATGTGACGCCTCAAGGTCTTTGATTTTGTGGCCAACATCATAAATATATATACTGTGTGTGTGTGTGTGTGTGTGTGTGTCAGTCTGGTATGCAAATGGCTGGATGATGAGCTGTCCCTGCTCTATATGCATAGTCAGTTATAATGTAACGTATTTTTCTGTACGATTCATATGCTAAATTTAAATATCGGAACGCGCCCAATTCCAATTCCAATTCCGATTCTGAATAAAATGAAAAAAAAAAAAACCTAAACGGCGGGGGCAGCAAATCAAAAGCAATTAAAATGCAAAACCACCAAACGGTAGAAGGGGAAATAATAATATTGTTGATGCTTTTATTGTTGTTGTTGTGGTTGTTGTTGTTGTTGTTGTTGTTGTTGTTGTTGTTGTTGTTGTTGTTGTTGCTGTTGATGTTTTTATTGTTGTTGGCTTTATTGTTGCTGTTGCTGTTGCTGTTGCTCTTTCTGCTTCTGCTGCTGTGGTTGTTGCTTCTGCCGCTGTTTCTGTGGTTGTTGTTGTTGCTGCTGCTGTGACGTTGATGAGGTTGCCCGGGCAAATGATTTGGATTTTTTATGTCTTTTATTGAATTGTCGACGTGCTTAGTAATCATCGGCGAGCGGTCAGAATGGGAAACACATTTCTGGCTCTTATTAATCATGCGCTGCATGCACAAATAAGCCCGAGGAACACTAGGGTCAGGGCTAGGTAAGCAACTGGTGGTGGGTAGGGGCAATGAATTCTAAATGGAGATGGGTTCCTAAGAAGCAGGCAGCAGCAGTGGCAGTGGCAGTGGCAGCGGCAGCACAGGAAATCGAAACCGAAAATGCAATGACATTTGCTGGGGCGTTTTCGGAACTTTGCCTCCTTCGGTGGCATGTGGAATGGAAAGAGAGAAAGAAAGAACCGTTGGCTGCCTTTTGAAGTTGCCCAATGGAGCGATGATAACTGAGAGGTGCGACGGTAAGCGATGTGCGAAGGGAGCAGGGAGCAGGGGGCAGGGGCCAGGGGTACGGGTGTCGAGTGTCTCTCTGCAGTTCATTGAGCATTCCGTGCCCATGACTTTAATTTATGCTTTACGAGTGTTTATTGTTCTGGGTTCTACCTTGGCTCTAACTGTTCTGTTTACCTTTCCAGACGAAACGAAAGTTTCTTTTTATACTTTATTTCACTTTGATTGAAAACGGTCTGTGTGTGTGTGTACCTTTGTGTGTGTGTGTGTGTGTGTGTGTGTATTGACTGGGTGTAAAAGGGAAAACCCTTTTTGGGCAACCGCATTGCCATTTATAAACAAATGTTACAACCCAGAGACAAATAGACAAAGGGGCTGGGCCCTGGCATTGGAACTGGGACTGGGACTGATGTGGATAGGTGGCGGGGCTAGGCTCAAGCCTGGGCCTAGATCTGGGCTTGGGCTTGGCCATGCCGAGGATGGTCTTTGTTATTTTGCTTTTGACCCAGAAAAATGAAAATACAATAAGAAAATGTTGCGCCTTTTTGTAAGTGAAATTTTCAGCTATCTTTGTTGTCAAAGAGAAGATAAAATAAAAAATAGAAACAAAAACAAAAAAAAAGCTAAAATACCCAATAACCAATTGCTTTGGATTGTTTTTCGTTTTTGTTTTTGTTTTTGTGTGTTTTTTTTTTTTTTTTTTTGAGGTTGGAGAAGATGCCTTTAGCCGTGCGTTGGTGTCAACTCTACGACAAGCCATTAACGTGTCTGAGCCCAGCGATGAGGTGTGGGCAGCAATCGCCATATAATCGAGCTGATAATGAAGAAGACAAACAAATTTTTCATGTCTCTGTTTTCCCCCATAGATATAGATTCTAGTGAAAGGCAGATGGAAAACGTTTGAAAGCCATTAGGCAGCTAGAAAATAGCAGTTCAAATTTTAAAATAAATTGTTATTTTTCTTTTTTTTTTTTTTTTTAATTTTGTTTAATCTAGGGACAAGCTTAAATGATGTGAATAATGAACCGTTAATGAAACTTATTAGGTGTCTGTTTTCCCATCTTTGACACTTGACTAATTTGAGGTTTCAATTTGGGCATTGATTTTATTTTTTTTTTTATTTATGTAAAACTCATATAAGCTGCCACTTTGCTTATAAGTTAATTTATTATTTATAACTATTGTTGATTTTTTAATGTCTGTTTTTTTTTTGCTTGAAGTTTGACTAAATTAAAGTTTTGATTAAGGCAGCTAATTAATTTTGATTTTACAGTTATAAAACATAATTTATTATTTATTAAAAAATATTTTTTTATAAGTATTTAAATTTATATTTAATATAATTATTTTAATTTATATATTTTTTTAAATTTATATATTTTTTTAAGTTTATGCATTTTTTAAATATGTATTTTTTTTTAATTTGTATTATTTTTAAAACTTATATATTTTTTTAATATATATGTACATTTATAAATTTATACATTTTTTTAAATTTATATTTTTTATTAATTTCTATTATTTATTGAGTTTATATATATTTTTTTAAATTATTTATTTTTTTTTAAATTATTTTTTTTTTTTTTTAATTTTTATATTTTTTTCTTTAAATTTATATATTTTTTATAATTATTCCCGATTTTTATTCTCCTCGCCCTACACCTTTCCACTTTGAAACCTTCGGTCCTATAATTGAGTTTACCCAAGTTCAGAACCCAAAGCCAAATGTGCCCAATTTTCGCCCTTTTCATGTGTTCCTCTAATCGCTTCATAAAAAATTTCACACTCGCCACACACACAAATCATTTCCACGTTTAACCCAATTTTCAGAGCATGACGCTAATTAATTTTAAATTATATATAAATACGATATATATCTGTTTTTTTTTCTGTAATAATTTTTGTTCGATTTTTTGTATCTAAAAAATTTTAAGTTTTTTTTTTTATTATTTTTCGTTTGGGTTGCTCACCTTTAATGTATACAATTTTTTTTGCTGAAGAATTTGCTCCAGAAAGTGCCGTTAAATTTGTACAACAAATATTACACCTTTTGGTAATCAATTAACACACACATATAATCACACACATGTACGCATATACCATATATCATATATCATATATATGTGTATATATATTTTTATATTTTTATATGTATACACAAAGTAAACTCTGGTTACTCATGGGCGTTAAATTTCTTGGCTTCAATTTTGTTTTCTATTTGCCTTTGTTTTTTTTTTTGTGTTGTCTTTAGTTGTTGCTTGTTGTTGTTGTTGGTGTTTATTGTTGGTTACGCGAGTTTTACGATCATTTCGTAATAAACGTAATATTCGAAGAGTTCGCACACGCAGCGAAAATGATCGTTTTGTTATTTTCTGTTGATTTTAAACTATCTCCGAATTTCACAATGCCAAATGAGGCATAAAGAATTTTTACTTTCACGCCGCTGATGAAATTTTGCCTTAAGACCGTTTTTATTATATCTTTCTTTTTTCTTTAATTTTTTTTAAATATTTTTTTTTCTTCTTTTTGCTATTTATTTTTTTGTAAGTTTTGCTCACACGATTTGCATAAAAAACGAAACGCGCACAGAACTCGCCGGAGATTCCCAAATTAATATCGATGCAAAATTCGATTGAAATTTTAATTTTCAATACGCAAATCTCAAAATCTCTAAATATTTTTAAAATATTCTCTTACTAAATTTATTTATATTATTTTTTTTTTACTTTTTGTGTTACGAGTGTCTCGCGGTGTCGTCTCGCGTGGGCAGGCCGCGCACGCGCACAGATCTCGCTGGGAGCGTCGACGTTTGTGGAATGAACCGGTCGCTGGATGCGAAGCTAATGAAATGCGAGCCACGGTTCTGAGAGCCGTTGAGCTGTTGAGTTGACTGTCCAGAACGCAGTCGGCAGCTCAGTTGCCAGCGTCGCTGGCGTCGCAGCTGGCGTTGCTGCTCTGTTGTGCGCTTAACAGCGGCTTAACATTTTGCTGTTAAACCGGTCTCCGGTCTCCGGTCTCGCTGCTCGTTGTCGATCTATGCGGGATTCGGCCTTTCTTTGGGCTCAACTTTCGGGCATTTGTTTTGGGCTCTAATTTCTAAGCAAACGTTGTTACGCGAGATTCTCCGAGCGATAAACGAGGGACAGTTGTTTAATAGTTTTCTTTCGAATTTTGAGCACTTTTTGCTTGTTGTTGTTGTTCCTTTTCATTTCTTTTCTTTTTCTTCTCTTTTCTTTACTTTTTTTTTTTTATGTATTTTTTGTAAATTGTTTGCTGAGAAAAACGCAGCTCCCAACCAACCGACTGTTGATTTGTTTAGTTAGCATCTCTTTAGATTTCATTAACATTTTCATTGGTCCCTGGCTTGTCCCTCGGTGTCAACCTTTTGGAGTCGTAATATTTATTTTCTTTTTTTTTTTGTTTGTTTATTTTTTTTTTTTTTAATGCGTGTGAATTTTTATGGTTCATTAAATTAAAAGCAAGCGCTGCTTTTGGGGGCTTTTATTTATAGCCTCCGATTGGCGTTTAGAATGTGAGTTCATTTTGGTAGCTTTGGGTTGACTGAACCAAGAAGCAACAAACATAAAAGTGTGGGATAGTTTGGGATAGTTTGGGGTTCATAACTATGCCATTTGGATGACAAAAGAAGACGGGATGAATTAAGAGCTGATGTAATATCATACCCATGTCCATGCCCATGCCCATGCCCATGCCTATGTCCATCCGATTCCTGTCCACTGACCACTGCTGATTGTCCGCTATATATGCATATCATCATGCAATTCTTTGGCTTTGGCCAAAAAGGTTTAAAGAGCACAGCAAACAAGAACTTGAAAACTGTCTGGGCCTCGATGATTTACGACTAGTTACTTTAGAATATTCAATCAGAAAACCTTTCAAAATGCCGCAAGGCCAAAGTTCTACTCATAAAACTTGGACCATAAAAATAAAAAATATAAAAAAAAAAACCAAAAAAAAAAAAAATAATGCAAAGGCCGCATGCATAGCACATGAAATATGAGCGCAAATTATGAACAGACGTCACGTCAAAGGATTAACAAGCCATACCCCAGCCTCAACATCAGCCCCATACCCATCCCCATCCCCATTCCAATGGCCAAAGCCAAAGCCAAAGCCAAAGCCAAAACCCAAACTCATGTCCAGTTCCAGCTTTTTAGCCCTCAGTAAGCCTCGTACCAGGCACAGTCCAAAAATCAAATGAATCAAACCTCGCATCGACTTTGATTTCAAGGAAGTCGTCGTCGACGACGTCGACGTCGTCATCGTCATCATCGTCCGATCCGCTGATTTTGTTTTTATGGCTCAACCTTTTTTTGTTGTTGTTGCTGCTGTTGTTTTTGTTTTTATTTTTATTTTTATTTCTTGTTGTTGTTGTTTAAAACGAAAACGCAACAATGCGATTAAAATCTAACAAAAAATTTTTCATTGAGCGGGAAGAGTCCGGGGATATGTGTAGGGGATAAGGCGCGTTAAATGGTCAACACCCAACGCTTGCGCATTGCCTGAAGCTCCAACCCAATCCCAAGTCGAACTCCGTTCGGTTAATTTTAAAATGCAGATTATGTGCGTTGATTAAATATTGCTTTTTAATTTCTTTCTGCGTCTCAGTAAGAAAAATTATAAATGCATAGCCAAGTGCAGGCGAGGGAAATGCATGGATTCGATGTCTAGGGATGTTTTGTGGATGCCACGCACGTCGCGCTTAATAATAAAAAAAACATTTATAAAATTGAAAAAGAACAAGATATATATGGGAAGGGGGGGAGGGCTGGGTTTTCGGGTTGTTGTCGGGGTATTGCTGTTGGGTTTGGGTTTGGTGTTGCTGTTGGTGTTCGTATCGGTGCGGTCAAGGCGTAGCCAAAGCAGCGCCGCCTATCAAAAGGTTTATGACTTTGATGTTCGTCTTTAGAATTGACCGGCAACAGACAAGACATGGGTACATCAGCAGACGTCATACTTACAAGCACACACACACACAAACACACACACGTACACACGCATTAGGGTATTCGAGGGGCATATTAGTTACGAGAAGAAAGCAGTTTAAGAATCTGCTTCCAATCTTTAAGCACTAATAAAAGCTCCTAACTTTAGACTTTGTTTTGGATAATAGCTCAATTTGTATCTTTCAACTATTATCTCTTATAATTATACTAATTCTTTGTTTGTTCTCCGCTTCTGTTTGCCCTTCTTAGGGTGTTCTTATAGCTGAGAACATGAAGTTCTCTTGCTCTGTGCTATCACACGCAAGTTTGTTGCCTAAGTCTTTTGTTTTTTTTTCCCTGCTGCCGCCGCGTTGCCTTATCAAATTTGTAGAAATCGGCTTTATAACGGTGTGTAGAAGGTGTGTATGAATGTATGTGTGTGTGTGTCTTTTATATGCATGTGCATTTATCAGGAAACTGTTTGTCGGCTTAAAGATTTGCATAAGACACACACTCGAAAGAAATAAGAAAAAAGTCTAAATAAATCAGACGCTGCCTTTGTGCGTGTGCCAATTTTCAGCTGCAGCCCACGCGGGCATCTCATCCATAACTCACCGCCGTATGCAAATGAGCTGAAATTGGAGCTGGAGCTGGAGTCGAGGCTAAATTCGAGCTGGAACTGCAGCTGGAGGTGGCCCAAAAAAGTAACAAAAATAAAAAATAAAAAAAAAACCAAAAAAAAAAAATAAATATAAAATAAAAAATAAAAAATTAGCTGCAACTTTTGTTAGGCTTCGTTGAGTCGCTTGCACTTTTCGGCTTGCCTTTCTTTGGAAAGCGCTCAGTGGCCGTTGATTGATTGTCTTGGCCAATGGTATGGCGGCAGTGTGGCAAGTACCGGTAACAATATATGCGGGCTCTGCTTCCCTGGAGCGGGCCTAACCTTTTGCACTGCACTCACCTATATGTACATGTGTGTCTATACACATATACATATACATGTATCTGCTTTTTCTTGTTTTTGTTATTTTTTAGTTGTTGTTGTTGCTGTTGTTGCTGTTGCTGTTTTCTTGACTTTGACGCTTCGTTTCCTGCGCAGCATTTTACGCTTAATTTGGCTTTGATTGATGTTTTAGGCTGACTCTGGGCCTGGGCCTGGGTTTGGGTTTGGGCTTGCGCTTGCGCTGGCTTGAGTCATACTCTTACGAAAATTAGTTAATTTTACAGCCTGGCTTGGTTCACTGAACTCTGCTCTGGCGAGCAAAAGCGCAGCAATCGGCAGTGCCGTTCGTTGGATTTTCTACATGCGTAGTAGAATTTGGTAGAGACTTTCAGTTAAGAATTTCTTGGGCGTCCCTCGTTAAACCAATAATCTTCATATCATACACATCGAGCCTGACAACTTTTGTTGCAACTTCGCATTCTGATGGCTTTGTCTCAACTGTTGTGACCCACATAATGTGTGCGGGCTCTGCGGCTCGAGGCTCACTTTACTATTTGTGGTTATGATGGTGGTAGTGGTGGTGGTGGTGGTGGTGTTGATGATGGTAGTGATGGTGTTGGTGGTGGTAGTGATGGTGTTGGTGGTGGTGGTGGTGGTGGTGGTGCTACTGCTGATTGTAGCTTCATTGTAATTTGGACAGTTTCCAGCACACAGGTACACAGATACACAGGTTGGAAAGCAATTAATTACACTGCCAACTTGTACGTGGCCACAATGAAATTGTTAACAGCTCAAAGCTCAAAGCGCGCGTCAATCAATCAGTCACTCAATACACACAACAGTCATTGGCCCCAAACTCTGGGTAGTCCCTAACATCTAAGTTTCTCTCTTCATTCCCATCTCCGTCTCCATCTCCATCGCCATTTCCATTTCCATTTGGAGTTCTCAGTCTATTTTCTAGCTGTCATATTGGCGCTCCAGGTGCCATTATTTATACCCGAAGACAAACGTTGCCCACCAATTAGGATACTAAGGGCGAACATTTTTCATTCGTTCGTTTCGTTTCGTTTCGTTCTTTGAAAAAAGCGGAAAGTTGCCAATTTGGCTTTCATTTTCATAACGTTGGCCTTTTGGGTGGAAAGTTCTCATGTTAGATATATACATGTATATGTATGTATATGTATATGTATATATGTATGTACTCCTTAATGGTTACCCCGACGAACGCTGATTGTAGTAGCTAACAATGCCAGCTCCTCCATAACAAGGACAGCTTCGAAAAGCGAGCAAAGTCTTTGGCATTGGCACCACCAATGCCACCGACACTGGCAACATCCACAGCCCCAGTCCAAGTCCCAGCCCCAACCGCAGTCCCAGCCCCAGCTCCAGTCCAAGCTCCAGCCACAGTCACAGCCACAGCCACATCCTAAAACAATAAGCAAGGGCAGGCGAAATCAAGAGAATTCAGGCAAATAAACAAACCAACAAACCAACAAACAAACAGACAAACAAACAAAATACAAAAACTACGACTTGCAGCATCACGTTTCACGAATTCGCGGCAGAACACGTCCCTGTTCATGGGCACATTAAATGCAAACAGCCAAACCGACGGCAACAGCAGCAACAACAACAACAGCAGCAGCAGCAGCAGCAGCAGCAGCAGCAGCAGCAGCAGCAGCGACAACAACAACAATCGAATGAAAACACCCAAAACCCCAACTTGCAACACTGAGCCCCCAACCCATCCCCATCCCCATCCCCAACCCATACCCATCCCCAACCCATCCCCAACCCATACCCATTCCTAACCCATCCCCATCCCAAACCCATGAGCAATGCAAACCAAAATTGAAATAAACAACCGCGCGGACAATAAGTAAAAGTTGCTACAGTTGCAACGACTTCAGATCTGTGCAGCATATGCGCAGAGATGTGGCATCATTCTCATTGTTTGCTGCCGCCTGCTGCCTGCTGCCTGCTGCCTGCCTCCTAACTTTTGCCTCCCGACTTCTGTCTCCTCCCTTCCGCCCACTGTTTTCTCCCTTCTGTCTGCTGCCTTCTGCTTTCTGTCTGCTGCCTGCTGCCTGCTGCCTGCTGCATGCTGCCTGCTGCCTGCTGCCTGCCACTTTTGCTCCTGCAACTGCAACAACCTTATGCTGCTTGAAGCTCCACCCGCTGCACGCTTGTGGGACTCCTATCGACGCGCACGTTCCCAGCAGC